>VZZY01000447.1:0-260271 GCA_013400335.1 Eurystomus gularis
ATATATATATTTAAAAAAATTCAATGATCAATAAATTGGAAAACCATTAAACCTTCACATATGACTGAAGAGACTTTTGTTTCATTTGCTGGTAGCAATCTATCTTTTAGTCACATGCAAAATTAAAAAGTATTCAGATGTAATCAATACATGATAGTTGTTTACAAATGGAAACCAGAAATGTTGCCAGTAACAAAATAAAACAAAATATTTATGGCCCCCCAAAGATGTATGACTCACATGTAATTTATCTTCCTAAGAATCTGTTCAGGCACCATTTATGCCTCATAGCAAAATTTTGTTTATAAAAAAATTAATATAAGAAGCATTACAACACTTTATAAATAATTTACAAAACATAATACAAAATTAGAAAACTGTAAAAAAAATCACTGCACATGAATGGTTTTAAGACTGTGGGATGAACATCATTTTTTCTTCCAAGCTGGCGATTTATATTTATTTTACATTTTCACTGTCCTAGTTATATCCTTCCGATATGTACTTTGGAACAGAAGAGAGCTTATATAACTGCTGCCAGCATATTTTTAAACATTTAGTATCTTTCATACACTGTTTAGTTAACTTTTTCTTCTTGGGGGATTTTTCTTCGCAAAATTTAGAGCAGTCCCTGGGAGAATTGGAAATTTAGTTTTTAGGCAAAGAACGGTTGATGGTTTCGTTCCCAGGTGGTTGATGATGGGGGTGGAGGGGGGCGGTGCATGGTCTCAAGGGTGGGACTTCAGGAGTGTCCGCTTCCAAATATCATCTGTTCTTCCCTGGCTTCTGGGTGGTCTCCTGATCGTTATGTAAATTGAACTGTGGCCACAAGTTGAGGGCTGCTTGGCACAGATAACACCGAGATATCTGTGGATATAGGTATCTATGGATAGAGAGGGAAGTCTGCAGAGGGGCAGATGTTGCTGCGAGACTCTCTTCACATGCTCAGCTTGGGTAAAGCCGTTTTTTTTGTCCCTCACAATTTGCCTGTGGTTGCTGAGGTGTTTTTCCCCCCGCAGATATTTATATATCAACAGTCGGAAAAGAGTCAATAACAATTCTCACTCTCCTCCTCATAAAAGCAATACTGAAAATATCCTTAAACATACCCTGCTGAAGCTTAAAGCCTAAAAATGCATTTGCTGGATGTGAGCCCAGCCCGGAGTACTGGATCCTCAGTGCTCTCCAAGCCTGACCTTTGAGAGTGCTCCCATTTAGAGGCAGTTTCTGGCACAGATGATGGTCTCTGAAGCCTTAAAACTTCACCATCCATGCAGCAAATACCCCATTCTACAAGGCAAATCCCATTAATAAAATAGCAAGGGCCAGATTCAAAGCCTAGTGAAATCAATGGAAGTCCCTGTATTTCACTAAGTATTGGATACAGCCTTGAGTTCTTGAAAACTCTATAAGAGAGGTGTTATTTGAAGACTCCAGCACTTTGGGAACCTCCTTCAACGTCCTGGGTAGACCAGCAAAAATTCAGCGCAACCATCCTGAGGTCATTGAAATCAATCAGCAGAATTTTACTCCACCACCTCTAAAGTGAGCTGAACCAAATCCCCAGTGTTATCTTTGGAAAGTCCTGATCAAGATGCAGCTAATAGGAGTTGCACCCTAAAGGCTGGAGCAGAACTCAGCAGAGGACAAAATTTGCAAGTGATCTTCAGAGGTCAGCCCGTACCACATCAAGAACCCCCAAAACCTTTCTCTCCCTTTAAGCCTTAGCATACTTGTAGGTGCAATACCACAGTATTTTAGAGGATGCTTTTCCAGTCAAGAAGGAAGCCACAGGAAAATCAGTTTTTCAAGGAAAATCAATTCACCTGAAACATATGACCCACCTTACTATTCCCTAAGGATATTCAATGCGTTTCCCTATATCCTGATTGCTCGGTCTAGCCAGCAGTCACAGCAAACACCTGCAGAAACATCCTCCTACTGAAGATGCCAACAGGGCAAGCATCAATATCGGGATGACATAAAAAAGAGGCAGAAGGAACAAAGCACTACCATTGAAACAGTCCATAGTGACGTACCGATCAAAGCATCCTCATCATTTCTCGGCCTGTCCGTTTGTTTTCATCAGAATCTCAAGAAATTTCTTTGGCTAGAAGACTTTGGAGAGAAACTGCTTCAAAGAGAACCATAATACAGATGCAGCACTGAACCAAGTGTGCAGTTTCTATTTGTACTACAAAATGAGTTTTGGTAACCTCTCCAGGTTCATGACCAAAGGACAGAGAAATCCCAAGCTACACAGTTGACAAGAAGCACAATGTTCAGTGTCATCAGACATAATCCTAATCCTTCTTTGTGCTCCACTGCATTTCAGCACATCAATACAAAAGTGTTCAGATTTCACTTTTTCTTTTCAACATCGTCAAACAGCACTGGGTTACGTGGCTTCGGGCAAGGGGTGGAGAATGAGCTGGAAGGGGGGGAGGCAGCAAAAAGAATCGGAAAGAAAAAAAAACAAAAAAAGAAATGCAAACCAAGACATACACTCTTAGAAGAGAAACACCCAACCCCGCAAATCACAACAAAAATAAATTATTTTTGGCACCCAAACACTTGGAGATTGCAAAACTGTTGACGAAAAGAAAAGAAAAGGAGGTGAGCTCCATGGGATGGCTTTAACACCTGCAGGGGGTGCGAGCAAGGATGAGAGAAATTAATCCTGTCGTTTCCCTCTTTGCAAAATACAAATGTAAAAAGTCGTAACACAATTGGACACTCAGAAAAGAGTAGACTAACAATCTAGCTTGCAATGCCATGTTTCTGACTTTGGTTAATAGTTTTCATAGTGAATCAGCACTTGATACCTGAAAGGCTACAATCACTCCTCCAGGTGGCAGGCTTGTATTCGCTTTTAAACAGATAAAAGTTTTTTTATTCCTTTCTTTTTTTTTTTTTTTTTTTTTTTTTTTTTTTTTTTTTTTTTTTCTTTAANTGTTTTTCCTTAAAATGTGTTCACATTTTCATAATATACAGAAAAAAAGTAAGCAGTTATTTGGTTTACTTTAAGTCCATTTAAAAAAACTGGCTTTTTTTCTTTTTTTTTTTTTTGGAAACTAATTCTACGACACACACTAAGTGTTGTGTATTTTTTTTTGTTGTTTTTTTTTTTTTTTTAATAGGAAAACCCACGGACATTTATAAACTGTTCTGTCCTTCTTGTAGTTTTCTCAGTCTTTTACTTACAAGGGTGATGAACAGGTATTTTCACAGAGTTCGAATGGTTACGTTTCTGTTGGTGCAGGGGTTTTTTTGTGTGTGGTTTGGTTTGGTTTTTTTTTTTGTTTTGTTTTGTTTAGGAGTTTTCTTCCAGAGAGTCTGTTAAAGGCTCCATAGGAACTGCTGTCGCAGGCTCGTGTTGTTTCAAACGTTTAATTGTGTTCTTCAGTGCTTGCCTCTTATTGCAGAACCAAACTCTAACTACTTCCCGGTCATAGTTCAGTTTCTCGGCAATCTCTGTCATTTCTTGCCCAGAGGGGTGCGTGTTCTTCTCAAAGTGGGCATTCAAGATTTCAAGGGCTTGTGGCGTGAATGAGGTACGCCTCTTGCGCTTTTTGGATGGTTCGCTTCCAATAAACTCGGTAAGGTTCTGCATACCTGCTCGATGGCGGGCCTCAGCCTCAGCCATCCACCGCTCAAGCACCGGCTTTATCTTCTGGGCACTTTTAGGGGTGATGTCCAGCTTTTCAAACCTGGCAGGATACAAAAGGCCAGGGTTCAGTTTGGCTGTCAGACTGCTAGCTATAGTGTTCTCTTGGGCTTCCTGTGGTAGGAAAAAGTGGCTTCTCAGGATGGTGTGTCTGAGGGAAAATTGAGAAAGAAGAGTCTTACACTGATGCTCTGCCAGGGTGGGACTTCCTGCCTGCCTGACTAATTGACTGGCAGAGGTAATTTACAATGGATTACGAAAACTACCAGATAGGTATATCTATAAATATATATATATATATAGCTAGATATTTCAGCTAACACAAAACAAGCACTACAACAAAATTTTAAGTACACTAATAATACAGGTTGCGAGTCACATTTTCATATTTCTGACGATCTTCAAAACCCTTAAGGCTAAGGCTAATTACAGGAAATGACATCAAAGGCAATTGCTCTTTATCATCTAGTCTTTGTGATTAATCCTTTTGTTTCCACTCCCATCCCATGTTGTCCAAACACCACAGCTTTAATAATACAAACCAACGGCAGTTACGAGCCTCTGAATATCAGGTTTCCTTTCCTTTCATTTTTCAGCAATTTTCACTGTTTGCAAGTTAAGGCTATATCCCTTTTCTGGGTTGGAAAAAGATTCCCATAGCTACGGTGGTGTTCAGCTGAAACAGCTGGACACTTTGCAATTATTATCTTGACTGCCCCCACAACGTGCAAAGACAGACTCATGTTTTCCAGATGAAACCCAGCATAATAGTCTACTAATATGCTGTGGCACCAAGCTGGGTTTATTGTGGGATTTCTGAAAACTGTACCAGAATGATATCATTTCCTGTAAATGAGGTCTTCTATATATCATTTTGCCATCAAAAGTCTTTTGCCAAACCAGATTTTACAAGTATTATAAAACATCTGGAAAAGCAGCCGCACAAAGCTTTAATCCTTTCAAAAAACAAGCAGAAGAGCTGAGTTCACATTTCAAGCCTTGCAAGTACTTGCTTCTTTCATTTACTGAGTTCACCCTCTCTTGCTGCGCATCAAAAAAGTCTTAACCCAAGTCCTCTGATGCCACCCATTCGTACTTCCCCGCCTCGCCTATGTCCACCCCGCACACTGAGGTATTTAAAGTTGAGAAAGGGCAACAATTACTGCGCGGCGCTGCCATATTCTCCAGCCCGCCGCTAATCATGACATGCTCTGGAGATGAGACCAACCAAATCAATGCCTTTGTGCAAAGCAACTCGGTGACTGGAGTTGGCAATTTTTCTATTGAGCACGTGGCAGCTGCAGAAAATATTCCAGCAAGCAACAAAGCAGTTCTCACAAACAAAGAATAAGACAAGGAATAATTTCAGATAAAAACACTCCAAAGAATTTCTCATGGGTGCCTGGGATCCTAGCATGTTATTGACTGCAACATGGACTTCCTTGGTGTCCAGTGATATTTCAGGCTGAAGTGTATGTTTTAGAAGGCAGTGTCTAAAGTTAAGAAAATGCCATTATTTGCATGCGGAACGTATCAGCAAGGTGGCACCTTGCTGATATGGCCTGCACAGGCCACCACAAGGCCCTACTTCTGTCTCTGAGTTGGTTGGTCAACTTCCTTACCTTACTGCCCCTCCATTACCCTGGAGTTCATACTGAAACTCCTTTGTTACTATCAAAAGAAATACTAAACCTACTATTTCTGAGGAACAGCAGATTGTCACCGAAGCAGCTTGTCTTGGTGCTTAACAAGAAATGCACAGTCACAGCAGGTTATTACACCCCAAAGTGATATTCATCTGGGCCAGTCAAAGGAAATAATAAAAAAAACCCCCCATAACCATGCAAGTATTTGGGACCGGCTTCTGCACCCAGTCCTCATGTTCTGAGCAATTTGCCCCTCTAAGGAGCCCTCTGTAAAAGGTCTGCACATTCTGGGCTTTTGTTTGCTATGTCTGTGCTCCAATTTCATCTTTACTGGGGTTTTCATGACAAGTGATAATGGGGAACCTTTTCGCTTAGTAAAATTCAAGCCATCCCCAGGGGTCTTCTCAGGTGTGAGGTAGATGGAGGAAAATGAGAAGAGAGCAAACTAGACAAAAGCAAAGGAAACTGCAATTTATCACTGTAAAGTATAGTGGGTTAAACAGCAACTTAAGGCTACAACAAGTTGGCAGTTGCTAAAAACTCCACCCATTTTAGGCATTCTTTACCAGCTGACCACAGTGAAGGAAAAAAAAAAATAATAAAATTAATCCTTAGCAACAGGGAGCAATAGCATTTGTATCATCGGCATTGCTTGTTAGTGTTGATACTGCAGTACAGGTTGTTTGGTATAACGATATACAAGTCTTGAAACAAATTTCCCAGCAGTAGTATCCTTGTATAGACTGAATAAAGGTTATTTTCTACAGGGAGGTATCTTATAAGAAAAAACAGTAGGGGAGACCATAGAAGTGAGAGGATCCTATGGAGCTTTTTGTATTTAACAACAATCAATGGGTTTTATGGAAAATCATTGAGCAAAATGTGAGCTGCAAGCTCACTACCCCATACTGATGTTATTTATAACCTTAGTCTTAAACTGCAGGAAAAGTACACTTCCGTTCTATGGGGAATACATTAAAAGTATAAAGAGCAGATAAAAAGACAGAGCATTTCATGGATCACCAAGAACAAAATCCACTTAAATGAGCTTAGAGTTGGTTTCTTGGCTTTCACTGATGGAGAAGGACTATAAGGCATTGCCCAAGAGGAAAAAGCTGTTACCTAAGTGTGTTTGTTACCTCATGCATAAACATGGGATTACTGTAACACACATACATGCATATACGCTGCTTGCTTCTAACTGCTTTAACTCTGTCGAGACTGTATTATCATTTCTTATGGTGAGGGCAGACTTCTGCTTTGCATACATGCCTTATCTGTGTTTTTTTAGTAAACATTTGGGTGATAAAAGATGAATAGCTGCTGGTTTGCAAGAGAGCAGGAAGAATAATTTTTTCCCTTCTGTGTTGCCTAGGTAAATCATCATTAACATCCCGTCTGTGAAGTGCTAACCACAGTAATACAGGTTTTAACTTAGCAGGGATGCAGCCATGAAATATTTGTTCAGTAACCCTATCTGTAGAAAATGGCACAGTATGAAGAGGGTCAGCTGGTGCTTACCCAGCATCAGCAGGGTCTCCAGCTCGTCTACTGAATTAAGACTCAATACCAGGAACATTGTTTCTCACTTGTTTAAAAAAGCTGAAAAAAACCCCAACAAACCCTACAGTTACTTTAGGGGTACAACATTAAGAACATTTTGTCTGCCAGATGCCAACATTATTCACTAAATTAAGTCCCAAACTAAACAGTAACGACACGAGACTCAAACACAAGCATGCTCCCCATAATAAGCTGAGTAATTATGAAGGACAAAGAGAGGAGAGGAGAGGAGAGGTTAGGATGTGACGTGTTACCTGCAGATGGCAGACTGGCTATAGGCTGGGCCTTCCGTGGCGCTCAGGGCTTGGCCAACTTGAGTCTGTGTCAGGCCAAGGGACAGGCGCCGGATTTTAAAAGCTTTGGCAAATTCGCGGATTTCTTCTAGGTTCACCCCATCCACCTCTCCAGTGGCTGTTTGAGGATCTGTTGAAATATTTTTTTAAGCATGTCAGTTCTTTGCATCACCTATGAGTGGGCCAGGCTTACACCAGCTTTCATTGTCAAGATGGTCATGTGCATTCTTTTGAATCCTTATCCCTTTCTCTTCTTCCCCAAACAGAACCAGGCTCGCCTTGTTATGAAGCATGTTCACATTGCTAAAACACTAACTGGGCTGCAGTGTCTCCAGGTGCTGGTGAAAGTTTCAAAGACAAACTTTGTTGCTGAACTCCTGAAAACAGCCAGCTCACCTCAGAGTGAGGGGTGCCCGGGCTCCTCACTGCCGCTTGTGCCTTGCAAAATCTCCCCCAGGATGACAAGCCATGTTCTCCATTTCCCCTTCTTATTACATATGGAAGGAAGGCTGGTGTTAAGATATTTATATGCAGTCTGTGGGGAGGGCTAAATACACGCACAAACAGCTTGGGTTTTTAATTTGAAATCAAGATTGTCTGCTCAATCTAAAATTAATGCCAAATAAGGAGATTCACCAACCTTCCTTCCCTTTTCCACAGTACCTAACCCAAACTGCCAGCCAAATGTCCAAAATAGCCCAGCAAATGAACAAGCCCAAACAGAATGCTGTCTTTAAAACCTCCTTAATTTAAAAATAATCTTTTAAAATATGCCCTTCTGAGAAGCAGCCTTTCAAGCTTTTCATTCTACCTCCCATCAGGTTGATAATCAAGGAGCAGCAACATCCGCCATTAGGTTTCGAATGGTAATGCTGCCCAATTTTTTACTTTTACATTAGCGCCTCAGAAGATAATGCTTATGATGCTGTGAGAATAAATCTGTCCTTCCTCTCCATAGCAGTTTACTGACACAGAAGCCTTTGTCCCTGAAAGGGCACATAATAAAGCATGTCTACCACAGGAAAGCTCCTTTGGTGCTGGATAACTCGGTCAATTTAGGACTTATCAAGGGAAATGACACAACAGCTGGGGAATGGAACTTCCCCCCCCCCCCAAAGCTACTGATCCCTGGCTAAATGAAAGCGTTTGCCAAGTCAGAGACAGCATGGGACTGGGATGGTGGAAGATTTCAAAGTGTTGTGCAATCCTGCGTGTAGTGAAGCCATTCTCCCAGCGAGACATCTCTGTTGTTCTTCACCTCATTCCTCAGACTTCTTAGGTGAAAAGTTTGCAGCACAATAACCCATCAATTTCTGTAAATGCAAGCAGTTGTCCAAGGACTGTGCTAGACTGCATTACTATTCTGAACCCTATATGAGAGTGGCTCTTGCTAGTACGGCTATAGCTAAGGGCTTCTCAGCATTACAGTAACAAAGCTTTTACTTTGAGGCGTTTCTAAAACGGATATAAAATTCCCTTACGATGGAAACGTCCTATAAAAAATCATTTAGTCCAGTAATAGAGGGAAGAGGTTCGTCTGCTATATAAATTTAGCCTGTATCGATTCGTAGCTTGATTGTAAGAAGCACACAGAGCAACAGTATTTTAAAAACACTTCTGTGTGCAATGAGGGATCATGCGAACTAGGCATCCAGGTAAACACACACATAGGCTGAACCTAGTTGTGGCAATGCTCCACGCTCAGAATCATCCCTCGCGTTGTCAGCGCTGTGCTGGAGCTCACCCGTGCACACACGCGTGCACTCCTTCAGCACACAGCTAAGGTGCATCTGATTTGCTTTTAAGTAGTCAGCGCTGACAGGGGCTGCTCAGCTTTGTAAAGCCAATGCCTTTAGAGGTGTGAAATGTTCCTACTTGCCCCATATACAGTCTATCTAGCATACCAGTTCTGATTTTCAGGGACACAGAATGGAGCTGGATGCTTATCTGCCCTTTGGGTCTCTGAAGAGCAACTGATAAATGTACAAAATATCATAAATGATAATGGCCTCAAAGATTCTCTTGAGTAAACTGCACTAAGGTGGTGACCCTCCTCACCTCTTTCCTTCCCTCGCTTTAAGGCCCCTGACTTAGGCTATTAGGGATGTGACAAAGGACAATTCAGGTGTTCCCAGAGAATTTTCAAAGTAGGAAATGCTATGGCAACCGGCACCTGTAAACATCCCCAGCTCCTGTTAGGAATAAAAAGGGAGGTAAGAAAGCTAAGGGGTTGTTTGCTCACACATGATTATAGAGAAATTCTGCCAGGTTCTGCTGGATCCTTCTGGTACAGCACTGCTGCAACGGTGAAAATATCATGGAAAGTCCTTTCCTGCTCGGGGGGCTTGGATGAGGGAGCAGTTAGGCTGAGCTCTCCTCAAGATGAGAAAATAACCTTCAGGTTATGAAACACTTCAGGAACATAGGCGTAGATTGTAATACATGGCAGAGTATCTGTTGAGAAAGAGGCTTCATTCTATGTAGCATCTTTGGGAGGAGGAAAGTACTACCAGAGGTGGACCAAAACACTGAAGACTTGTATCCCTGAACCCTAGGGGAAATGGCATTTGTATCAGATCAGAACCACTTCTACTTCAACTGTGATTCAAAGCCCTTGGAAATCCATAGAAGCAGTGCTTTGATTTCTGTCAGCTCCGTAAAACCCAAATAGAACTATGAAGACCGCTCAACTGACATCATCATATAACAGCACCAGCCTGTTTTACTCTATTGCCTTTAAAATGCCATCAATATGTAATCTTGGACTCTGTGGACTGATACACACACATACATAAACATACACAAATAGATAATGGACTTTGTTTTAATAAGTTCTGAGCTCTCAGAACAGTTCAGTGTACAGTGCACTTCACATTTCAGGAAGTGTAGCTTATTGAAGACTGTAAATAAATGGGTGCTTTTTAAATTAAGTGGATATCCTAGAAAAGGCAGCACAGTGCCTATAGGAAAATAAACAATACCAGTCTCACTGAGTGACTGGGATCTCCAGTAACAGCATTTAAAGACTCCCAGTGTAAGTTATGGCTTGATAAAACAATGGCTGTTGTGTCTATGAAACTACTGGGTGCTGGAGAAAGGTGAGAGTTGCCTGGGACCATTTTCACATATCCCCTAGCAAAAAGGCAGGCAGATAAAATTCCCCCAGATGTCCTGGTGGGTGGTGAAGCGGACAAGCAGAGTGGAAGAAATAAAATCCATGGGCTTTCCTCTGATTTAAATCCCTTTATTCCTGCAGAAGGGAATTCTACTCCCACTTTTGAATTCTTCCGAAAATCCCACAGGAGTTTGCTGGTGCGTGCAAATATGCTGTGATTTTAATAGTTAGGGGAAAGAGTTGCTACAGAGAAACCAGTGCACCCTGAAGGAGAAAGGAGATTTCTGTTGCACAATGTTCTACCACAGGAGGTATTACAGGGGATGATTTCCCCAGTCAGACAGGAGGAGAAATAGCTGGCAGAGGAAGTCCAATGGAAAGTAAATTGGATAAGAACGGCAGGACAAAACATTGTTAATGGAAAATGGACTGGAGCTCAGGGGAAAGAAAGAAGAATAATTTGTTTGTGGGAGGCATTTTAATTTTATAGTAACAGATGACAGTAAAATTATTTTGGAAGGAAGAAAGGAACTTCACGGAGGGACAAGTCTCAGAGCATGAGGAGAAACCAGTGATTTCCACAAAGACAACATATGGTGGAAAAGTCAAAGAAATGAGCAGAGGGATGCAGCTGAGAAGAGGAAAATGAAACAGAAAAAAAGGAGGAATAATGATGTAGGATTTAATTAAGAGAAAAAAAAGAAGACAAAAGAGAACAGAGATAGGATGAGACAATATGAAGAAATCATACAGAAGGGACAGGAAGAGTAGAGATGAATCTTGCAGTCCTTGCTTAGGCAGAGCTTCTTTTAAAATGTCCTGTCTTTGGAAAGAAACATAATTTTTTGTCTTTAAAATAAGTGCCACTTGTTGCTGGTGAGGGATGAATGGGTGAGGATGAGTTAAAAGGAAGAAAGACAAGACAATCCAGGAAAAAAAAGGGATAGGAAATTTTTTTAAAAGGGAAATTTCAAAAAAGAAAATGAAGGAAATGCACCTTTTTTAAAATTAGGAAACATGAAAGAAAAAATGTGAAATCATAACGCAAATATGACTTGAATGAAAAGTAAAAGGGATAAAAATGAGGAACATGGAATAAAACAGTTATTAAAGATAAATTCTGATCCCTTTCTGATAGTGCTTTAGTAATTTCACTAATGTAAGGTGGCCTCTCGTAACAGTTACTTGCTTTACAGTAAGTGTGCAGAGCCTTGCCCCAAATAATTATTTACTGAAGTTAAGTTGCTCTAAGCAATTAAATAAACAGAAGAAGGTAGCTGAATGTGCCTAGTTTTACATGAACTTTACTACATTTAGCAACAATTTCAGGAATATGGCAAATCTCTAGCAAGGTACTCAACTCCAGGGCCTCTGCTGGAGGACTGGACTGCAGCTTTGGAACAAATGAGGAAAAGGAAATTCATGAAGCCTATTTGTCTAAAAAGACCGTATTAGCAATGACAACAAAAATCTGTAAAGGATCCTGTCTGCCTTTCATGTTTCATTACACAGGAAGTTTGAGCTTTCCCTACTGAACTGACCATATTTTCCTCCTTCTTGTAGGCTCTTTCCCCATTACTAGAATCCAGCAGGTAGCCCTTTTTAGCCTGGGAACATTGACACTGATGTGCCAGCTCAAGCGGGATTATGCCTGTGGTGTTAGCTCCAGTTTGTGGTCGGCTACGTGCTCTCAGGAATATGCTGGGCAGCCATTAAGGATCATCGAGATGACTGTTTTACTTCTGTCTGTGTGGTAACACTATGTAAACAGCAGAAGGGAGTTGATCTGCCCCTCACACTACTCAGTCTGTTGGCCTTGAAGAGCTAGGGACTTACGGAAGCTGGAAACATAAATTTAAAGCAATTACAGACCTTTTTATTTATGTGTAATTGTCATCATGCTTTTTTTACGGAGGATCCCTATCAATAGCCTCTTCTTTTGGAATGCTCTGAAGGTCTGGGTCCCAGTGAATTAATTCCCAAGCACAACGTTTTCCTCAGGTCTGAGTGTACAAAAAGCATTTTCTTTCCTCAGAGTTCCCCACTTGATTTAATTGAGCTTTCTTCTTTTTTGAGCAAGGGAGAGAAGCACCCCAACTACCTTGTCTGTGCCATTCATTATCTCAGGTAGGGTATTGATGATGGCTACGTTTGCCTGGCCATTATGAGACTAACTTCAGGTCAACTACTTCTGGGAAGGAGTCTAATAAAACATGTTCTGCCCAGGTTAAAAAAATAATTGTAGTAACCTCTTTTCTTTAAGAAGTTTCAGTTTCCCTACAACTTGAAGCATGGTCTTGACAGGGAGACAGCTGTTATATCAGTAATGGGCTTCTTGCCATCCCAAGTGAAAGTCTGCCTCCAACAAGTCCAAGCAGGTGAGGCTCCAAAGCTCGTATCTACTCAGTAGAGATTTGCTAGACCTCTGCGTGGAGTAGATTTTCTCTCTACTGAGGACGCTTGAGCCTAAGGCTGCAGTAGATGGAAAAGAACCCCTCACCCCTCCTATGGCTGTGGCTCTAGCCTGCTTTAGGACAGGGCAGTAGTAAAGGCAGAGAGAATGACTCGCCTCTCTTCTTGGTCACCATTTTCCACACTCCTCTGATGGCTTCCTGGGAGGGTGGGAGTGGCATCTGCATGGATGCAGAGGGGGCAAAAATTAACCTTGAGGCTAAAGAAATAAATGATGGAAAGGAAAAAAAAAAACGCCTGGACTACTAGCAAGCAGGGATCTGAACTTGGAGTGGAGGGAGAGAGGGTCTGACTGTGGAGAGAGTAGTAATCACTGCAGCAGAGGAAAGAAAACAGGGAAAAAGAGTTGACACTAGTGATAAAATAAGGTAGAAGAGGACAGAAACTACCTAATAAAAAGGCTGGTAAAAGGGACACAGATATGGTCTGGGGACAGAGACTGACTGGGAGACGATGGGGAACTGAAAGGGACAGAGGAGTTGAGGATTGACGGACTGCGGGGAAAGGATTGCAGGAAGAAGGCAAGAGGAGCAAAAGCATGGAGGCAAAGGGAGTGCTGATTGTGTGGCAGTTTGAGGAAGCAATCGGATGGGAACAGGACAAGTGGTGGAAGGAGGCAAGCCTGAGAGGAACTAGAAATTCTGTGTTCATCAGTGTGTCTCCCCTTCTTCCCCAGATTGATATTCCTGTGTCTCATACTCCACTGCTCTCAGCCAAATCCATGAGCGCACCATGCCTTACTCCCTTTTAGAGCAGGACCAACAGGATGATAACACAACCTATCAGCTTTTCCATCCATTCAACTGACAGGAGATCTCACGTTTCTAACTACAAACATAAGCATTATCTCACCATATGACTGACTTGCACAACTATTCTGCTTTTGTAACAACCTTGAAATTTATCCAAGCAAAAAATGATGCTAAAAGATCATCCTTAGAGTTGCACAAATAAAACACTCAGAAGCTACAAAATGCTGGAGTTACAGTAGCCCAGAACACAGTGCAGCACAGTCTTTGAGCCCCAGATTTATCAGTTCTTTTTCCCCAGATCCCTGCCTCGTCCAGTGCACAGGAGGAATTGTGCTTCATTACAGAGGAACTGATTGATGTATTGCCTTTGCAGTTGTTCAGTGGCCCCCAGACCACTATTAAAGCTCTTCACCAAAGACATTTCCTCTTGAGCTCTTCTGGTTTTTAAAATCTTAATTTATTTTCTTGTGTTTCTACAAGATCAAGATCATCCCCTTCTCATTCACAGAGAATTGGACAGATAATAATGGAAAAAAGCATTTTTGGGTACCCAGTCTAGGTCAAGTGAGAGATGATTTCTTAGACTGTGTCTTTAAAAGGTTCTTTATACAATTTCATAGTGAAAGTGCACTTAAAATTGTAACTGTGAGTACCAGGTTCTTCTGTAAATTAAAGTCCAGCGTCTCAAGCTGGATATTGAGGGAGCACTTGTGAAAAATCTGTTTTAAGTGACTTGCCTACCATTGCACTGGAATTATGTGGCAGACAGAAAGCTTCAGCTCCTCAGCCCTCTAATGCCTGAAGCAAGACCATCCTTCACCCTTCTACAGCTCCCTACCTCAAATGTTATGCAAACTGGGGAACAAGTTAGTGAAACAGTTTGGGGAAGAGTGGCTGGAAAGCTGCCTGGAAGAAAAGGATCTGGGGGTGCTGGTGGACAGCCGGCTGAACATGAGCCAACAGTGTGCCCAGGTGGCCAAGAAGGTCAATGGCATCCTGGCCTGTATCAAAAACAGTTTGTCCAGTAGGACTAGGGGAGTGATCATGCCCCTGTACACGGCACTGGTGAGGAGGTGCTGGAGCAGGTCCAGAGACGGGGAACCAAGCTGGTGAGGGGTCTGGACAACATGTCTTATGAGGAGCAGCTGAGGAAACTGGGACTGTTTAGTCTGGAGAAGAGAAGGCTGAGAGGAGACCTTATTGTCTCTATAACTACCTGAAAAGAGGTTGTAGTGAGGCTGGTGTTGGTCTCTTCTCCCAAGTAACTAGCGATAGGACAAGAGGAAATGGCCTCAGATTGCACCAGGGGAGGTTTAGATTGGATATTAGGAAAAAATTCTTTACTGAAAGAGTGATTAAGCATTGGAACAGGCTGCCCAGGGAAGTGGAGTCACCATCCCTGGAGGTGCTAAAAAAATGTGTAGACATGGCACTTCAGGACATAGTCTAGCGGTCATGGTAGCGTTGGGTTGGCGGTTGGACTTGATGATCTTAGAAGTCTTTTCCAACCTTAATGATTCTATTCTATGAATCAGAGAGGGAATAAACCCTGGGACAACAGCCCAACAGGTGCATTAGGAATTCTGGTGCATCCCTAGAACCATTCCATTGGGAATGAACTGAAAGAAGGATGAGAAAAAAAAAAAATCACGATTCCATGATTTTAATCGCAATGTAGCGTTCTAAAAGGAATTGTATGCAGTTGAACAAGCAACTATTTTTCTAGTATCTCCTAACTTTTGATAGATTTATACTGTAAACTTAAAAGGACTTCTTCCATGTTGCTTTTATTGTGTAGTGTGCTTATTCACATGGGGAAATTGACTGGAATAACGATTGTAGGGTAGAGCACCCCTCAATATTTATTCCAGAATATTTTTTAAATACGAATGTCCATGAGAGAGGCTATTCTGGACTAGCCATTGAAAAGTAACTTATTCTGCACTAGCTCTTTTAGTCAATTTTCCTACATAGACAAAGGATAACTGTATGTATTTTTAACGTGAAGCCTCTTATTTGTCTTCTTCCTACAAGCTTGTCTACATGAGAAAATTTACTGACAGAGCAATAGCAGTATATTTATAGCACTATAATTATATCTCTATCTATATATTTTATGTACTTACAGCTACCAATGCAGATATTTTTATTCCAGAATAAAAGTATTCACACTGGGAGTTATACCAGCATAATTTTACCACTATAGCTCTGCTAGTAATTTCCCCATGTAAACAACCTCTCAAATAATCTAACCAAAATTTTTTTCACATCTCCCCTTGCATGACAGTTTCTCCAAGCCCTTCATAAGCTTGTATCAGTCATATATTTTACATTACCAATATGGCGTGAGCTATAGTGTTTATTTACTTGAAATATGTACATGGAACATCTTTGAACAAGGTCATCAGATTTTGCAGATGCACAAAACCTGTTAGTGCTTCTTATGTATACTTTTAACCTGTTGGTTTTGCTATGTAAAGACTAAAGTTAAGGCTGATAAGGTAACAGCAACGACTCTGAACTATGTGATCTGGAAGAAAGGGCCGTTCAGGAGGTCAGCTGCCACAGTCCTCACAGTGAAGAGCTGAGTTTCATTGCGTAGTGAGTTAACATTTGTGTAGTGCTGGGGCTTGTAACACGGTTTGCTACGCTAACTAAGCAAACAAACAGTAACGAACAAACAGCCTAACTCAAAGTAGGAGGAACTGTCTGCCCACCAAATTCTGAATAATTCATTTTATCGACTGATTCAAAACCTTCTCATTTCCAAACAACATAAACTACGTTTCAGTTGTAAGAATTGCCCTCATAAGTCAATTAATGGCTGCCACCATTTTAATGACCATTTTTAGCATTGATCACAATTTCGCAAGGCATGTTTACCTTAAGCCCCACCCATGACAGCACTCAACAGTTCTCACTGGTAAGAGTCACTCTACTTAGCAATATACAATCTACTTTGTGAATAAAAAAAAAAACAAAGGAAGGAAAGCAGATCAGGAAACTCAGCAGTGAGGAGGACAAACAGAGGGGAGAATTAAGGAGAGCCAGGGAGCAATACTTACTGCTGACTAACTGGCCAACACTCAAAGCTGAAGAGGAGGAGGATGAGGAGGAAGAAGAGGAAGCCTGACGCACTGGGCTTTGAGACATAGATGCTTGACTGTGAGCCAAATGCAGGAGATTGGGTTGTGAGGCTGCTTGTCCCACTTGCGTCTGGGAGGGCTGATGGAGCTATATGTTAAAATGTAAAAATAGGTATTTAGAAAATGAAGCAGGAATAGGAAACTTTCAATGCACCCTCTCACCCATCTACTTCTGGGGGACAAATCCCATAGGAGCATTAAATACCATGGACTTAGTTCAGGTGACAGAGTGTTACTGCAGGAGCAATCTGAGCTCCTTTGAATTCTGACTTTCCATTTTTTCTCAGTTTAACCAGGTATTTAATCTAATTAGAAGCTACATACTTGCTTGAAATGGGTGATAAGAGACCTACGACATTCACAGCAGCATTCTGATTTAATAAATACATGTCCTTACCTGTTTTCTGACTCATGAAGTCAGACTTTTATTCCCTACATGGATTCTCGTATAAATCAGCATTGTTTCAGAGAGGTCCTTTCATACTGCAGGACCAGGGCCAAGAAGAGGGGGAATGGGGAAGAGAACATAAACCAGGGGAAATCCCTTCCCTACAGAAAGGAACATAAACCGGGGGAAATCCCTTCCTTACAGAAAGGAATAATTTGTTTTATGACATTAAATCTAGCAAACGAGCCAAAATGTTGAAATCCTATTTCTCTATCAATAATTCGTCCTTGCCTAAAACACACAATGAAACATCTGAGTCCTATTCACGTCAGGGCTGTGTCAAGTAAGGCACACCTAAAAAGTCTGGCGAGTGTGGTAGATGTAAATGATACACTGGGATACATGAATCTGGCTTTACAAATATTTTTTTACACATTTTACAACAGTGTACTCTTTTGTTGTTCACTAGGGGAAAGTAAAGAACCATTAATCCCTTCTGCCTATAATAAGCTTTCATGTGGGATTGAAAACTAGGAACATTCTCTGGTACTGATTTTTACATAAAACTCCCAGAAAATTCTAAGGGCAGTCTCTCTATAGAATAAAGATGGACCTTACAGTTTTGAATTGCCTTCTAGTAGTCCAGTCCAGACCTTTCAGAGCCTAATAATACAGCAACATAATCCTGATACACTCAGGTGACTGCTACTTACTATACCTTTATTTTATGTTGCTTCTTGATCAAAAAAGGCTGCAAAAACTTACTAAAGGGCTTCACCCTTAAGTGATAGCTGTTATCTGCGTTCTCAGAAAGCGGGAAAGATAAAGGAAAGAATTCTAAGGAGTACGAGTTTTTATCTTTTGATATTTAACTGAACAAATGACTTCAGAAAAGGAGCTGAATTCATTAGTAAAACTCAAATTATATATAATATGCTCCCAGAACACGCAGAAATGACTGATGCTAAGTAGACAACAAATTGTGTGGCACAGTAGAGAAAGGTATCTGATCACACTCAAGCTGACACTTTTCTGTGGAATACATATGAACACTTGTAATGACATTATTCCTGTTATGGGTCTGTTTAAGAACGGAAAAAATTACAATTCCTTTTTCTACCTCCCAATTGGAATGATATAACACAAAATGAAGCAAGAAACTTTGAGTTACTCTCTAATAATAATGAAAACTATTTATTTGACCTGTTTTAGCCTATCCTGACTTCTCTAGGGATTAATAAACAAAAACATTGTATTACCTCAAGGATTTTTTTTTTTTATCAAGTATATTTTAAAAAAGAAAACTGGCACATTATCAAAGGGATAATAGTTGAGAAGCTGATTGAAAGGTTTCCAGATTTCAGACTCATGCAAGCACTGGGCATCTTTAAAAAAAATTCACTAAGGGCTGGATTTTATCTATAGAGAACTCCCAACTCAGAATGTCTAATTTTATAGTATCTTTTCCTAAGGAAGCAGTCCACTAAGAGGGCTGGCCTCCTCTGGATGCTGCAGAAACAGACAGCCCACCCATTACACCCACACCACTCTGGACTGCAGCTTTCAGAAACAGGCAGATGTGTGGGCTCTGGGTCTGTTGTCCGAGGGAATCTCTGGCAATACTAAAGATTTCAGCCTAGGCAAGGGAAGAAAAATACTGTATTTAGATGAGTTAGATGCTCTCGCACTATCTGGAACAGTCTTAAAGATGTTAGTGCTCATCTGTGAGGACGGAGGAGCAAATGTAGCAGCTATCTTTAAAAAGAAAGATCTGCAAAATTACAGTCCAGTCAACTAAACTTCAGCCCTTGGAAAAGTACTGCAGAAAATAATCAAACAATTTGTAAGCACCCGCAAGAAAACAAGGTAGCAACAGACAACATGGATTGTTAGGAACAAACTGTGTCAAGCCAATCTGATCTCCCTCTACGACAGGGTAATTGGCCTTGCGGACAGGGAAAAAGCAGTAGGTGGTTTGACTTTACAAGTCTCTTGACACTCCCTCGTGTGGCATTCTCTATAACCTAGGGAAACACAGTTTAGCTGAAATTGCTGTAGAATGAATGCAAAAGTAGTTGGAAAACAAAGCCAAGAGGATATCTATGTACCCATGGAAATGGAAGTGTGCGTGTACGGTGCTTCACGGAAGTCTGTCCTCATTCTGCAACACTCAATGTTTTCTTAACGACCTGGATGATGGAGAGGAGAATATGCTTACTCAATTTACATGCTGATGACATGCTGGGAGGGACTTTTGATAGACTGGAATAAAGAATTAGGATTTAAAATGATCCTGCCAGTTTGAACATGCCACCAGCAATCCTGGGGTGTTGAAGAACTGAAGAAAAGGCAACTCCCATAGCAAGCTGTGTGAGCAGGAGCGATGCCTGCAGTGTATGTGAAGAGTCTTCTTTTCTACTAAGCACTAGAAAGACCTCTGTGGGGAGAAACCATGTCCCAGCTAGATACCACACTTCAGAATTCATCTGGATCAACTGGAAGAGAATAATTAGACAGGCTGAAGGCCTGGGAGTTACTTGAGGCTTATGAAGACACCTGGAACGAACTGGTCATGTTTAATCTAAAGAAGGGATGACTAAGTGGGATATGATGCCTGCCTCAAATATAGGCGGAGCTAAGGAAAAGAGGAGAGAAAGAGTCTGTCTCACATTTTACAGTGGAGAGAGTAAGGTGCAATAACCTGGAAGATTCAAATTAGATGTCAGGAAAAACTGTTTAACATGGCAGTGAAGCACGGGGGGACCTGTGGAGCTCCTATGAGAGTGCTTAGGAACAAGTTAGACAATCCTAGAACAGCTGCTCTGCCTGAGAACAATAGAGTGGACTGGATAATGTCTTGAACCTTGACCTTCCATCCTTATTTTTTTATGATTCTTTGCTATTTCCCATTAGTACTTCTCAGGAATACATGTAAGACACAGATGGCAAATCCAAGGTTTTCCGGCCATGCTACACATATAGTCCCTGAACAGTTCAACTGCTGAGCAGGTACACAATAAATTTGAAGCTTCCAGGAAGCCCCAGAATGTGAGGGCATTCTGCATTCTTCAGTTGTGCATACAGAGCCTGCCCACGGCCACTACATAGCACATGCTAAATCTGCTGGTTATGTCTAGGAAATGTTTGATTCTCTGCATGTGTATTGCACAATGCACTTGCAGATGTATCTTTGAAATAACTGGGATACCCAGAGACTTGGCAGTTTCCTTGTCAGACGTCCAGAAATCTTTGGGCAATGGTCAGAAATTCTTAAAATTTATTCCGAGCAAAAAGGGACATGGCTAGTAAATCTGGATGCACCTTAGGTGTAGCAGTGACCTTAGGCGTAACAGCAATGTATAAGGGATATTTGTAGATTCTTGGTTTTTTAGCACTGCTTGTGAGGGAAAAGGGACCAATGGGGCTGGAGAGGCTGAAGAGTCACCTTACAGCCTGACCAAGGGCTGAGGGAGGATTCCACCTCTAACCCCCTACATAATTTCCAGCACACTCTCTGTTTTACAGAAATGACAGTTAAGCTGTAAATGTCCTGCTCAAAGAACAATGATAGTTATCTATGTCACAAAATTGCATTAAAATACTCTCTCTCTTTTCATCCACTATAATTTCCACTCCAGAAATAGCCTTAAGCAGAGGCGACAATCAGATTATGAATTAGATTCTAGATGACAGAATCAATCTGAACTTGCAATAGCTGACTTTTCCCCATTTTGGACACGTACATATGATATGAATTATGTTTATGCCTGTTGTGCATTTTCCATCTCAAGACAGAAGGAGGCACAGAAATTACAGCAGCAGTTGCTGTAAGTGTTGTTCTGTGTAGGTGGGTATAGCAGACACGCCAAAAATGATGACTGTATGCGAACCCGATCAGTACCCGGCAGGAACACACGTATGCACTCTCCAGCTAGAGGAACAGGATGAATATAAGAAGCGTAAAATGCAGCGTGACACTTTATAAGAATAAACTGAAAAACGCAAAGGGCCTGATTCTTATTTCTTTTACATGAGTTTTACATGCTGCTGTCAACAATGAAGCTAGTATGGATTGATAATTGCAGAGGCGGAGAATGAGTTAGGTCTGTAAGACTAAATTTTGTTCTTATATTATGGATGTGGGATATTCCTACACGTGGAATGGTTGACTGCAGTCCTCTATTAAGGTCTCCTTATGAGATCAGGGATGCTGCTCCCTGCATCCAGAAAGTGACATGACAGGGACAGAGTAACAAGGTGTTTTGCGTAAGATAAGGAAAGATAAAGAAACTAGGTGGAAACAAAGAACAAACTTTTGAGAGAATATTGCCCTGTATGATAACAGAACCGCCACTGGTTGTACAGAGAGTCTGGGCAAACAGCAAGGGCAAAATATGGCCCTAATGGAAAGGAGAAGAAAGTAATGGGTTTAAATTGCGGTGAGGGAGGCTAGGGTCAGGCGTCAGGAGGACCTTTCTAATGCTAAGGAGAGTGACCTAGGTTGCCTAGGGATGTCAGGGAACCTCCATCACTGAAGGTTTTTAAGAACAGGTTAGACAAACATCTGTCAAGAATGATATAGGGACAGTTGCCTAGGGGGAGGGGATGGACTGCATGACCTCTTCAGGTCCTTTCCAGTCCTATTTTCCTATGATTCAGTGAAAAGGAAATCTGAGAGACGAGGAAACACAACAAATTAGAGAAGACAGAGGTGAAAAAGACAAGTATAAGAAAAAGGGCAGAAAAGATGAAACTAAGAGGAGTGGCACAAAGAGCAAGAAATAAATTTTAAACAATCCCCTTTATGATACAAATAAAGATTTTCAATTTTTTCTGATGTCAGCTAGTTCTTCCTGGGAAATATGGACATTAGCTCTAGTAAAGACTAAAGTCCACGGAAGGTGCTGAAAAATAAATACCTAGATATAAAAAGACATTCCCAAACACTTTGAAATGCCACGATAATGCCTTGCAGAGGTAGCAGTTTAAGTGTTTCATGCTTCCATTTTTCCTGTAAATGGAGTTCTCTGCTCCGTCTATGTTTCCTAAAATGTGCCATACATTTGTTTCTGAGAAGGAGTGGTGGTGTGCAGAGGCCACTGCATGATTCAAGAGCACCATGGCAGAGGAGGAAGTCTGTCATTGAACCTACTCATACAGCATGACCAGGCATGGGCTTCACAAATGTTTTCTTAAATCTTCTAGCAACTGGGGAGAACAGTTTTTATGCATATCCATGTGCTTTATACCAAATCACTTTCACAGTCAACTCTGCCAGAATGTTTCCCAAATACTGTAGCCCATCACCCTAACTCAGCTTACTCAATCAAATTCAAGTAAGTGAATGTATGAATCAGAATCTGAAAGCTATTTAGGACTTAATAAATATCTTCTCTCTCACTATAGTAAAATACAGTATAGTATATATAGTATAAAGGGCTACACACTGCTTTGACTGACAGAATAGGTACGTTTGGAAACTAGCATAAAAAAGCTCTTTGGGTTCACGCAGGCTGTGCTCAAAATGAGGACTACAGCAAAGTGCTGGTGTGCTGTGGACATAACTGGGGGTAGGATTTTGACGGCATCTGCTGAAGTTCTTTCAAAGCCTTTCTGTGGGATCAGAACTACATTCAAAGCACGTGCTGTAACTGATGGTCTCTCAGATCACTAAATGAGGTTGAGGACGCAGCCGGCTTCTGTAGAAGACACAATTTTATAGGCAAATCAGGTGCATCAGTCATCTTTCTGACCCCCATCAGGAATGATGTCATGTCAGTATTACAGTAACAGACTTAAATGTGCACGTGAGTGCCTAATTCAAAGGTAACAGTAATGCTCCTGCAGTGAACAGAGCTTTACTCTCTCCTTGCCTCGGTTCCTTAGAATGACACAGGTAGAGTAGTGAGATCTTCCTACTCCCAATGTTGTGGTGCAGTTACATTGACTTCTCTGAGATATCCCACTCCTGCAAGTGCAGATGCCACAAACAAAACTGGTCAGGAAGAGACGTAAGTTACAAGTCAAGCGTTCATGCTGTGGCACGGTAAATCTGATGTAGTCCCTTGTAGGACTACAAGGATATAGCCTGGTCATCTTGACTTTCAAAAATCTAGTGATTTTATCCACAGATTAAATGGAATTATGCAGTTCTGATGGTAAAGGAAAAGTAAGAAAAATCATCACCCTCACCACTGAAATTCATATAAAAAGCAAAAGAAAAACAAAGTTGGATTGAGACAACACAGTTCAGTGGCTATATTTAAACACAGAGAAAGAAGAGTGCATTTCTCATAAAACAAGACAGCATCAAAGCAGTAAGAGCATTGATTGAGAGCAGGTTAGATATCAACGGGAGAGGATAACAAGGGATTGCATGGAGTTGTGATAATGAGATGGCAGGGTGCGTGGGGTAGGTGGAGACTGCAGAAAGAAAATGCCTGGCATGGAATTTGGAAAGCAGATGTACACGAATGACCACAGACCCATCTGAGAGCTATCTATGTCTTTTCAACAGTTAATCTGGAGCATGACAGCCAATGACAATGAAGACAGGGAACTGACTACACAAGAAAATGCTGCCTAGTAGCTTGTTTTCTTGTGTTAGAGTTGGCAGAAGCCCAAAGCTTTGTGCTATAAGACACGATGAAATATGAAAAGTTCTGCTGGGCTGTGTAGATAAAATAAGACTGAGGACAGCTGGGCGTACAGGCCTGCTTTAATGAATCTAGTATGTAGAAGGGAAGAGCCAGACAACAGCAAGAAGGGAACCAGCTTGATGAGGTACACTGGAGAAAACAGAATGTGTAGAAGTTGCTTCTCTGTGGGCAAGCAAATAGTTATGAAAACACCAATTATTAGGAAAGCTCTTTAAGGAACTCATAAACAAGAATGTGTTTTGAACCACAGTGACCACTGGCAGCTAGATTCTTCTTACCTATTTCACTCATCTAACTAAATGTTTGTCCTATAATAGCTACCCTAGCCCCCTCCCATGTCAATGGAGATAACAGATACCTTAAGACACCTGTTAGAGATTCAACCTATCCTGGGGCTTGAGTTGCCCATGGGACGTGCCTCTGTCTCCTTGTCCATGTCTCTTTGTCTCTACAGGAAATCTAGCTAACTAGCTTCCACCAGATACCTAACTGCTCTATGACTAAGTTAAGCAAGGTGAATCCTAAGTTCCATAAGACTCCAATTCATACTTCAGGTTCCTCTGTCAGTTGTGTTGGTGTTAACATGTGCTGTTAAAGATACGAAAGAACGCCTTAAAACAAGGTTTTCAAATCTCATAGCAAATGACAGTGCTAACAAGTTGTTACAACAAGCCTATCTGTTCTTGAAAAAAAGTGCATTTAGGCATATAACCTGGATTTTGACAAAATCCCTCCTGAGAGGCATGGAAGAAGCGCAGAAGTTAAGGTTACAAGTTACTCTTCTATTATGAGATATAAACAGCTTAAAAAAACCCAAGGAACTTAAAATTAGGGAATATATCATCCTTTTTCAAGAAAGAAGACTACATGTAGAGATCACAGGATTTATGGAATGGTTTTAGCAAGCAGCGACAGAAAGATGGTGAACAATGGCAAAGTTAAATCAGCAGGAGAAACAAGTAAATTTCTCAAGTTAGTACAGAATACCACGAACAACTCACAGACCCTGTTTCCAACACGCCGGGGGAGCATTACGACAGGTGAAATACAGAGTAGGCAGGTGCAGAGTGATTCACATTAAAAGGAACCATTTTAGTGACTCACATGGTAACAATCAGGGAAGCAAAGATGTATCATGGTGGATACATCTGCTTATGGAAAAACCTGCTCAATGAGAAGAGATAGGACGAGGCAGGATGTTAGGCTGTGTTGAGAAAAAGACAGAAAATAATGCTGAAAATATTACAATGTTCCCATGTAAAACAGTGATGCATCCTCGCTGTGATCACAGTGTTTAGTTCTGATCACAAAATCTCGAAGAGATATTGAAACAGTTAGGAGATGGGCAGTAAAAATTATGAAAGGCAAAGCAAAACTTGTTCATGAACAGATATAAAAAGGACCCAGACAACAAGAGGAGTGCAAACGGCTGCCCGCTTTAGAAAGCCATTACAACTTGTCGGAGAATTCTCAGTGTGTGCATAGATGCTGCTGCTTAGATTAGCAAAATCTCAGAAGAAAGCACTGAAGCTTTAACTACTCAGTGTAATTTAAAGAGCAGCAATCCCTACTGTGGGCAGTTTAAAGAACGTAAATCAGAAGCATCAATTTATTCTTAAAAACAAGAGGAATAGGATTACAATGGAATTGCTTGCGTACATTAAAAAGCAACCTATTTACAACACAGAAAAAGCAGCACTGCTTTACACTAGGTGTAAGTAATCTATGAACTCATTTCCATGAGGAGACATTGAGGTTTTAGTCTGTCAAGTTTTAAAAAGTTGTATGAATAAATAACGCACATAGTCTACCTCAGTAGCTGACTAAAAACAATATCTGAGGCATTTAAGTCTTCAGTCTTCAGGCAAAAAGTAAGCACTAGCACACATTACTTGGCAACTGAAACAGGCTACGCAGGTTCAATTATCGTGGCTCAGCTCACAAGCAGCAGCTTACTATCATCGCTTGCAATCACCTCTCCTCCTTCAGTACTTAGCTTCCAAGCAGCTGACAAGTTGAAAGTTAAACTAGGATCATCTGCAACTGGAACATTTTGCTACATTATTTATTTCCTAATTTATTTCTCTGTGACATTCTCAAAACTTCTCCCAAACTTGTCCTGTTCTTTTTTTTTCCCCCTTCTGAAGCTTCTTTCATCAACTTACAAGGCACCAAATGCTGTTTGACACCAAAATATTTTGAATTCCTGCTGATCCCTCCAAGTCTGAGCACTCAGTTCTTCTGAAAACAAGGTTTTAAATTTATGACTAAATACGCTATCATTAGCCAAACACCACAGTTCGGCTAAGTCTTTAGCCAGGCAATAAGATAAATTCAGGATCTCCTTATACTTTGTGTAATTCTATTCACTTTTCAAACGATACAGCAGTTTGCACAGTACTAGCTCGATAACTTTTGACTGTCCATCAGCATGATTCCTGTGAGGAGTCTGGCTCTCATACCTCTTTTCTGCTCCCACTGAAATCAATGGCAAGATTTCCTCTGACTTGCTTCAGTAAAAGCAGGAGAGCCAGTAGAGGGAGCACAAATACATAGAAATAATTTTCTGCGGTTCCTATAAAAATGATAATGCCTACTAGTTTTTCATATAGTGTTTGCACGATACCCCCGACCAAAAATAGTCTTTTGCTCAGGCTCCCACAGATGTAGGTAAGGAGGCTTTGTGCTGTTTGGTGGCCCTTCCTCCAACCCCTGGGACCTCAGGACTCTGTGTGAGAGGCACAGGCCGGACCCTGCGAAACTGATCTTGGCAAAATAACTATTTCTACCTACCAAGCACTGCTGGGCAGACCAGCACAATATAGGGTGCATCTCTGGCTCTTGGACATGACCAGAGCTCTGCTAACTGATGATCTCTGCCAGCTGATGGTTGCACAAGAGCACCCGGGTTGGGTGAACTGGTACAACACAGCACAGTATGGCTAAACAGTGACTTTCTCCCCTGAACCCCTGCTCATTCAGCCACCTGCAGCCTTCGGTTGTCCCTTTATGTGAGCCCAGCGTCACTACCTGTGCAGAGAAAGGTCACACCTCTGTCCCCTCTCTGCCCACTGATACTACTGGTGGACATTGCACGACTCAGAAGGTGTGTTGCTCTGCAGGCAAGAGGGTCTCAGGGAATAATACAGGACCTCTGTCCTCCTCTTCTAAATTTCACGAGTTTCAAATGGGATCTCAGGATTGCTATGCTTTTAGAGAGCTTCCTCTATAAAGGAGGGAAAGATGTAATCTCTTCAAGGGACTGACTCAAAAAGAAACACCCCACCCCACACACCCCCAGGAAACTGAGTGTAAACTGCTGAGTTTCTTACTCCATTGACAGGCTTTCCTGCGCTGGAGAACACAGAGCCCGCCCTCCCATCCATCCTGCTTTGTTTGAAACCCCGTACATGCAACAATTGCAAAAGCACTTGCCAGTAGTATAAATCTGCTCCCATTGAAGAAAACAGAGTTAGATAAATGACAAGTGCTTTGGAAAATGCCTCTGCTAGATCCCACAGAGGATAGGATGGAAAAAAGAGCCTGTAACCACTTGGATGTGGAACATTTTCAAAGCAAAGAAGTAACCTTAGAGATCCCGTGGCTCTCTACTTCTAAATTTGAAAAATAAACCCCCAAATTATCAGTTTGGAGTTCAGGGGGGCCTGGGATTTTCAGAAACATACAGAAGGCTGCTAACTGCAACTGGGGGTGTAGGCAGGACTGGCAAACAAGCACTGCCAGCAATAGGAATGCTAAGCTGAACATTTAAGTGAGTGACACTTTTATAAGTACCTTTTTGGTAATCACATTTGATGTCTTTTCCATCCTCAATTTCCTCTCTTTCAGAGAAAAAAGGTGGCACTACAAATCTGTACAGACACATACAAAACTAATGAATTTGACTTTAAAGTACTACAAAAAATTGCTACAGAAGTTTTTCTGGACCTCAGTGAGGTTGCTGCACTCACCATGAAGTCTGTGGACTACCTGGTGCCTTACACTGAATAATAATTTCCCTAAAAATACCTTCTGTCTATCCAAATACGCACAATCCTATCTGATTTTCTACTGAAGAAGACCAATAAGTTTTTATATTTTTCTTTGTTTTCTCTGCACGTTCCAAAACATTTCAAACTCCAGTCTACTGGGTGACTGCTAACCAAGGAACTGAACTTTACAGGCCAGATGGGCCTCTCCCGTCTCACATTCCTATCGCACTTTTGCTGCAGAACATTTCTCAGTTGGCCCTATACAGGCCGTTAAAAGGAAAAACGAATAACTTGATAAGCTGTGAATTATTATACAATAAGATTATCTAATATGACATTATATAATAACTACATATCTAGTATGCACTAATATACTATGTATGATAGAATTCATCTTTTCTTATTAAAAATGATAAAGAAGTGGGAATTTTTAGAAAGGCCATGAGAGAGTCTGTGAGGAGTAGAAGATTTCTGTGCATCTGCTTTGATAATCATTCAGGCTACAGACACTTTACCTGCTGGCCTGGTTTGAGTGGCGATAGCGTTATTCCCTGGGTATTGATCACTGGGAGGATCTGGTTGCCGATGACGGTAGCGATGATCTGACCCTGGGCGTTGGTCAATAACTGTGGAGTGATCGGCTGCACCTGAAGTCCCTGAGCTCCACCTGCCGCCTGGCTGGAGGGGACTGGATTAGGCATCAGTGGGATTGTTCCAATAATCTGGAAAAAATGACACAGAAAGGGAAAATCCACACATGCCGCATATACTTGCCACATGTACTTTGGACACGGAGTGAAATAGATGCAAGCAGCAGTCTGTCTGTCTTGCTTTCCACAACTCACCTGTACAATGCTGTTAACTGTGAACTGAGGTGCTTATGTAATTTTCCTTGATTTACTGATACCTAGCACTCTAAATGATCACCCACTCCCACATGATCTCAGGGAGGAACAAAGATATACTGGTGCCTTCCAGGACACAGCTTATTAAGATATGTTCATAAAAATGCAGCTGCTTTTGGATGACAACCAAACAGTACAACACCATAGGTAGAGTTCTTGTTAGATAAAACATTTTAGCTAACATTTCTGGGGCAAGTACTTGCAGAAAGAGACACTTGTGACATCTCAGACTTGAGAATACAGTGCTTTCCTAAAACGTGAATGTGCCTGTAAAACTAATATTAGGATGAGATGTCAAACAGATGCTGTAAGAAAGCTTGTCAGTCAATGAGCTGTTAGGCTGAAGAAAGTTATGCTGTTGGAAGACAGCACTTTTTACAGGTATTAGAGCATCTGAAACAAACTTCTGATAAAATTTAGGAATAAAACCTAACTTTGGGGTTTTTTTTGGCAAACAACAACAACCAAAGCTAGAGTCATAGGTATATTGGAACAGGAAAAGTTAAAAAAAATCAAAACATCTCCATTTCCTTCACCTTGAAGGCTATGACTTCATCATAGTCCCCCAAGAAAACAATTATCCCATAGTAAGGCTTCCAGTCTTCCCTTTCCAGAAGCCTTGCTTCCTCCACTTTATCCTCAACGTCCACCACACTGCACGTCCCTTATGTCCCCCACTAGTAAGATCCCAGTTGCCCTGTGTCCCTTAATCACATCCATTGACTAGTGTAGACCTACTCGGCTGCTGAGAAATTGGGTGGATTATGGCTGAGTTCTCCCTCTTTTTCCTCAGTGGGTGTAGTAACAGGGTAGCCTTCCTCAGTCTGCCTGCTGATTCTCATTCCATTTGGGAGCTTAATCACCTTTTTAGATCTCTTTATTTCTGACAAAGTTTGTTGAAATTTGGTCAGCTGTTTCAAAGCCTTTAGGTAGGTATGGAGAGACAGGTGGATGGAAAGAGGGAGAGAAGGGTAGACAGCACTGGTTGTAAGACTAGTTTCCTCATGAAAAACAAAATGAAGGCAAATTTGTCTCCAAAACAAACACAGAGAATTCCTATTGATTTCAACAATTAACTTATATCAATGGGAACTGTACAATACAGTGTAAAATTAGCTCTAAAATTACTGTTTAGTAAAAACATTAGTGGATTTGTGGGGAGACCACTAAGTTACCTTCTGAGCGCGCAAAACTAGAGGAACAACTCTGAATATCTTGCTAAAGATACAAAAAGGATGAATGTAAGAACTGTGTTGGGAAGAGTAACAGGGATCTGTGAAGACCTCTGCATATTTAAATCACCAGAGGTGATACACAACACTCCAGAAAGTCCATCCTCAAGAAAGCATTGTGCAATGATGTCCAACTAACTCATGCACAGCTGGAGGGGCAGGCGGCTCTCATCAGAGGATCACCCTCTTTCTTCCATTATTAGGCTGAGATATGACTCAATCAAGTGACAGCATCCTAATGAGTGACTGCTCCTTCACTGCCTGATGGTGTGCTTCTAGGTAGGCTCAACTGTGAAGTACAATGTGACAATTTAAACTGTCTCCTTGAGTGAAAAGAGTGCGCTTGGTTTGCTACAGCAGCTCAGCTAACATCGGTCGGTGCTGAAGTCACCAGCAATTTTCCAAACTTGTCCAGTTAGAAGAAGTTTGGATGGGAAGCCCAGAGAACCATAAAGAAAAGCAGGACAGCTCTTCTGCAGGAGGACCTGGTTAAATGGCAAGCCCCCTTACTAAGCTGTTTTGTACAAGCTGCATATATCAAAACTGTTCAAAACACTGTAAAGATATCATTTAAGTTCTCCTTAAGGCATTCCTAAAAGGTAAACAGATCAATAAGGATTATTACCCCCATTTTACCGAGTATGAAAGTGAAGCATGGTGGAGCATATTCAGACAGAGGTTGTGAGTTAGCCTTCCAAGCTGGAATTTCCTGTGAGCTTCCCTCTGCAGATCATAGTACCTTTTTTTTTGAAGGTGTCCCTAGCTGAACTGCAGCTGCTTCCCTGTTCATGTGAGAAAACGGCTGTTCACTGAGGAGGGAGGCACTTACCTACACCATCATCAGGTTTCAGAATGTTTTCTAAAATCTGACTTTCAGCGTGAATTAAATACAACTTTCATGCGGCGCAACATGTAAATTTCTCCCAGTTTTTGGCACCCTAAAACACTTATGGGTCACAAATACATTCCTTCACCTCTAATGTATCTCACCAAACACAAGGAACAATCCTTCTTTAATTCTATCAGCAGAAACATAGCAAAGGCCTCTCCTTCCTTCGCCATGTCAGTAAAGGACGCGACCTTGGAGTGTCATTACTCCAATATAACTTTAACTATCAAGGTCCTAATCCCAGCAAAGCAAAAAATGCTGCGCTGGTGTTATCAGTAATAGAAATGTTTGCATTCACATTTAAAATGCATTTCTTGGACTGCAGTTGGACATTTTATAGAATGACAGTGCTGAAGTGGACAGTTTGTAAGGTCAGAAGCAGAAGGCTATCTATATGTATTAATGTGTGTCACACCCCGCTCTGCACATGGCGTGCTGTACGTGCACACAGCCAGAAACCAGGCAGAGAAAACACAGCTGGGAGAGGTGTTCCAGAAGGACAAGCGAACAAATGCCCTCGGGGTGTTGCCATAGGAGCCAAGGGTAAATCTGAACGGGAAAGTTTTCCCACTTTTGGAAACTTCCTGAGATTTCAAGATTTTTTTTCCCTTTTTTTTTTTCCCAAAAAAAAGTGAATTTTTATCTGGTTAAATAAAGACATTCACTTGTTTCTAGTTAAAGTTACTCTTTATGGCATGCATCTCTGATGTGGCTAAACCCAGATTCAGGTTCCCCCTTCTCCAAGTACCCTTTCCTAACGATCCTAACAGCTCCCTCATTCACACACACGGAGGAGTACTAAAACTGGATCCCCTCCTAAAACCTTGAGTGACTGTCCTGATGCTGGGCCAGATCCCTCTTCCTTTAATTGTGGTATGAAACTTCACCCTGGGTCTTGTTAAACTGTCCTGTGAAAGCATCAAAAAAAGCTGGCACTTTATGAAGGGAATTTATGGTTTTGATACATTTGAATTTTCTGAAGAAAGACCATGCCACGGGCTTGAGACACTGGTGTGCCACAGTAGGGGCTATTTCATTGCCAGGGATTTCCCTAGTGGGGAGGTATTGCTCCTTTCTAGCAAATGCTGCTATTTCAGATTATATTCAAGGACAGTTCAGGAACAGCATGTGACAGGGACTTACCCCACAAGATACTTATAGAATCCCACAATCCCGTAATGCTTTGGGTTGGAAAAGACCTTAAAGATCATCTAGTCCAACGCCCCTGCAGTGAGCAGGGGTATCTTCCACTAGACCAGATTGTTTAAAGCCTTGTCCAACCGGACTCTGAACACTTCCAGGGATGGGGCACCCACAACTTCTCTGAGACACAGCAGAAGAGACTTCTTACTTTGTCAATGTTTGGACTCAAACTGATGAACAGTCCCAGCTGTCAAACATTTCTTCAGAAAACAAATGCATCCCTAAAAGTCCTCATGCTACAAAAATTTAATTTATAAAGTTTTGGGGTTTTTTCCACTATGCACGTGGCTTTCACGATTACTTTTATATGTCATACAACTGAAAGCAAGTACTAAGTGTTCACAGGGGAGCTGCACAACAGGTGTCATACCCAAAACAACAGACAGTTGTGAACGTCCAAAGGGTGATTGAAGGGACCCCCTTGTCAATGGTCCATCACCTCTAAGGAAGCTGGGCACAGTAATCTGCAGGGTGCTGCTCACTAAAATAAATGACACCTGGTTGTATCTGTCTGAGGTACAGGTCCAGGTGTAGGCACAAAGTGCAGGGCAGATGTGACACACTGGAAACAGTACCGAGATATTTAACGTAAATTCAGACCTCAGCTTTTTTACAGAGACAGGGCTTTGGTCCACCTCTAATTAAAACACTAAGACTGTAATTCTGACCCTGTCCAAGTGTCAAGAGTGTTGCCAGAATCCTTGGCCGAGTCAGATTTTCACTTCAAGTATTCTGTAAGATTCTTTCATTTTTGCTTATGGATTAATAGACATATCAATTGCATCTTGAGGTGCTTGCAGAGTAGTTTTTACAGATGTTAATTTAGGTCTTTATGGTTCCCAATGTTCGCTAAATTTTAAAAATAAATAATTTTGTATGCAATGCTTGTAACTTCAGAGGAAATTCACGGTCACTTTTTAAAGAGTATTTTCCATTGATTAGTGTCATTTCAGCATCCTAGGATTTCAAGACATCTGAGATCAGGCCTCTCAGATCTTACAGCCTGAATCTGCCATTGCCAAGACAACTTCCACAATTAAGTGTTATTTATATAAAATACAGTTTTAAGGCTTGGCTTGCACATGAAGTCAATCTGTTGATCTGCTCCTGCATGTCATCTGTGGGCTCGGTGGTCTTTGCCTACATAGTCCTGTAAACTGTAAATTCATCTGCAATGAAAGAATTAGCACACAATTAAATGAAGGTAAAATCCCGAGGAATGGAGCTGACCGTGGAGGGGAAAAACCCCAAGCCCTCAGCACATCAATGGCAGGGTAACGTCCCAGTGCTGATAACCTGAAGTACCAGTCACTGGTGCCCTGTTAAATAGATTTTGGTCACTCACCTTGCTCTGTAAAGGTTTCTTAGAAATGAAATGTAAAAATCTAATCCCTTTAAAATGATCTCTTAAACAACTGATCCTTCAGAAAGAATAACAACAAAAAACCCCCATTCTTACCCTTTCTTCGCTGACAACACATCTTCCTATTAACGCCTTTGTGGATTACTTCGCTGCAGCTCCCGGGCTGAAACTGTGGACAGAAGCTGAGCGACCGCTCAGAACTTCTGGGGATAAATGTCTAATTGTAGCCCTATTTACACGGCAGATATAAAACCAGATTTCGCATAACTGTATGAAGGACTAATTGCTGATTTCCCAGTAGTGAGTCTTTCCTTGTGGCTCCTAATAAACCGATTTTGTTTTGACATTAGGTGAAATTACTTTGATACTCTAAAATGAAGCATACTACCGGTTTTTATTAAGCTCTTCTCCCTTGCCACTCACCAGAAACAGGGACGGTGCCTTGCTTCACTGTTTTATAACCAAAGGAGTATTGCAAACTGTAGCCAAGTGGATGGCTCAACAACTGCCTTTGTTTCTGCTGTGAAGAGGCTAAGTAAAATCAAAGACTGACTGCACTAGGTTGTTTCTACTGTCAGCCAGGGTTGACATAAAGCAAATAGTGTCATTTCATCTGAAAAATGTCTTTAACTATAAAAAGGAAATGTTACATTTCTTCAGTAGCATCGTCAAAATGAACTTCTCTCTGATTTTATCAATGTTCTAGTGCTTTAAATATTGAAGGTTTTGAACAACAGAAGAACAATATAAAAATAAAATAGGAAAACAGGGGAAACGTAAAAGGAGGAACAGAAAAACTGTTTGGTAGACAAACCACCATATACACATAAACTAATTTAATCTCTCAAACTGGGAACAGAATGCATGAAAGTCTTACTTTTATATAGTGAGCCAAAAAAATCACTATTTGAGTGAATCTTTGCTGATTTAAATATGCTTCACTCTTCTTCATTTTCTAGCCCTCAGAATATAATCTTAAATGAAAGCTCACTTTGGCTTGTGTTGTATCATGCTGGTATGCTTAAATTCATTTTTTTCTAGTTTTACAGGGCCAAAAGCTAATTTAACCCAGCAGTCATACCAGCCTACTGTACATTAGACAGTGTTTATGGTTTGGTTCATTTTCTACAGTTTTGCAAATTTCTGTAAGAAGTTCCTTCTTGTATGGCCACTGTATCAGCGTGAGTTACTGTAAGGAGATAATCTAAGGAGAAAATGACTGAGGAAAGGACAGAATAATGAGAATCCGCACAGGATTCTTCAGCCTCTGTGCAGCTGCCCCTTTCTTAATCACACATATATCTGTATACTACCTATATAAACACATAGACACATATATATACATAGATATGATTTATTATCTACCAACACCAATAAACCCAGCTAACCATATATGGTTACATATACTTGGTTGTATATACATGTACATATATGGTTGTATATACGTAGTATATACATATATATACTATGCCATATATGCTACCAGTCTCCACACTGATGAACTGGAAGCATGGATACAGGCTCCATCTGCAGCCTACTTCTGAAGGAAATGCTACGCCACCTCGCTCTTTGGAGTAACGACAAAAGGATTCTTGAACCTCGAGAGAGGAGGAGGCTAAGGCTGCCTGTGTCTTTTGAAGTAAAAGACGTATTAATTTATGAAAAACTTGCCCATTTCCTTTGCTGCATTTTATTTCCCGATGAGAACTCAAAAGAATGGCACAGCAAAACACTGTCATGAGAACGAGGCACCAAGCAGCGATACTAGAAACAGGCACCCAGAAAACTGCACTTGTGAGTCACCATTTCTTGTAAGGAACTATAATTTTCAAGGTTAAGTATTGTTCATATATCACACAATATATTGGGTGGTATACTGTTTGTAAGCATCATAATGGAACATTGAGCCTGACATTCTGCCTGACTTTCTCGGTGCTTTATTTTTTAGAAAATAATGTTTGTATACTAACATCAAACCATACAGGACTTTATTTGTCATCACTGTAGGAATTATGTGGTGAAATTTTTCTCAAGCAAATACTGTTAAGTCCTGCTTGCACAGGCGTGTATACAGCCATAAAAAGAATGTCTCTTTTATCAAACATCCCAAATAACACAATATAACATTTTCTCATTAGAAAAATCTAAATACATATAATTACCAAATTAAAGATTAAAAATTATTTATGTGCTGAATTCTTATTTCTAAGCAATCTCCTTATCAGACTTAGCTTCCATTTAAAATCAAGAATTAAGTCAGGCACGAAGACCCTTAGAGGTCACAGTTCTCCAAGCTGAGAAAAGCAAGTGTTGATTTTAATTAGATTTACAAGTCCAGATCATTTCTGAAAATCAACCACCTAGATTCTTATGAAAGTGTTCATTATTTAAAATTATTTGATGGATGACTTGTATAAAATATTTCAGCAATATTTTTGTTTGTGATGACAACCGATCCACATTATTATGTTATGACAACACAGCCAATACTGTCATAACAGAATTGTTATGCCAGAACAGCCATAATTTCTAATAATGTCTGATGATCATAAGATGTCACAACTCACTGTTTTCAGCATTTGACTGGTTCGATATCTTTTTTTTTTTAAATATTCTTGAGAACAAATAGAAAAGGAAGTACATACAAAGCAACAGTTGAGCCACCAGCATGAATTTCTAGATTTAATTGCAACGAAAATATTTTGGTCAATATTCCTTCACCTCGACTTACTTTTAATGCAGGCTGAGATTTTAATAGTTGCCCTCAGAAGTATCATTGCTACTGAAGATTCCAATCTCAACTAAGTATTGAGCATCTCAGAGAGAAGAAATCTCTGCTCTGAAATAAAATTTCTCAACCTTTCCAAGCTTTGCAGATGTGCTGCATCTGCAAACCCTGCTGTTATTTTGTGTCTTTAGATTACACAAACGTTTATAACAAGGATTGTCTCTTTGGGGCGTTAACAGAATATAAATGTTTTCTGCTACTTCTTCCTCATAGCATAAAGAGCGGACTTGCTTTCAGCCATATCAGAATCTAAAATACTGGACCTAGAGCAGAAAAATAACGTAGGCATCCCTACACTTACAATCACACCGTGCTGAGCCATTCAAGGCTAGCTTAGGAAACAAATTGCCCTTTCTTGGCAAGCCTAATTAGGCCAAGCACAACACGTGCCAATGTGATTAGGCTGCTTCCACGCTATGGCAACATTATCGGCTTGTTTGGAACGAGCTTTGCTACTTGGTGTTGTATTGCACTGTACCGGCCTACTATAGAGATGCTATCTAGAGGTCAGGAGCCAGAATGAGGCAGGGTTCAGTAATTGCTCTTTGATCCTGTAGTTTTTAAATAAGAGCTGCTATTGAGATATAATCTTGTGTAGATATGAACAAGATAATGTTCTCCACTGCCACAACGCTTCTCACTGAAATAGTGTTGGCTTGATTTTTCAAGTCGCAATACTGCTTTTTTAAAAAAGGGATGTTGCACACTACTGTCAATGTCCGTGTCTGGGTGAGCAGGAGAACTTCTGGTGCTCTGTTTTTATTTCTTTCTTTTGCATAGATAAGAAGCTCGACTAAGAAGACCGTGTGCTCTTAACTGCCTTCAGTAGGCAGTCACCGCTGTCACTGCTTTACCTTGTGATGCCACGCCTAAGAAAATTATTCCACCAGAAGTATTATGGTCTTGCAAATACATGCTAGATTTGTAATCCTCAAAGAGTTCTTTTCCTATTTAATTTTTACTGATAAAATTTCCTGAGGAAACAGAATTGTATCCTGGACAAATGACTTTGAAGGCTTAATGTTTTATTCTAGCCTTGACTCGTCTGTTTAGAATACCAATGTATGTTGTCTTGGACACTTCCTCATGATAAACTGGCCTGAAATCATTAACCATCAAAACAATCTTCAGATGCAATCTTTAGGACCACAGTTCTTTAATTAGATTACAGGTCAAAGAATTTCTAAGCCATCAATATATTCTTGAATAATCTACTCTCATCTTCTCACTATCAAATTACATACACTAGATAAAATATTTATCAGAGATCATCAGATCTCTCAGTCTGTAACTTTTAAAGGTGAAATTAGTTCGGCATGCTGATTCATTCAATCATTGCAGATTTAGGCAAAATTCTAGCTAAACAGATGGGTAAAAACTCGATAATAGATAGATAATAAACAGTAGCAATGACACTCAACATTGTTGTTATGCAATCATATTTCTCCAAATACTGTTATAAATCTTGAGCTTGCTGCCCAGACGCAATGACTATGGATGACACTGTGGTTGTCTGTCCACCCATCACTTCAACATTGCACCCGTGCACCAGGACATTCTCTTAGATACAAAGTCATGCCCTACTTTAGCTGATGGTTCTACAATTTTGGATGATCTGGGCTTCAGTTAAATAAAACTGTTGGCCTTTAATTAAGAATTGTAACTTTTAATGTGATAAGTCTACAAAAGCTCAAGGCAAGGCTGAGGTGAATGACAGCAAAACTTTGCACCTGGCCGGAAAAAAGTACCACCAGAACACTTTCAAATTTTACAATGCATGCGTTTCTTCAACAAATGATTTCCTGACTACTGAGAACAAACCACAGGGCTAATCACCAGTGTGACTACAGTGGAACACACCATTCTGGATTACCTCCCGACTGTGATGGATTACCTTTCATCACTGTGGAATGTAATATTCCAGCCTATAAAGTGGAATTTCTTTATAATGCAGCAGAATTATGTGGATGTTCAGGACACAAAGGAAAAATTCATTTCACTGAAAGGAAGTGGGAAAAGTTAGGTAAGTCCTATGCAAGTTCTTGGATGGAAAATGTTCATGACTCCCAAGTTTCTAGATCAGGATCTCTTGGGAAAAAAATCCTTCCTGAGATCTAATACAACTTCCCCTCATTACACAATCATGACAAAAGAGTTGACTGTTCATTTCAGTACCCGTGCCTCCTTGAAAACTTGCCAACCAAATATAAATCAGACTTAGTCCTTCTTACCTTGTGAAATTTGGTATGGCTGCTGGTTCAGTGCTGCTCCACCAATCAGTTTACCTTTGGAAAGTCACTAAAATTCCAGTCCTCCATTCAGTCATCTGTAATATGTTCGTATACATACTATTTATCTCCCTGTCACTACTTCTATGAGCCTTCAGTAATTTTTGTAAGGCTACCTTAGAGTTATCAAGAAGACCATATGAAGGTAGGGGGTTTCATGTCCAAGGTAGGTATCTCACCAAAAATACCCTCAGCTGGTTCTTTTCTTGAATGTTAGTAGCAGGACCATAAGCTTCACTGTTTGAAAGAGCAATGGCTAAAGTATCTCACATTATCAAGTGCATCATTAACCCATTTCACCTGAGCTGAAGGACAGAAGGGAAAGAAAGGTCTTCTGCTCACATCTTAACAGCTTGACTTAAATTTCCTCTCTGGCCACCAGACACAACGTTCTCCTGATGCAATGGCACTTCTCAGGAGGTAGCTGTCTGTGGATCTGGAGATAAATATCGAGCATTCAGACACTGCTCCATTTCTACTGGCCAAAAAGCATTTGGTTTTGGTAATTTATATGCAGATTTCAGTCCCTCTCACGCTATCTGTTTTTGTACATTCAAGATGTTCCTAACTAAACAAATACTTCAAAAATGACAGTTAAATCTAACTAAATTATTCTCAAGCTTGGGGAAGACATAGCAAGAGACTGTTTTATGAACCTGTGAGGAGAACATGCAGCTTAATTATCAGTTTCATCCAGGGCTAGTCCACAAGTTTGCTTAAGGAATTATTAATATGATTTTCTTATTAAAAACAACAGTGGACCTGAGGTAATTCCATCTCCAGCACCTACATTGCTACTGTACTGAAGCAACAGACAGGCACACTGAAATATCTCTTTATGTATTTTGATATGAATTCAAACTACTTCATCTTTCTGTTCTGCTGGCAGCAGAGCCCAGATCCTTGAGGTCAGTTCTGTGGAAGGTGGAGGATCACAAACACTTTGTATGTTTTCTATCCTTGCATGTTGTCTCTGTATCAGTCTTAAAAGGATTTCCTTTCCTTTTCAATTGTGACCTGCAGAGGACCAAAAGTGAGGGGCTCCTTTACCTTCTTGACTCTAGAGGAGGCGAAGGATGAGGGCAGAGATCAGCTGTTTCCAGGATCCCTTCTCCATCTGTGTATTTGTCACTTGTCTTAAACTTACATTTTATGTTATTTTGGGCAGGCCATTGGGCTTTTTCTATGTTGGCCTCAGCATAGTATTCCTGTGATCGTTATGGTGGTGCTGCAGACAATAAATAGCGACAGTCCTATTTGTCATTTAGAAAAAAAAAAGCTATATTATGTAATATTCCCATATTTCCTCTTAGTTAAGATAACTGAAGACCGTGATGTACTCCACCACGACTTGCAACTGGAATAATACTGCTGCACTTTCTGGTTAAATTTACTGGGATTCCAGGTTTCTGAGGGCAGAACTAAGGAAGTGCTACTTTACCTTCATGAGCACTGAAACATTCGCAATACAAAGGGAAAACACATTAAGGTCACTTTTATACACTATGGAGAATATTTAAGAACATGAACACAAGCTGGGGAATAAAAAGAAATGACCCTTATGCTTACAGTTTAAATATTTGCCTAGAGCTATTGTTTTGCACAACTTACGCTTGCAACTGTGGCAGCTGTGGTGTCAGTGGACCCCAATGAATAAACAGATCCTTCCCAAGATGAGAGGACATCATTCACAGCTACAGCTACAGCCTTTCTCTTCTCTTGTTAACCCAAACGTTCTTCCCCAGGAATATCCAGAGCACTTCCACAGCTCAGCTTTGCCAGTCCACAGTTAGAATCATAGAATCACTTAGATTGGAAAAGACCTTTAAGATCATCAAGTACAACCATAAACCCAACACTGCCAAGCCCACCAGATTCAGCCTCTCTCCTGGTATGTAACGCCTTAATGTGGAAATGATCCAAATGAAGCAAGAAGGCTCCTTATGGAGTGATATAGTTTACTCACCACCTGAAAGAACCAGAGAACCTAACCACAGATATCTCCAGTATATGAAAATTTTAAAGTATTACTGAGGGCCATCAGATGTTGCTTCCTTCATTCAGACTTTGCTTTATCTTTAGTAGTCCCTCTGATACAAATCATGGAGCAAGACGTTAGTTAATAAGAGTAAAACCAGTGGAATTTTCTATAAGGAGAACAACGGTGATATGAAAGGGGGAAATAGCAACTGCAAAACGAAAGTTAAAGTATTTTCGAAACGCATATTGTACTTACAAATGTCCTTGTACTATATTTTTCAAAAAACAACAAAATCTCAGTAATATGAACCCTCTGTAAAGCACTTCTTATTAAATCTTGGAGCAATAGTGGAGAAGATTCCCTGGTGTACGTGAATTACAGCAGAAGAGGATGAGTGAAGTGCAAATGCCACAGTAAAATTCGTATATGGAACATTTTAATTGTGAGTAATGGCAGATCTTCAATTTTATGTTAAGGAATTGTACTCATTTCTGAGACAGAACTGAATATATTAACTGCCCTTGAAACAGTATCAATATTTCTTCCTGCGCAGAGCACAGCAGAGTAAAATGCATTAAAAGATGAAAGCTCTTTGATCCTTTTGAATGCTTAAAGATACCGGAACAGTGCCAATAAGTTTTGAGGAAGAGGCTAGACAGAAAAGAAATATTATTAATTGCCAAGATAGCACAAAATAGCGACACTGAGTGTACTAAGGACTACAAAAATATTTATTGTTCATAGTTCTACCCCACTGACTCTCTCAGGCCACAATGCACTCTTTTTTTCCTTCTTCATTCAGGTGAAGTCATTAGTATGCAAACATATTTGATTTTGACATACACAATAGCTCTATCTTTTTAGCCCCCAATATCAGAGAAAGAAAGCTGTCTGGGATTATATCGCAGTGTAGATCTTATGAATCAGGAGCAGACTGAATAACTGGAATCCCAGAAGTCATTTACAAGAGCCATTGAGCTTCACTCAATGGTCCACTGGTTCTGCTGCACTCAATGGTCTGCCGCGGTTCTGCTGCCAATTGCCAGGTAATATTTTCTAGGAAGATTTCATCTCCTGGCTTCTCATTCATTGATAATAATGCCAATTATCTCTGGAATCCATTTCAGTTTGGAGCTATGCTTGCATAGTATTATCAAGCTTCTCTCTGACTTGACTTCTACTAATAAAAATCAGAAGTAAATCTACTGACCTGAATGCAATGGCTCTTGGGACCTGAACACAGCACAGGTTCATGTTCAGGTCTAGCTGAAGCCCGTAGTTCTTTTTAAATTATGAATTGTCTCAGGCTAACATGTACCTTGCACAGCCTTGGTCCGCTGTTACCTGTTGTTGACTGGTTACCTCAGGCTTTGGTTTCAGCTGAAGCTAGAAAAAGGCAGGGATTCTCTTTTTCCCTGTTCATACAGAACCCGTTTTGCCCAATGAAGCAGCCCCACACAAACTCATTAGTAGTTCTGCAAAGAAAGCAGGAAATTGTGGTAATTTTTGTTTGCACTCCAAAATGCAATTTAAGCCAAATGTAAAATTAAATAAAAATCTAAAAAACCTGTTCAGGGTAGATTGAGCCTTTTTGATCAAAACTGAAATATTTCATATTCTTTTTTACCTTTTTAAACTTGAAAAAAAAATCCACTACATTTTCAAACAGAACATGTAAAAATGAGACACTTAAATCTTACCCAGACACCGTACTTTAAATTTTTACTGAAGAAAAATTTGTCAAAATGACACATTTTAGATTTAGATTAAATGTCATTTTTCCATCAGAAGTCAGCAATGAAAAATGTCATTCAGTTCCACTCACAATGCTGTAGGAATTTATACTAAAAGACTGAGAAATGAGGGACTAAAATGTAAGTATGCCTCACTCTTTAACACAGATTCAAATGAAACACTAGAATCCTGAGGGATGCTTCTGGATACATAATAGATTTCCTCCTCCAGAGCCCACTGAAGTAATTCCTGATAAGGTCTCCAAGAGCACTTGCATTAGGGCAGGCTCCAAGAGCTCAGCTAAGGACTAGAAGAAGCTTGATGTGCTAGGTACCGGAGAAAAGAAAGGTTGAAGTAGTCCCTGTTTTGAAAAGGGAGAGGAAGCCCTCGTGCTGTCAGGATTGGTAGTACATTGGCCTGCTCCAATGATACAGACTAGAATCATAGAATCATTAAGGTTGGAAAAGTCCAACCATCAACTCAACACTACCATGACCACTAGACCATGTCCTGAAGTGCCACGTCTACCTGTTTTTTGAACACCTCCAGGGATGGTGACTCCACCACTTCCCTGGGCAGCCTGTTCCAGTGCTTAATCACTCTTTCAGTAAAGAAATTTTTCCTAAAGTCCTTCTGCTTCTCCACTGAATCTGTGCCTGAAAAATGCAAAACAAGAGGACGCTCCCTTCTTCATCTCTTTACCCCAAAGCTATATGCACTTGTTGAGCCCCTAAAACTTCCATTTATTCTATGGCTTTTACCAGGGAGTCTGTTTTTTAACCTCTGGGACACAGACAACCTGGCCCATAGCTTGAGAGTTGCTGCTCTGTGTACTGTGATTCCTCCTCCCGCCCCGTGCTCTGAAAACACTTGCATGCATTTCTCATCCATCACCCTGTCCTGAACGATGCTCAGAAAACTCAGTGATGTCTAACATGATAGCCAAGAGAGTCTGTGCATCTACCAGCCTCTCCTTCCTTCCCTCACCTTCCCCCTCAACTCCCCCCCAAAAGAAAAGGAACCCATTTCTCAGATTAAAAAGAAAGTTTATCAGGGCTCAACGTGTGTAAGATTTGTCATCCAGGCTGCTTCGCTCAGAAATGAAAACGTAAAGATGTGTAAACAACAAATAACCTCAAAAAAGAAATGAGCATCTCAAAAAAAAAAAAAAAAAGTTATCAAATATGCATTTGTTTATCACAGTCAAGTTTGATGATTCAAACCTGATTCATATATATTTTATGAAGAGAATATCCATTGTGGTGGCAAAATTAAATGTATTTTGAAACTTGTATGTGACATTTATCTATCTGCTCTATCAGAAAAAAGTTGTCATATTCATTCAGACATATATTACTTTTTCAATTTCCTGTCAGTAATGTTTTTTTAATGCTCTTTAGGGTGAGACCACAGGTTTTCTCATTTCTCACAACAAAGACCATAACTCATTAGAATTATGTTGATGAGTTTATACCTAAAAAAGTTGCATCACTTTTTTTTTTAAGCGGTGAATAATTTGCAGCCTTATCCATGACAATCATGGCTTTTTTTTTTTTTTCCTTTCTAAAAAAGATACCGAGTCAGGCAGAGAATTGTTGGCTCCTTTTTTTTCCCCTTCTTTGACAGATGTTCATCACATAAAACACAAACGTATGATACAATTTTATGATGATTCAGGTTTGCTTGTGAGCCACAAGAGATAACAAAGATAGCACAAGTATTGAAACTCCTTATCACGTATCTCCCCTTCCAAAGGGATGATTTTGATGGAAAGTTTGTATAAACCCAGTTCTTAAGAATAAACAGCATTGTGCGGCAGGCAAGGCCAAAGGGTCATAGTTAGAGAAGAAACAGAAACCAATTAAAGTGAGTTAATTGACAAGAGGCTACAGCTCCCATGCAGAAGACTGGCTGGAGAGGTGCAAAGTGGAGATGGCAACGTCTTTCTTTGAGTTGCTATTAAAGCGACACTGTAATAAAAACCTTATCTCGTGTCCCATACGCTCCGTGCAAGTCCTGCAAAAGATGTTGAAGTGCAGTGGGTCAAGCCCTGTGTAGAAAGGCTGTTTGATTCTTACGGGTTTTTTTGAAAGGCTAGTAATGACACCATCCACAATACAGACTAAAATACGCTCTTTGTTGGTAAAAAAATGAGGAGAATTCCATGAGCAAGATTTGATTTTAATTTCTGAACAAAAGCAGAATATTTGGAATCAAAATCAGAGGAGCCTCCCTTTCTAAGCATAGCTAATATTTGGGAATAAATTTAAATAATATTTGGTAAAGCTGGCAATAATTAAGATGGCTCAGCTTTGAAAGGCAGTTGATCAGTTTGGCTTAGATATGTACCTAAAATTATTTGAACATCATCAACTAAGGTTAGTTTTTAGGACAGAAATTCACATTAATAAGACATTTGTGGCATCTGCTGTTTGGAGCTGTGCTGGCAATACTTTCAAGCTGGCCTGTGGTCTGAGGATTTAGTGCATCCCTTTACTGTCCTAACCAAAACAGCAGGGTAAATGCCCTGAGAACTGTAAAAAGTAATCTGTCAATGGGAGAGATTTCTTCCTCACTACTACTGGCTTGCAGGTTGTTTTTTAAACCAGAAGAACCTCAGAGATGCAACATCCTACAGATGGAATACTTAATCTTACTTGAAAGAAAAGATACTCAACAGAAAGACCCTCCCTTCACATCGCTATCCGTCATTTAGCTAAAGTATCAGCAACGTTAAGTACATTTTAAATAATTCAAACAGAGACCATTACCTTGGTCTGTGGGATGCTATTTCTCTATTTACTCAGGAAACACTAAGAAGTAAGCAACCAAAACAGGAGCACAATTTTCACAAAAATTGAAGAGTGCCTCTGGATTCATCCCAAAAATAAGGCAAGTCAGCCAGTGCCGAGTTCTGCATGGCCATCATCAGCTGCTACCAGGGTCTGAGTTAAAACTCCCGTGACTGCCACGGGGAGCATAACATTATCAAAAGGACTCAAGTCCCATTAAAAACAACTGCTGTGTGGTATTCTAAAGATGGAATTTATGTAATTTAATGTTAATGTTTAATGTTAATGATGTAACTTCAGAAGTCCAGTTGTAGACTGCCAGTCAAGCTCTCTCTAGACAGTGTAGAGAGTGAGGAATCTCTGCAAGGTGATTCACCTCAGCCTAAAATAATACATGCCTAAGATCAGTGAGATATTTTGTTCTTCAAAAGTGCCTATTTCTTTCAGTGCTGACGGAGAACACTAAGCAACTAGCTTAGATATGATGTAGCCTAAACTAACTTTCATGTGGTTAAAATTAGGGAAAAAGAAATCAAAGTCAGAAACCTAAGAGATGTAGGACTCTGCTGAGGACCAAAATCAATTCTAATATTGACCTACAGCCTCCAAGTAATTTGGAAAACAGTTGCCTTTTTATTGACCATCTCAATATCTCTGCTGTAAAAAAGGAAGGATAAAATAATATTTAAAAAAGCCACCAAACTTGAAAAAATATCACAGAGGCATTTTCCAGGGAAAAGGCCCAAGATTTCTTTTTTTTTTCCTTTGTGAGTTACTTTTAAAATAAGACGAGGCTTTGAGAAGACCTCACTAGTTGAAAAGCTGTTCAACACATGCACAAAATGAAACCTGTTTGACCATCCCTGTCTATCACAAACATAAACACGGAGACAGAGATGATTCACTTAAATGACTTCAACTTGACTGGTAATATCTTGACACATTTCACTGGGGAGGGTATAACTTACACAGCTCTTAAAAAGGAAGTTTAAAAAAAGGACACAACACTGACTGTGGACTGAAGATTTATTAGAAAGATTCCCTAACCATCTCTTGGAAGTCAAATTTCCATGTTCTGTGCAAACTCAGTGAGAAATTGCCTTCTTGACATGATGCTCATTTATCTCTCCTCACTCTGTGTTCTTTGAAGGCTCCTTTTGCATCGTTTGTTGGGTAGTGTGAGGCCGATTTAAACATTTCTATGTTTGTGCTGATGCCAGAAACCATAGTGATTTAGTGAATCAGGCATGCATCATTCACGTTTGTTCCCTCTTTTCACTGCATACAATTTTAAGGAGAAATAAAAGGCAAGAGGGAGCCAAGGGTACAACTTCCCTCAGGAAATGCTTTTTAGGAGGGGCCCTTTCCACTGATGGGTCAGGTTATGAGACTTTGAGCTTGACTCAGTAATATTTAACATATACATTTTAATCTGTATTCAGAAAAAAAGACTTTTGTGGTAGCATACTTACTTGTGATATTTTATTCTCAAAAACCAGGATGTAATACATCATTGGTTAAGGACTTCCATGTAAGCAAAGCTCTAACTATTCATCAGTATATATAACAGAAGCATGAAGGTATTTGAAACAGGCAAATGCTTCTGTACATTACTAAAAGTATTTCTAGGTCAGTAGTCTAACATTCAGATTTTAAAGAATTACCCTAACTGAGAAGCTGGCAAAAAGCTTGTCTAGATTTTGTCCTGCCCTTCCTTCCAATACCCCATTATACTCTGATAAAAACGCAGTTTTGTATTTTCAGAATATTTTCAACCAGCTTTTAGACTCCATAGATGAGAATTGCATCAGGGCTTCCTTTGCCTTTCTGTATCTGGTGAACGGAGCATCAGGTAGTTTTGTTCTCTTTGGACCTTGGTGATGAAATCATGAAAATTGAAATCTTAACTTTTCTAAGCAGTCCTTTAACCACAGTCTCCAGGCAGGTTTTTGTCTTGGCTGTTGTGGCAAAAATTCTCTGATGTGGTAGAGAAGAATGGGGCATTCTTTGCTAATGCCAGTTCCATGCTATTCTCATTCAAAAGTCAAAGGTGGTGACCTTACGATTTATCTACTCTCTGAGCCCATAGATTCTTAAACTTTCTGGTTTAGCTGAAGAAGTATCTTTCAACAATGCCCATAAATAACTTCTGTTTTCAAGTTCATGTATCTGCTTGAGAGCAAAGCAACATGTAGACTTCTACATGTGCCTCTACCTGAACGGTAGGTGTGATGGTCACTGTGACATTTCAATGCATCAGTTACGAGAGACATACTCCTGGGTATAAATATAGACCACCCAGAAGAACAACACATAGATTTAAACATACAGAGTGGTGCACTGTAGGTGCTAATACTAACAGTGAGAGACTGCACATATAAACCCCACACATCAGCATCTGTACAATTAAAATATACAGATCTGTGGTGTAGATCCCAGATGATATGATTCAAACACCTAAAAAAGGAAGTCCTCTCCCAACACTTTGGAGAGGCCTGTGGAAGTGACGTCCATCAACATGAGAGACATGGGAAAAAACAGGCAGATGGTGCCATGCTGTGGGCAGGGGTTGGGAAACCTTTCCCACATGATTCTGCTAACGAACTTCAATTTTCACGACCTTTTAAATACCTCAGTCTGGTCTCTTGTGCTGAGCTGCCAGTAGTACACACAGTCTACACGGTACCTCCTCGCAGTGAAAGGATAGAGTGTTATCACACAGCATCCTTTAACTCTCACTTTGCAGTCATTCACTAATACTTCTATCTTGGTGAGAAATCGAACCCTTAGAAAAATACAAGCCTAGTTTTGCTCCCCACTTAACAGATTGCGGACAGTTATGACCTGTGCACAGTCATGATTACGTGCTTCTAACATGACACTAGAGAAAGGTTTGAGATAAAAGAGAGCAGCCAGCATCTCTCATGCCAAGCTGTGAAGGTTTAGTTTATTTTCATTTGTCACCAGAATAAAGGTCCAACACATCCCAGAGACAGAAGTGTGACTCAAGGAGGTAACTAAAATATTTGTAATTTGGGGTTTCTGTGCGTACTTGGATCCTTCCTGAGGAGATGAGACTGAAAGTCCAGGTAAGTGTATGTTCAGCTGTGTATGTGTCTAGGTACACAAGATGCATGTGTTCATGTAAGTGGGGAGCAATTCAGTGAAAAAAAAAAAGTAGACATCTACTCTATTTAAAATGTTTCAGGAGTTTGGCAGGGTACGGCAATAAGACTTGGAGGGAGAAGCATTTTTCTGGATTGGCCACGGGAGGCCTGCTGGAGTATTGTGCAGTATCCAAACTGGGACCAAAGACCTATATTTAAGTAACTGAATCCCAGATACAGTGTGTGGCAAAGAGCTGGTGGAAGGAAATGAAAATGGTAGAGATGGGGAGGTAGAGCAGGAATAGGGGAACTGGGTACCTCGGGATGTCTGGGGATGCGTCACCGACATTGGCACCACGTATCTGTTCATCCACATGGCTTTATGCTTCCACTTGTGGAAGGAACCAGAAGAGCAAAACCAGGACAGGTGAAAACGAGCTAAGGCTAATAAAAAGAATTGAGAAGGAAAGAAGAGGGAAAGTTGAACACGCCAAACGGTGCCGATTCCCCCTCAAAGCCAGTGCGCTGCATGAGCCTGATACCATCTCTTCACTTTGAGGCTGTCTGTCTATCTGTGCTATCAAATAAGACATATCTCAGCTTAATGCACAGCCTGCAATGAAGGGAGTGGATTAGGCCTCTGGAGATGATGACTAACAAGTTAAAATTAAACTTCTTTTTTTTTCAGTTGGGCTGCAGTGACCTATTTATACAATTTCTTTCTTGCTAGCTAGCTTTTTTCAACGTTACAAGATGTACCTGGCCTCTCTCATCTCTCTCTAAACTGTCTCCCTGATGTCCTGATCACTCTCTGATCTATTTCTCTATCTGCTGGGTAGATGCTAATCTGACATATCCAACCTCTAAAACAAACCATTTATTTTGAAACCTGGCTATGTCAGAGTATTTGATGCGTCAAACATTAAAATGAATGTATATTTGGATATTGGGTACATCATGTCTTGATATTAAATTATCTCCTGAGAAGTGGATTGATTTTTAAACTGGCAGGATATATGTATTGCTTCCTTGAATCTCTAGCACGGAGCTAGACATGAGGGGAGACTAGGAAAGGTTCTCTATGAAGTAGAGACAGAATTGCTCAAGGGCTATGAGTGTTTTCTTTATATTAATAAATTCTTTTTTGTGCTTAAGGAAAGAGATTCTGTCATTCTCTTCCATTATTAGGTGACAATAACACATTAATCTTCTACGAGCGATACTTATCCTAGAGATAATATTTAATTAATGTGCAAAGAAGGAAGTTTAAGTGAAAAAGGTACTTTAAAAATCATATATATTTAATAACATTGGCACAGATATTTCAAAGTCCTTTTTTTCTTTTTGATATCTGGGCCATTTGCATACGTACACACAGAAGCCTCACACTGTCAGTATCTGAAGAAAAATGACAAACTGATATATACTTTTAGAAAGATAGATTGAGTGTCCATTCATGGTTAGGACTGTGATTTTTTCTGCTTGAACTTTCCCTGCCACTGTTCACGGATCAACACAGGAAAAGACGTTGCACAATTCTTTGCAATATTCTAGATTCAAACCAGAAGATAGAGAATCCTTCCTTGTACAGGACAACTCCTGCCCAGGGTATGACCTGGAAGCTAGTGGGTCTGCTTGCAGAAGCCTATGATGGGTTTGCATCTGGCTGCTGATCACTATGAACGCTGCATGAATACAACCCTGTTGTTGGCTTACTATCAAATGAGTCAATCGAGTACTTCTGCAATTTTCTCCTCCTCTTTATGTGAAAACTGCTTGTGGAAGACCTGTTTTTTCATTTTCAAGTTCTTCACAAGATATTGCTAAAATATCTGGACTGCTCATCCTTTCAGATTTTGAAACAAATACTGACTGCGCTGCAAACATGGGAGCCCCAGATTTCCTCTCCTCACCTGCATCTCTAGGACATTCACATACAGATGTCAAGACTGCAGCCCAGCAAGAAAGCCAATGGCCTTCATTTGTGCACCAAAACTTACAACTTCTAAAAATTTCTAAACCTTCCCGAAACAGCAGCAGTGCTCTACCAGTGAGTCAAGGACCTTAAATATTTAGCAATTTTCATTAACTTCCACTTTTGACAGAGTGATTTGGCTAAGTACATCTCTGTTAATTGCGTTGCTCTAATGCAAATATAAGCAATATGCATCTCTAAGAAACCCCTTCATAAAGAGTTTTAAATCCCAACGAAAACAAAACTTTAAAAGGGAAGTGAAAAAAAGAAATTCCCAATAAAGACAGTCACATGCAAACACGCAACTCTATTCTATAAGCTTCTCCTGGGAGGAAGACCAAGTTGTTACAGTCACTAGTCATGTTTCTCAATGCGTTACTGGAAGGTGATAAGATACGATGATAAGGAGAGCAGCCTAAGAACCTCCATAAAGCAGAAAGATTTCATTGACTGTGATGTATGTCACTGGTGATAACAATGAAAATTTGCCATGCTTATAACCACCTCACAACGCTAAGATGAACAGATTATAGCAGTGATAGGTGCTTCTTTAGGTTACTAGTTAGCTTTCAGGAAAATGGTAGTTAAGCGGAACTAGTAGTTGGTTTGGTTTTCTCCTCCATACAAAGTAATTAAGAAGGAAATGACAAAAGGACAGGTATGTCCTGTATTTCTTACTTGAAAGAATTAATTTGGATCAGTGAATAACATTTTCAAAAGTACCTCAATGCTTCAGGCTTTTAAGGTTCTCTTCAAAGTGTATTTACTCCACATAATACAGCGTGATACAAAGACCCCAAGCTAGTAACTAATGAGCTAGATCCTATGTCACCTTGTTGAGAAGCAGAATTAATTAGTCCAGCCATAACTCCATCCTACCAAGGGTTTTGGCTTCTGGGATCTGTGCACTGAGACATAGAAATTTATCGTCTCTCAGCGTTTGCTTGCAATGAATGCTCCATTACTGTGCATAGACATGCCTTCAAGCACTGGGACTCGTAACACTGATTGAAGGAAACTCAGGCTTTTACAGGTATATAAGTTGCTTTTGAAAATAAGACTTGAACACCTCTGAAAAAAATCTACGTCTGAGATACAGTACCTTGGGCAGAGATCCAGGCAAGAGGCTACAAATCTGACAGGTGAAGATGAATACTCAAAGTAAGATTTGTTGCAAGCTAGATGAAAGAAATTTCAGTGGCCTTTCTGGAGAGATGCTGATCATTTTCAAGCTGATAGAGATTTCAATAGACAACTATCCTTTCCTTGGTAAATCTATTCAGAGACTACAGTTGTGATCCAGCATGGATCCAGTATGTGGCTTCCAGGAAGGAAAAGTTACGTGCTCTTCTTAAACAATGGCATTCCCCTTGCAGTTGCTATTTGCAACAAATATCATTTAACACACCAGCTCTTGTCTTGGTAGCTTTGGGGAATATTAGCATCTCCTGCATTAGAGGTGTGACTTCAGCTCATTCGCTACTCAGAACTATTCCTTCCCAGTATTCATTTTCTTAGTGCTTTGGAGGAAAGTGGCAGTACTTCTGCTTTAAAGCTGGCTTCTTTGTCTAAGCAGGTCATGAGTTGGCCATACTGCGTTTTTGCAACATTTTTGCAACGGTTCGTTCTTTGGATAATTAATTTCTGGATCCTTTTTTAACCTGCCCTTTTTTTTTTATCCTGTGAGAGAGTTAGATTCTCCTGATTAAATACCGTGGCATCACAGAGGCTCTGAACTTCTTGCTGTCGTGCGGGGCTAATCAAGTATCACTTTTCCATGTTGCAGACGGTAACTATCCTGAATTTCACCACTGGTTCTAGAAATGTGGATTTCATAGTTGCGGATATCCAGAATTTAGCAGTGATCACTGCCTAAAATAGACAAAACGGACAAGCTGGTTCTTGTTTTGGTATAATTAGCCTCACTCTCTGACCCTGTCCTTCTCAATGAAACTACTGATTTGCATGACCTGAGAGTTCGGTCCATACGTTTTTGCATTTATGCCACTGTGGCTAAAATTGAGGTTAGATAAATAGTGCAGTGAAATAAAGACAGAGTCAGCAAAAGTATGTTAAAAGAATTATTTGTCTTTTGATTCAAATTCACATGGGAGGTAATTAAACAAACAACTGCCTCGATGTTTAGCTGTAGGGAGAGGAAACCAATGGGAAAAAAAAAATCTTCCCTTACAACTGACCTTTTATCATAATATGTACCCTTTTTTTTCCTGCAAACAGCTTGTATTCAGCCCAGTAAAACTTTGAGAGGGAAAATAGAGAGTCAGATTCCACCCAGCAGAAATTCAATAATTAATATGAAGGTCTATCAAAACAGATTCTCCTGGCAAAGGATTTTCCAAGGAATGTTCTTAAATGATAGTGTTATTTGAGTGTTACAATCCCTCTCTCTAGCCTCTCCCTCAAAACGTGCCTCTTATTATCTCAGGCTTGTCATGAAATTTCCTTAATATATACCATTCTGATACCACCAACTCAGATTTCTGTCAATCTCAGCCCTGGGAAGGCATTGTTGGCAGTGACGATTTAAACAACTACTGTTTAGATTCTTGTGAACTCTGCTAGATGTTGTGAGGGCTAAAATATTAGTGGTTATCATGGATTAGAGCTGCATAGCTGAAACAGATGTAGCAATGATAACCGTTTTTAAGAGAAAAGGCTAATGGACATCACACGCCTGGAGAACTGTATGAACTGCTCGTATTCAGCAGGACTTTGAGGAGTGTTACACATGACATGGCTTGGGGCCGCTTAGAACTTCTGGGAGAGTTTAAAAGAGAAAAACAGAAGAACCCAACAAACAACCACCATCCTCCTGTGAAGTACCTGAGGAGGCCCACCTTGCCTTCCCATTGATAGCTGCCAATTCTATTGGCTAGTGCAAAAAAACCCCAACTTAGGTCACGTGTCAGTCTCTACGTATCTTCTTGGAGATGGCTTTGAATTTGACAATGCTAACTTTGCACTTTGCACTATAGCTGTCAAGAGATTCTGGCATCTGTGGTTCAAGAAAATGGAAAATTATAAAACTTTAAGTTGCATTCCATAAGCGACTTTGCATGTACGTACATATTTGCTCACCATAGCACACTCTCGCAGCAAGAAAAAGGGGGAACAACTGAAGAGTTGAACAAGAGCAATAAATAAATAATAGATCTGGGCTGCCCACTCTGTTTGTTCTCACCTGTTTAACTAAACTGCATTAAAACCTACCTTAGATTTTAAAACTGTGTTTTCTTTTGGAGCAAAGATGGCCCCAACTGAATGGCATCAGAACAGAAAGAGAATGCTTCAAACACCTTTTCCCACACCATTTTGTAACTAGCTCACCCTCCAAAACAGGGCAATGGCCTTGCCTGTGGGAACGGAGTGGTCCGACCGCTGTGGCCTCACACGTATTTTCCAGATTGTGGCCTTGGCCACTTGAACTAAGACAAGGCAGCTGCTATGCTCAGAATTACAAACTCAGTTTCCAAGTATCTCTTATCACTTCAGAAAATAGTTATAGAAAATGGTGAGAATAAGAGTACCTACATATACACATGTAAGATTTGGGAAGACAGAACTTTCCTTTGGCATGAAAGATACTTCAGTACTTTCCAAGCCATTCCACAATGAGGACAATGCTATTTTTTTTAACCCTATTCCCTGTTTTTATTGCACATGACATATTACATTGTACTGTGCAGTGTGTGGTGATGAGAAATTCCCTGCTTATTTAATTGTGATCCTTCAACGAATTTGAAAGGGAGCGCTTTATTTCCATTTCTGTAATTTACTAGTTCTTTAGCTGATGATTTTATTAACTCTTGTATTTGAGAACTGATGCTTAACAAAAAAAGAAGAAGAAAAAAAGGCCCTTGGCAGTATTGTGAAGGCCTGGAACTGAATAATGCACTTTAATAATGAGGGATAGAGCTATGGCTTTTGCTGATGGCTGTGACCGGCTCTGTGACCTGATTATGTCGCAGAGTGTCAGCAGCTGAGACACTACAAAAGGGAGCGCATCCCATCAAATCTATCTCCATTGTAATCACTCGCACTGCTGAGAGGCTTGTTAGGAGCAGGGAATCCATCAGGCCTCATTAGCACCATTTACCATCAAGAAGCTCAAAGAGAAAACGTGTACCCTCTCATCAGAATAATGAGAACCAAAGTACTCCTATTATCTAATTGGATCAACAATGCCTCTCTCTCTCTCTTTAGTTTCCTGAGCTACTTGTGGACTACAACTCTCAAAAATTAGTTATTTTTTGTTAATTGCCAGGGAGGAGCTCAGCTCCAGGTTTTTCATATACAGAAGGTTTTCATATCTGAAGAGCAAGGCAGGGGCGCAATGAAGCCCAAGTTCCTCCAAGGGCATTTTTAGACTATACTGATGCCATCCCAATTAAATTCACTGTTCAATTAAAGTATGTACTGTACAATTACACCATACTTACATAGGTTTTCCTATTAACCTACTAGGAAATGGAATGTATTGCTTTTCTTAACCCCAAGACAGTTCATAATGCCAACTCTTATCATGATACTTTTTACTGTTTATGGTAAAATGTTTTGTAGTTGCTGAATTAGGATGTGTTGTTAGACAACTCCCATCTTTCCAAAAAAGAACCTAAACTTACTCAGCACCCATAGTTAAAAGGTATTTGAATGTCATGTTACACAAACACAACTGATGACAATTAAGCCACAATTTTGGCCACGTAGGAAGCTGGCTCACAGGTAGCACTTGGGGAAACCAGAACCATCAACCTTGCTTCCGTATTTCTGTGGTTCATCTCCTTACAAAGATTAAGAAAAAAGCCAAAGCACACATTTCATGTACTTAATAGACATAGTAAAACCCATTCAAAACTCCTGATTATTTTCTTCCATTTGCAATAACAGAGCAAAAAAGGAGAAAAATCTGGCTGTTACTGAAGAATCCAAGTGCAGCAATGGATTCTACTACAAGGGCAGGCTGCAGCTGAGTGGGCAGACAGCTTCTCTTTGAAATCATTGCATCTACTAACAGGGTGGAATTTTGCAATTCTGCTACCTGGGCCTTTAAATATAAGATATGAAAGCTCAGTCCTGCAAACACTTCCTGGAAAGTGCTGAGGGCAAACAGAATGTAGGCAGCGTTACATGGGCAAATAGCTCTTCATAATACGCCTCTGAAAATGAAAATTTGATTTAGAGTCCTCTACCTGTACTATATCAAATTAATCAGGTGATCTAATGATATTATTCCAATGGATTAGATCTCTTTGCTACAGTAGTCTTGGGGAGCTCTGATATTATGGTTCATATTGCCATAAAAAAAAAAAATCCTACCATAATCGTTAATTCAATAATTAAATTATAACAAATATGCTTGATAAATTATTGTTAATATATAGAATTTTGTTATTGTGATTGTACGAACTCCAAGTCTACTGGGAATTAAGGCCATACCATATGTCATTTAAAAGATCATTTCCCTAAATTTGCCATAGGATCTCAGATTTGACCTACAGCTCAATGTCTCCAGGGATTACCGATCATCATATATTTAGCTAGACAGATGGACATTTACAAGCCCTGAATTTCTTTAACAGAAGCAGCGTATAATTACAAAGATTGCACATACAAGGAGTCTGGTAAGTCATCCAGCCTTATATTTGCAGGAGTGAGTTTTGGGTGTCACACTCGTGATTCTTTCAAAGGGGCAATTTTCAAAGGGCAGATTCTTAACATATGATGGAAATCTGGCTCCTTACCAAGTCCAAGCAGATCACTCAGAAATGGAGCATCCTGAATTAATATTAACTTACGCACTCAGTTTTGGAGAAACATACCTTTCAGTTCTTGTTTAGTTGCTATAATTTTATTAATTTGCAGGGAATGTAGTCTAATTTCTGGAACATAGTATAATTACACTGAATAGTCCTGTTCTGCAGACAGATAGCTTCAGAACTGTGCTCTAAGCAATATGGGTTTATGCTGAATATTATAAAAATGGGTGTTATATTACACACTTACTATCAATATTTATCTATGTTGTGGTGAGGTCTGCCATACTGATTAGAAACCAAGGAACATTTGTAAAAACACGTAATAAAAAGACAGTCCTTATTTAAAAGAGCTAGGCAAACAGATTCTGTAATTTTATCCAACAATAGGGAATATTCTTCCTTTCTCTTCTCTTTCTCTGCAACCTGTGGAATTATTGGACTTTACATGATGTGTGGAATAAAAAAGACTCAGCCTGAGGGAATCTATAGTTTCATTCAGTGATATCTCCACAGTAGTATTTTTTTAAACACAATGAATGGCCACACTTTGCTTACATTTTCTGTGGAGAACATGTAAAGGGAAAACTATCAAAAAAACTAGTCTAGGGTTTGTATCTTCAGCTCTTACAATGAACATCTTTGGTGCCAAGTGCCTCATGTGAGTGGATTGTGAACCACCTCTGGAGCACAGATAGAAACATGCAGGTTTCTAGGTTGGAGCTGATCTGACTATGAGTTATAGGTATTATAACCAACTTTTCTTCCAAACCAATACCCCATCCCTCCAGAAATCTTAATAGGCTTTTGAGAGCCTCCATTTAAAGCTGGCTGCATAAAATGATCCTTTGATGAAAAGGGATTGAAACAAGGGTTAAAGTAGACATTGAAAGGTTATTGTAGAGGGCACATTGTTCATACAATCCTCCTTTAATATGTGTGGTGTGCACCTGCGATAAGATGATTCATTAGATAAGGCCTCACTTTGACAAGCTCCATCGTTCAACCCTCGGGGTAGTGATGGAACAATTCTGCACCCACCCAGTAAATATAACAAGGTCAGCATTTTTTTTCCTGGGACTTGGATGGTGATAGTGAAGCTTAGGATGCATCTTTGTTTATGTGTTGTGTTATGTTAAAAAAAGGGGAGGGCTCCTATAAAGTGTTGTCTTCTATTTTTTAATGGGCCAAAATAACAAATGTCACCCCTGTACCAATTAAGTAACATGGTGAGAGAAACTTGCCAGGAAAAAACTTGCTCTTCACATTTTTTTTTCTGCTGTAACAAACAGTAAGACTGGAAACTAAACTTTAGATTCACGTTTCATCCAAGCTGCATCATTTCAATGAACATTTACAAGGGCCCAATACCCACATAAGCACTGTGGCTATCACCGTACGCCCAATTTGTAGCATTTAGAATAATGACATTCAAATTACTCAGTTCCCAGGTCCAGTCGTAAGTTATATTGACAGATTTGTTGCAGTGACTTTATGTGAAACAAGCAGTAGTTTTAATTTTAGTCCTAGTAAATGCAATACAGAATGACAGTGGCCACAATCTGAAAGCTACTTAAGTATGCATCAATGGTATTATATGTATACGGATTCAGATATGTATCTTTCTGCATCATACTAAGAATGAAACTGGATTTTTTTGCAACAAATATACAGCTCCCAAATGCAGGTAACACACAATCTCTCTCTTAAACACACCATAAACATTGGTCAAGTTTCTGTTTGGAAAATTTTCTTTAAAGCAAAGGTTTCTCCCAGATTTGCATTGCAAACCATCAGACTCATTGCAAATTGCTTAACTTAGTTAATCAGCAAATGAGTAATCCACCAGTTAAATCTATCCCAGATACTTCATTACAATTTGTGTTCCTGTACTTAAAGTCTTTAATAGCTTTTTAGAAATGAAGGAATACAGAAATGCTACAATTTGCAAAAAAGTGTAGTCTTAATAGGACAGTAGCACTTCAATAGCTGTCTGTTATTAGGCAGATGTAAGTGAAAGAAGACAACTGGCATGTTTGTTAAGAAACACAGGGTTGCTAGACCACATTATTGTACTATTGTGATCTTTTCAAAAGGCTGAATTAAAATAAAACAAACCCTAAGCCTTTTCTGGCTGGAAAACACTTTCTAACAGTTCCTAACTTCCCCCCAGTTCTCAGACTTTCCATTTCTTACCTTGTCTAGCAAATCAATATTTATTTATCTTCAATATGTGCACTTTTAAATTGCTGTCATACAAGCGGAACTCATTTTTGTCCCAAGATCAGCCTGCCATCAGAATTCACTGTTTGCTCCATCTTCTACTCACCTGTCCTTGTGCATTAGTGACGAGTTGACCTGTGACCCCCTGAAGACTGGAGAGGGCATTGCCAAAGGCCTGGGAGCTTGCTATTGAGCCCATGGCTGCTGCTGCTGCAGCCGCTGCTGCTTGACTTGCTAGTGGATTATTAACCAGCTGCAAAAAGAAAAGAAAAGATCACGGTAAAAGCCCCAATAACCACAGAAACGCAGAGTGCTAACTGGGTAACAGAAAAACGATGTGCTAATGTGGGTGATATCTGTCTAGTCAAAGAGCTTGAGTAGTTTTGAGAGGTTCTTATTTCTGAGGCTTTGGTGTCTTTAACAATGAATGGTTTTTAAAAAGCCAGAGGAAATTGCATGTTAATATTGAAGAATAAACCTCTCTTTTTTTACCCTTTATGTGCTTTTTTTTTTTTTCTTTTGAGTTATGCTTGGTGTGTTTCTGTAGGTTCAATGTGCTAATGCAGCAGGTGTAGCAGCCTAATCCTGCTGTAAACAGCAATCAGGGAAAGATTAGCATTTGACCTGAATGGGAATGGGATATTTACTTGGGGATATTCAGAAGAGAGACTATTTTACTAATGATCCCAGAAACGAGAAAAACCTTGTGGATACTTTTAATTTATAGCATTAAAGAACTGGTCTCAACATCTAGATAAATCACAGGAGAGGACTCAACCCTGTGATTAAGTTCAGTTGAAATCGACTAAAAATTGAAAATTCATTTGCAAAATATGATACTAAGCAACTTACTGCTTCTCAACTGTGGATGATTAATTGCAGGACTCATAAATTCTCAGGAAGTGAGTTGTACTGCCCACTTCAGTCGGTTCTACCTGGGTGCTCCATATAAAGCGTAGAGCACAGTCATGGCTTTCACCTTAGGAGACGCTGGGAATTCCATGGAGGAACACTCCTATCAACACTTGGGCTTATCAAACATAAAAGGTGTGTTCCTCTGTCAGAATCAAATGTCCTCTGGGAGATGGCTTGTTCACTGGCTTATTGTGAAGTTTGTATTTTCTCATCCTTTTTTGAGGATGGATAAATTTTGAACCAAGCATACAGAGATGACAGTAAAAAAAAATTTTTTTAAATGGTGGGAACCATCATGACTGGGACAGAACAATCAAACTGAATTCAACAGGCTGAAAATGTACTTTAGAGGGGTTTGCCCCCTAAGAACCATTGCATTTTAGCAGAGCTTACAAAATGCACATTAGCACGGTAAAGTAGCCAGAAGTTTGAGAGAGAAAAAAGTCTGGGGACAGCAAAGACATTTTTTCTTAGGCTGAGGTCAAAATGCTGAAGCTAACTCAGAAAAGCTTAATGTTTGAGCTGAAATAAGTAGGAGCTCTAAGTCCTTAGGTGACAAGTAAATTATCAATCCTATAGAAATGCAGAGTCACAGACACCAGCAGGCGATGTACTCCAGACAGGCTCTGCTTCGAAATAGGCTATAAAAAATTAATCAGTGATTAGTAGATGTTTTAAGCATGTTACAGATATGAGTAGTGTGTATGTTATAGATGTTTAGAAGCCCATCAGTAGAAGATGTCAGATATGGTTATAATCTATGCTTATAAGAAACCTGCTTGTCTGTTGGATGTTGCAAAATCTACAACAATTGATTGGTCATACATTAAAACATCGATTAATCATTCATTAGCCCTTCATGAAGTATTTATAAATGGAACCTTGATATAAAGTGTTGCCTAAAGGGGCACCTTGGGCACATCCAATCCCTCTAGAAATTGTAAAGTAAATAACTAAATAAAGATTAGTAGCAATACTGGATGGAAAAGATGACATTTTTGGAGGAAATATTTTGATTTGGAAAAAATTATTGTATTTATCTCCAAAAGCGGTCCACGGCATCCCATGGCAAGAAAATCAAGCAGGAATAAAACACAAAGGGGGGGACTGCAATGACCGCTTGTTTAGCAGTCCTGATGAGCTGCGAGGAGAGCAGAGACGGGCACGATGACCCAGGCAAAGCTCAGGCCCTGAGTGCAGGGCACAAGTAACCCCCCTGACTGGGTAAGGTGTGAGTCCAAACGAAGTTGTGTGCACTCCTTGGTGACTTGGGTGGTGATGCCTGAGCACAGCGGTATAATGCCAGATAACAGTATAGATAAACTTGTTGGTTCTCTGCTCAAAACAGTGACCTTTATTGTCCAGATCAGAAGCCGGTAAGCCCTGCCTTTGTCCACAGCACTTCATGAGCAGCACTGGGACTTGGAGTAATTCCCTTGTAGCTGTAAATACTTGGGAGAAGAAAGGAGCAGCAGCAAAAGCGTAAGACTTTCAGAAAAGGCCTTCTACAACCTTCTTAGGAGCTCACAAATTACCACACCTATGATCCTACTGTGTCTGAATGCAAGTATAAATTATAATCTTTGCACGGTTACTTGACATTGGCTAATAAATTACACTTATTGCTATAGTTTATGGCTTCAGTTGTGTGTTGAACGGCTACCTGGGGTGCAGGAGCAAGCTTGTGAATCTGGAAACTACAAAGGGTTAAAACCTTCTAAAAATCAGACTATCGCCTCCTAGAATCTCCTTTCCATTTTTCTTGCTCCAGTTTTCAAAAACTGTACATTTTCAAATACAACAATAAAATTTAATTACAACAAACCCTGGAGACACTCAGGATTGCTTTTGGTTGCATCACAGAGATAAGCTACTTATTAAAAATGATGGCAGAGGCTATGATATGCATAGGTACCCTGGGTAGTACCATGTTCCAGGAAAATCACAGTGAACAGGCCAGCTTGTAGGGTAAGAGACTTCCAAGCGCCTATAAAAACATCCCTATCTATTAATAAGTCTGATTAAAAATTAGAAGATGCATTTTTCTTGGAATGCTTTGGGAAGCTGTTGATTGCAAGTTACACTTTGTTTAACTGACCCTTTTTGTACAGTATGCAGATTGGGGATGGAGAAATAAACCTCATTTCATTAAATCTGGACACCACGGTAACTTCTAACACATTATATCTTGCTTTTATTTTAAAAATAAAATCTCAGACTTGAGAGGTTTATGCCATTTCTCAGTGCAGGCTGGATCCCTGAGAACACTTATTGGAAATATTAGAAGTATATTATGAAACATCTAACAAAGGGCTCTTCCCATTTTGTTTCTGTATTTAAATAATGATTTAATTTGGAAGGCTGAGACATTTAGAGCTGTCAACTCCAGTGCCTAAATTTCTGCTCCCACTCAAAACCCCAGCCATAGCAGCAGGTAATAGCGATCTTAGTTTAAAGTGACAGGCCAACCCTCTCAAGGATGCCTCCGCCTAATGACATGACTATATAGGGAAGCAAACTTTATGAGGAAGAATCTTGTAATAACTGAGTAGGTTCAGTACATTCTTCTGACTTCCGCAAGCTGAACTATTAAAGGGAAAGCTCTAACTCGGTGTAAAGCAGGAGTCATTCCACTGCAGCAAACAAAACTCGCACAAATAAAACTAGCCTGTAAAATGATGGGGGATGAAACAGGCGCTGCTTACAAGATCCTAAAACTGAAGTTTCTAGGGTTAGGAAACAGCCTTCAAAAAGAACAACTTCAAGAGTATTGTGGTAGAGTTCCTTCCGGAAGAATACTCTCTTCCTCTTTTTTTTTTCCAAAGCCAACTTAATATCTCAGTGAACTTGCTGTGAGAAACTGATCAGGTATTCACATATTGTTGAATGTCAGATCAGATTTGATAGCCTGCACAGTAATTCTGCTTTTCTCTATAAAGGGTATATCCTACTGAACTTTCATTCCCCTGGTCTGGAAATCAAAGAGCCAGGTTTACTCATTACAATATCACTCATTCAACAAATATAAAGGAAAAACCAAACAGTTTGGCTGATGAAGAGCCAAGACGTTTCAGGGTGCCAGAGCATTAGATGAAAAAATGGGCCTGTAACCTGAAAAGTAAGGTCACTTCATGTAGTGCCAGTATAAGAATAAAGTTAGATCTTGTGTGTTTTCTAAAGGACTTGCAGGAGAGGCTAAGAGTGAAGATACGCTAACTGAATGCAGCAATGGAGAATGGAGGGACATATTGTGGAGTAACAGGAGGCATCACTTCATTTTACAAAATAGTATCAGTGTTTTTCAGGAAGACTCTTTAAAAAAACCCAAATGCATTTCAGGGTCTCTCCTAGAGATTAAATTAGTGTAAAAAAACAATATATTTGATTAGGGACCGACAGATCCTCAGTCTCTCACACTCTCAGACAATCCTTTCTGTAGGGAGCATCACACAACTAGATCAGATACTGATGACCAGCTACTGAGAGTGTTTGCCCAAACCAACGCCTTTCAAGGGAAAGCAGAAAAATAATTTTATTTAAATAATTGAAAGTTGAGAATAATTCAGCAATGGCTTTCAATCAGAAACACATGATATTTTTCTTTTCTACCCAGGCTATGTGAGAAATGGTCATAGAAATGAAGATTTTATTAGCATGGCATTTGCTTTTGTAGGGGTTTTTAACTGAGAATCTATGTGAATTTTATCTGTGTTTAAATTATAAGATTACACATTAAAATCTAGTGGGTTTTATTCCCATTTTCTCACAGTGGCTCATGAGACAGATTCTGGGTAGGATTCATTTGTTCTTAAGGGAAAAAGACTGTTTCAAACTGAGGCACAGGCTTCTGAGGATATTCTGGTAACTTCTTTGTTACTGTGACCAGTATTATCATCTGTCCAGGTGCTGGTGGAGGCGTTTTGGTAGTGGAGGAGCTACAGAGAAGAAGGGTAAAAAAGAGTGAACACAACAGAGGGAACACCAAGGTCAGAGGAAGGAGGAAGAGGTGCTCCACAGTAGAGCAGGTAGCACTTTGAGGTCCCTTTGAGGACCCCACACTGGAGATGGGTATTTCCTGATGAGAACTGCGACCCATGGAGAGCCCACGCAGGAGCAAGGGAAAAGTGTGGAGAGGAAGGAACAGCAGAGAGGAACGGTTATGCACTGACCATAGCCCCCCATGCCCCCTGCACCACTCCGGGTGGGTAGAGGAGTGAATGAGTAAAGTTAAGTTTGGGACGGTGTGAGAAAATTCATTTTAATGTCTGTCTTTTTGTTTCTCATTATCTGAATTAATTATGCCCAAGGTGAGTTTGTTTTGCCCGTGAGAGCGACTGGTAAGCAGTCCCTCTGTCCTGACCCACAAGCTTTCTCCTCCTATTTTCTTCCCCATCCCCCTGAGGCAGTGAGCGAGCGGCTGTGTGGGCACTTGGTTGTTAGCCAAAGCTAACCCACCACACCATCCCATTACAGTAACTGTACACGGTACCTAACGACAATGACATGCAAGTGTCTTCAACATCCTGACACAGAAGCAGAACACTCCAACCTAGTTACCCACGTGCTTGGTTTCTAAACATGAACAATTTGATGCAGAAGTACAGTTTCCCTGGAAGTCCCTAGCAGCTCTTCTGGCAAATTCTTTACGTAGTATTAACGCTTATATTCCTAATTGTCTTCAATGTGCATCTACACCTTGTACCATTGATATCTCAAAATCCCTGAAGGAATTTTTTAAAAGACATTGGAAAGACTGCTTTGCTTAATCCTGGGCAAGCACCTAGATATCACAGCGGTGAGTGCCAAATACATGTTTGTAATTATCAACCATAAGAAGACCATTTAGCATTTATATAGAATTTTGCAGCCAAATTTTTTAACTGTGGGTGCCTGAGCTCTGCCAGTTTAGTTTATTTTTAAGGTCTTAATCAAAAATAAGTCTAAATTTCAAGAAACCTGTGAACATATATACCCTAAGAAAGCCAAGAGAGAATACACAGGTAACATAAACCAAAAGAAGTTAGTTTTATCACAAAACATACTATGATCAAACAGTTTGGAACCCTTGTACGCTTTAGCTATCAATTAGAAACATCTTTTTTAAAAAAAAAAAAATTGACCCTCCCCTCCCTTCTCTTTAGTTTATGTAATAGGATAATTACAACATTTAACTTTTATAAATGAACAACAGGGTAAAATGTCTAATAAAATGGCTGTCATAAAGCCTAATCATGCTTTGAAAACATGCCCCAGCAGGCAAATGTTTGAAGCAAATCCCAAATTAGGAAAAAAAAAACCAACCCAAACAACTGTCAACATTTGTTTTTGTACAGTGCTGGGATATGATCAGCCTATAAACTATACAACGTAGTTACAATATCCAGACCCATCCAGCAACATCTGTTATTTCAAGACTGCACAGGTCTGTATTTGCAAATGGTTGTAGACGGTAAGAATTCCAAACAGGCTACTTAGGCATTTTAGTATATGCACATATATCAGAAATTTATGTGCAGAATCCAGTGTAGACACAAGGACATTGGAATATCTGAAAGCACCGACTTGCCAGAGACACTTAAAATATCTGGTTCTCACAGATACTTAATCTGCTCATTATATACATTTATTGTGGCTGAGCTATTTGCTGTCTAAATCTATGCTGAATTTTCTATCAGGAATAAGTGCTGATAGCGGTATCACTGATGTGACATGACTTGATTCAATGCAAAGCGACGCGACCTGAGGTGATGGGAAGCACGCAGTGCTCATGTACGCCTTGATATGACATGGATAGAGGAGGAAGCACAAAATTTCTCACAATATCTTTGTAAACAAGGTGCTGCTGGTCAAATTGGAACCAGTGTGAAAAACTACAGTAACAATTTACAAAATTTAAAAAGGTGTATTTTTAATAGAGCCACGGCAAAGCAAATAAAGAGCAGGCGTCATTCCCAGACCTCTAGGACCAAACTGCTGGAGACATGAATAATGAAGAACACATTAGGGCACAGGCAGGAGTGAGTGGAAACCACCCGAGCCATTTTTGTTTCTGCTCTATTAGTGACAGATAGAAAAGAGAGGAAAGTAGAGAAAAGGGATCCTGTTTGGGTCTGTTCCTACAAGATAAACTAAATCACAGGTGTCAGCATGTCTGAGGCTGGGTATTATATGTTTACCAAAAAGAAGAGTGAATATTTAAAAACATATTCAATATATTTAAATATAAGTAGCTACAAAGAGTAGCTGACTGACTCCTTTAGCAGCAGGTCAGTACTTACAGACTACCCACAGTCTACTCCTGTGGGTTTGTGGCTGTCCACATTTATAACTTACAAGTACAAAGTGTTCCAGGTCCGTATAAGCTGGCACACTCTGTTCCAAATTTTAATTAAACAGAGCCTTCTTGATCTAGTCGGGTTAGTTACCTTTACGTTTATGCAGTCTTTAAAATATCTACAACTGTTTATCTTATGCATGGTGTAAACCTACTGTAAACAAACCACCTCATCTGACTTGATGAAATTTTGCATCGCTACTAATCATAAATTGTATTGGTGCTCATAAAAGAGGAAAGAGCACTGAAAAAATTATCTGAATTCTTTAATTTCCTGAAGTAGTTCCCATGTGCGGCAAGAATGAAAGCAAAGAGCGTGTCCTAAACTTTCTGAAAGGGGCTCCAACTCAGCTCATTTCAGGTTGATTAGTTCCTCGATTCCTGTGTTTGTCTATTTTAGAATGATTTATCTGGCTTCTGAAAGATACTTTCCCCACAAGAAAAATGGTTACTTCAGGGCTCCCTTGCTGCTAAAAAAATGAACTCTTATCAAAAGGAAATTGCCATCTGTCTTCTCGGATAAGAGCCCAGCACTTGGGTCTCGGTGATCTAGCCTCTGTAGAAAGTGTGTCAACCGTGTGACACACCAAATTAATCTCCTTAATATAAAACATTTATTTGCCTTTAACTTGAATATGTGAATGGCATGTGCACATGTAAATATGACCGTTTGAATATATAATGCATTGCATAAAATGCAATGAGAGGTCACACCACGATAATATGACACTTCACGTTGGGTATTTGAGAAAATATTTCTGAAATAGTCATATTTTACAGGACAATATTTGTATACATGCCTGGAACTGTTTATTCGAATGTTCATATTAAAAATCAGACTTTTTAGGTACAGACCTTCTCTTTTGCCCTTTAAAGAACAAATATTACTTAATGCTTAGGGACACACTGCTGACTAAGAACATATATGAGGCTTCTTTAAAAATTCTTCATTCTACTCTGCAAAGATCCTCATTTTTGAAGCTGGAAATGCATGTGGATACTTCCATTTATTTGTAATGTAATAGCATCACTAAATAGGTCTGCTTCCACATCCACTAAGTGCTGACACTGAAGGCTCATTTGCTTGAACATGAACAAGATCAGATCTAAAACTGGAAGTATGTGGAATATTTTTCTTTTCACTGCTTTCAGCTCCAAACTTGACCTTACTAGAAGCACCGATCTGATGCAAAGTTGAAGAATGATACAGATGACTCCTGAGTGCAGTGGAAAGATTGCTGGCAAAGATACGGGCCAGTCCAAAACCAAATCTAGTTCTGAGTCCAGCTATCTAGAAAGCTGGAGAGGTGTCATCCTCTGCAGTTACATCAGTTTGCTCCAAATCAAAATGCCATAAACACATAAACACCACAATTGATACCATGTGTTTGAGAAGCTCTCTGTTTTTCAGGTTTCACGGAGAATATATGACATAGCAAATAGTTGAGACACTGATTTTTAAATAGATATTTGAGTTTTCCTGAAATCTCAGTATATAAAGTGAGATTAGAGACGTGTGAACAAAGTTGAAGGAAGCATTTAGTTTGAAAAACTTGAAGTCAAAACCACATTTCTAATAAAAGAAATATAAGGGGTGAGGGGCAGTCACTAAAACAAGACATCTGAGCAAGTCTGCATGAGGGGAGAGGGCATGCAAAATGGATGCTGGGGGTCCCTAAGCAGGATACTGCTAACATTTTCCTTGGGGCATTATTTTATTACTTTAGTACAGGTCTGAGTGCCCAGTGACAGACCGTGGCTTTGTCCCCCTGTTTGCTGTCTGTGTGTCAATGGGGAGCTTACTGCTGCTACACCTTTTCTAAAGAGAGCAACGAACACTTAGGAGCCTACGCTCCCCTCCCTTGCACCAGCACTAGGTGAGCATATTGCATCCCAGATGGTAGCAACCTCCTGCCACATTCACCTTTGGAAGGCTTAATTTAGCTGTAAACATAGAAGAAGCCACTGGCTGACATGGGACTGACTACGGCACTTCAAAAGTGCTGTTTCTACCTACATACACCCACTGTTCTCTTTTCCACCAGCAGTCCTGCTCAGTACGTAAGGCTACATATAAACCGGTAACAACTGTGGATTTACCATGCCAAAACTTGTGGCCTCAGTGCAGCTCCTACAGAATAGGAAAGCCAGAAGGGTTGACAGAGTAATGCAGCCACACACGTAATATTTCAGCAGAGAACCCTCTCTCCTCCCAGCACTTCCATCCCATCTGGTGTCAGCAAGAAACCTGCTCCCAAAACCAAGCTGCAAGTCCTGCCCCAGCAGAAGCGCTGCCAGTGCTCATGCCTGCTGCGTGGGGCTGGGCTGGCTCAGCATCAACCACGTGAGTCCAGGTTCAGTTTTGTAAATGTCCTTCTGAGAGGCATACAGAACATTTACCAGTTACTTTAAATTTACTGATGGCTTTGAAAGCTTTTGTTTATTTATTTCATAATCCAGCCATGTCTCACCTTTCCTGTGACCCCTCTCTGGGTTTTTTTTGAGGGAGGTGGGCATAATTTTTTTTTTTGGTGCCATGTTAGACTCTGTTTCTGCTTTTACCTAGTTGATTCCATTTCTCTGATCTCTTATCTCCAGTTTCAGCCACTTTGCTCACGTCACTCCAGATCTGGTCACAGTAAGTTTTCCATATGGGAGTTCACACAGAGCTGCAAAAGCAGCTGTAAATCTCCCGTGTCTGTAATGCTGCCATATTAATTCCTAATCAATTTCAAAGCTCTATTTGAAACTCATATATTTCACCTCAGCAAAATCAAAATAACGTCAAGTTGCCAACAGCAAATGAAACTTGGAAATATAATTAAAACCATACGGGCTAGGAATGTATTGTTTCTGAGGTCTTTGCAATTGCCACTGTGCTAGGCACTATAAATTGATGGCAAGAGGGTATATGAAACTGAGATCCTCTTATAACGGAAGCATAGCTCCATATTGCTTCAGGTAACAGAAGAACTGCTGTTAGCCGAATGTGAGTGATGACTGCAAGTATAAACTGAATTTTTTTTTTTTTTGCTGCAAGGATCAATTCGAAATTGGCTAAAATCTGAGGCTGAGACTCTGCAAAGACTGCTTAAAGTTAGTCTGCATGCACGGCCTAATGGGCGAACTCCAGAGAGTTTGTGTTAGTGTGTTCTTGCAACTATGATTCTTCTACTTTGCAGATAAAGATGGGGTGTGACTTATACTCCACATTATACATGTCATTACACAAAACTACATGCAAATATTAATTTACCTCTATGCTGTTATTGCTGTATTTTCAACAAAAGTCATGGCAAGGTTTAGCTCCTCTTCTTTTTGTGTGGAGGCGGAATGTCAGCAATAATGCCTGCGTTATTATTCTGTATCTGCTACTGGCTGAATGCATAGCCTGGGGAAAGTCTAATTATCATTTACAATAAATAATTTCCTCCATATTTATTATCAATGGAAATCTACTCCTAGACATTCAGCCAAGGAATTCTGCTCTATGGGCAAAAATATGTACTATCTTTTTCAACAGCAGCTCAGCTTACAACCTGAATGTCTGTAGCTTTTTCATTAAATTCATTATTGCCTTATTGTACCTAGACTCTTGTTCTTCCATAAGGCACTGTCAATAGACAGACAGATGAATTTCTTCATGTTCTAAGTATTTTCTACTTTCATCTGTTGACCAGATTCACAAAATATTTATGGGCCCTGTAGCAATTCTTGTGCTTTACAAAACAAGGGATTTTTTTTGTGCTAAAAATAACATAAGTTCCAAGTTCTTGGTCTGATTCTGATTTCTCTCCACCAGGATACGAATCTGGTGGAATTCTAATGAGGTCAGCAGAGCTGCAATTGGTTAAAACAGAGGTAACTACTGTCAGAATCAGCCCCTTCAGTTTCTTATAGGCTTCACATCTTCAATAAGGGGGGAATGATGCTCTCATTTGAACTACTAGAACTAGGTAATTATGCTAACAGCTTATTTAAATCAAATAGTCTAACCAAAGGCTTGATGGTTTAGGCTTTTTTTTTTTGCATTTATGCCACTGTAAACTAGAGAAGCTATCCATTGAAGTCAGAAGTCAAAACATTTACACCTACAGCTGTGAAACTAATGGATTTTTCTGTTTGCAGACTGAAAAATTCCCTCTAAACACCTTACCCCCTAAAAAAAATCCCCCAAACAATAACAAAACACAGTTCAGGCAGACCTGGAGTGAAAAAAAAATGGGAAAGAAATAAATTTTAGGTCACATGAAACATTTAGTTCAGACCAAAATGATTTCTTGAAAGGAAATGTAAAATGGATCGGCCTCACAGATGGGTGTTTTATAAATTGAGTAGAAATACTTCATTTCAAAGAAATCATTCTTACGTTCCTTTTCCTAATCTCACCCATTCTGAGGTGGAAGGAACACATATATATGTTCCTAACCATTTGCCAAAATATACCTTTGGAAAGGCTGCAGTCTGCAGACCTCCTTGCAGCTGCTGGTATCGGTGGGTGCTACTGGTAATTCTGTCAGTAAAAGGGGTAAGCCAAGGGTCAAAAATGCTTTTCAGGCAACCCAGTTGGACAATGCTGGTGTTCTAATGCATCTCCAACAAGGCAGAAACTGCGACAAATCCAGCCCAAGGACAATTAAGACGGGACTCTGTCACTGCACCTATCACATTCATATTGCTCATACATGCAGGAAAACAAATGCTCCCTATAAAATATGAGGTATGTGCTGTTTGCTTTCCAAACTTGAAGCTGAATATATCCCCTTGAAAAGCAAAATTTCACAGAGGACACTCACGTGGTTTTGTAGCACCCCAGGAGAAAAGAGACAAACAGAAAAAGGAGGGCCTAGTTTTAAGTATGTATTCACTGAACACAAAATGAGGGTGCAGTCATTCCATGTTGAATTGTTTCCTCTTTCAACAACAGCAACCAGCCGGCAGGTAACAATCCTCTTAGCTTCACCTCAAAGTGACAGACAAGCACTTGGACTTGCAGAAGACCTGGTGAACAGGTCTTCTTAAAGGGGGCCTACAGGAAAGCTAGGGAGGGACTCTATCAGGGAGTGTAGCGATAGGACGAGAGGTCATGATTTAAACTGAAAAGGGGTAGATTTAAGCTAGATATAAGGAAGAAAGTCTTAACTGTGAGCGTGGTGAGGCACTGGTAGAGGTTGCACAGAGAAGCTGTGAATGCCCCATCCTGCAAGTGTTCAAGGCCAGGCTGGATGAGGGTTTGAGCAACCTGGTCTAGTGGAAGGTGTCCTTGCCCATGGCAGGGGGGCTAGGAACTAGATGATTATTAAGGTCTCTTCTAACCCAAACCATTCTATCATTCTATGATGAGTCTATGAACATCAGCCAGCTAGAAGAGACAAACAAGATCAACAGCCTAAACTAAACCAGAAGCTGCTGATTTTGCATGGGTTGAGGAGCCAGTTTTTTTGGTTGTAGCTGCAAGAGAGCAATGTGAGTGTGCTGAGGAGAGATTTCCTTTCTGTCTCCTGAAGACCCATGAGCTGGTTGAGCATTGTAGGTTGCTAAGGCATCTGAACCAAGATCTGCAGGGAGCAAGGGGCAAAGATCCATCTGGCAAGTACACTGTAACTCAGGGGTTCCCTGACACTTCCACTGGTGATTCCCACACTAAGGGACATCAGAAGGCTTCTTCTCCCCACTAGTCTGAGAAAGACCTAACTTAGATTGACCTGATATACTGTTAGAACTCCACAATGTTTCCTTTGATTTCCAAAAAATTATGCTGCTTATTTTAACCAATGTCAGTGAAACCAGACATCTCTCTTTATTCCTAATTAATATTTATGCAAAAATAGAGCGCCTCTTAAGAGCCATCAGTGCAACAGGCAGAGTCCCATGGAGGTCGGAATAACTGCGCCAGCTTAGAGCAAGCCAGAATTTAGCACATTTATGCTGGCTTGGGAGAAATAAATCAGAAAGTTTATGGATATTAAAAACAGTGTTAAAACAGGGTGTTTTATACACTAATTATAAGGTTATTTCTCAGTAATTCAATCTACTGAGGGTGAAAATATCTTTTTTATTGTTGCCTATGATGGTAATAATTCTCTCTGGCATCTGTAAAAGCAACAATAGCTTTTCATTGATTTTGCTTAAAAGGAAAGTTCGGGGTTGGAAAATTAGTATTTCATGTGGAAACATGAAAAACTTTCCAAAGTATATGCGATGGAAATAGTAATAATTATCTTTGAGGAGGAAGGAAGTCTTGTGATTATGGTCCCTGGGTAGAGATCTAGAAATCTCACTAGGGGTCCAATTCTTCCATATATTTTCATTTCTTTAATTTCCTGTCTGAAAAATGAGAATAATAAAACTCCCTTTCTTTCATCCTGTTTGTTTGTTTGTTTTCCCTTTAAATAATAAACCTGAAAGTCCATTAGGATTGGATTACATATGCACATATACCAAAGTAAGACAAGACCAATTTTCTTATTTCAGGGTAAATCTGCATGTGGAATATTTCTTCCTGTTTGCTGAACGGTACCTACCTAGTGATTTATGCATTTATCTAGTATTTATGTAAGTTGGGCACTTAAGCCACTGCCATAATATATATACAGGTAGTATTAATGGAGGCCAAAAAATTCCTCTGAGGTACAGAAATAAATGAACATCTAAGTGACTAGCAAAGCTGCTCACAAAATGTAGGTCTTTGACTAAGAAGCACATAAATGGTAAAAATAACTACAAGGGGCTATTTCAAAGTGAAGGCTGATTTTACACAAGGAAATGGTAGAACCTGGAGAGCACAGTATATATGTCTGGATCTGCTGCTGTTTATAACTTAACTGGTTCTACATTGCTGGCTTACATTATCAGAACACCCTGCATAAATTAAAGCCTTGTCTTCTCTCTGAAGTTGTGATCTGACAACATATATATTCTTTAGAAAACACTAATTTTACTACTAATGCTCTGGACACTTTTTGTAAGATAAATCAATTACTCAACTTGCCACTGCAGTGGTGGGGAAATCCCCAATGTATCCTAGCATTCCTTCTGCTCTCTGTTTATTCACACTCTTGTAGTAAATGTCACATATCATACCTTGTTTTTATCAAGTACTATTTTAAAATGAATTACAGTAACTCATATAATGCTTACTTGAGCTCTAGACCTATCACTCTATCTTATTATGCAGAAAGGATGACTTGTATAAATTACCCTCATCATATAGCTGTTAAAAGATAATAAAATCAAGGAGGAAAATTGTAAGTCAAGTCACAAGAGCCTACTACAGAGTAGTAAGCTCCTTATTTATGATAGGCACTAACTCCTCCAGGTTGGTGGGCAGAGATGAGTAGCCATGGATGCAAGGCCTCATCTACCCATCCGTACAAGTGGCTGCTGTAGAAAAGAAGGGTTGATGATGTGGTGGGCAGCGCTAGGGAGCTCTTGGTCTCCATCTCTAGTACAGCTGGAGGCCTGCTCTTTGCTTACACCAATGCAAGTAAGAGAAGAGTCAAGCCCTATCACTATAAATTCAGAAACTTAAGAGTAAAAATAGATGGACAAATAATCAAATTACAGTATTACAGAACAAACACACAGCAATAAAAAGAAAGGAACTCCACAACAATGTTGTACATGGAACATATTTGCCAAACTTGTATCCATAACGGCCTTGAAGCCAAATTACAAAGGACAAGAAGCGTAAAAGGAAAACTGAGAAAAAAGGATGCAAGAAAGAAACAAAAAAGCAATCACAGTTGAACTGGTTGCCTTTAGGACTGAGCCCTGGAAGTCCGTGACTCTGAGCGTGTGGGCATGTGTGTTTGTGTATAAGAAACGTGCAAGAGAAAACACATGAAACGTAGGATTGCTCCATAAACTTTAACAAAAAAATAACAGCCTAATATAGGCTACCATCTAATATAGGTGATATGCTATATCAAAGACAAACCAAGAAATATGTCGTATATACACTTCAGAATGTTCCCATTACCCAAGGAGAACACAAGTAAAAAAATAGAGAGAGAGATTAATCTCACCAAGGATAAAGAAAATTACAGGTCTTGAATTATGTTTACAGAAGCAAAGCACTACTGAGCTAATAAAAGAAATAACTAATTCTAGCACATCAACACAGAAGTGCTGAAACATAAAAAAGTAGAATCCCGAGAATGACTATTGAAATAATTATTTTAAATCAGACACACGACATACAACACATCATAAAACCACTAAATCCTAGATTAGGAATAGAAGAGAGAAGACTATAGGTAAATCAAAACACTTATGTATTTCTGTCATCTTTCTGCATCTCATGAAGCCTATACACCAGTCCTGCTGTGCAGAAGATCTAGCAGAAGAGATGATAGGCATACATAAGTCATTGCATAAGAGATGAGCCTTTAATCTACATGTGATGATCTTAGAAACATGCAGTCTTTTTGACTAGTGTTCTTTTTAGTTTTACAAAATAGTGTCACAACTATTCTGATATACCTTACATTAGTACAGGAGAAAAAAACGTGCAATACTGCTCCTCTCAAGCCCATATTCTGTCTATAAAAACTGGCCTGGGTGGGAATACAGTTAGCCCACACTGCAGTCACACCTTCACCTTCTTTCCATCTGGGGAATGCTACCAACACCTACTTCCAAAGACTAAAGTTACAAAGCCAGTCACCCTTCATTGTCTCTGTTGTTGGTAAAGGGAAACAGCTGCTCTGCGGGGTAATTCAGAGCTTACAAGGCCAGGCTCTTTTCTGAGGACTCTTTTTCTATTAACCGTGGAGGCAACTGAGCATGTATTTAAGTGGCTCAGTTGGATGGCATGTACCAAAGAACCTGCATTAAGGGCCTACCTCTGAGCCCTCGCTACACAGGACTATATAGTCTAGCTCCCAAATGACATGTTTAAGTCAGATGATCATTAAGTTAAACGACATTGTGACTATCTGTGCATCTAAAGCAGAATGACGACTCAGGGTCTAGCAGCTCTTATCTTCAGGAACGTGTGACCAGTCTCTGAGCCTATATGCCACAGACTTCTGATAACGAAAGCAAACTGCCAAGAGCAGCAATGCAGAAATGCCTGCCTAGGCCACAAAAACCATTGACTGTGCTAACATGGTGGTCCCCTTCTCCTTGCTTTTCATTCAGTCTAGTTACCCTGGGTACAGCGCTGACGAAGATGGACCTCTGCAGCACCTTCAGTGCGGCTGCACGGTTCTGTATTGCACGGGGAAGCCCAAGAGCCTTCGGCCACGGTACAGAAAATCTGTTGCTGTGCTTAAATTGTGTTTCCCTTTAACCACGTGCTCTCTTCCCATGGACAATAAAGGTGCAGCCCTGAATGTACTCCATGTAATAAGGAAAGTGTTACTAATTCTGCCCCGTTTTTAACAAATGAGTACATAAACCTCCTACAAAATAATTAAAAATTAATCCTTAGATTGTTCCTTAGTGGTTGTTTTTCACCAGCTATCCCTGGTTGGTCGTGGTCCTGTTTTCTGCAGCTGTTGTACACTGCAATGTTACACTGGAAGGGAACTCACAGAAAATCCTGACACCCTCCCGCCCCCATATATTTGCTTTTAAGCTCTACTTATGCCTATAAAAAAAGTAAAGAAAATATTTCATCTTCTAAAAAGAACAGCTGAATTTATGCCCATTATGGTGATTATTACTAACAATAGGACTACTCATGGTATATCTTCTCATCACAAACTTTCAAAGCAGAGGTCAATAATCACTCTAGGAGTTCATAAAATGCTGAAAAGCAAAACAACAAAATTACTCCATATAAATCAGCCTGATGCAGATGAAATCACATTCCATTTCAGAGAGAATACAAAACAATCCTACAATCTTCTGAATGTTCCTTTAACGTAGAATTCTTTCAAGAACTTTAGAAACTAGCATTTGAACAGTAATAGCCCATAGAACACTGTAAACAGCTTATTTTAGATAGAAATCACATCACTTCTAAAATAGGGTTCATGTACTGACCGGCAATCAAATAGGGTGAACCAACTGAGTAACACTGTGGAAGTTTTCTTAGAGGATTAAGGTCTGGAAACTCAATTTGTTCTACCATTATATTATCTATAAAGGGTGGTCTCTTGCTAGTTGGCTCACCATCGTGCCAAATCCTAGCACATTAAAATACGTCTGTTTGATATCTAGAAGTTATTGGCCAAAAAACCTAACCGAAACAAAATCTACCTGGAATTAATCAAAGTTTTTTTTCCCCATCATTACGTTCTGAAAAAAAATGATTCAAATACTCTATAGTATAAAAGGAACTTGCTTTATTGTCGTGTTGTGAAGAATCCATTAATCAAACTGAAAGGTAAAGAAATTGCAATTTTACTTTTGTAACGTTTTAATACGAGATTCTTTTATTAAGAAACATAGCTTAGGACACTATTTCTTAGAGATTGATCCTTCCTTAGGTGCTCAGAAAATTCAGGTGCTAGTTCTGTGCCTGTCAGGCTCCCTGAGTGACCTTGGACAAGCTAGTTAATCTCTTACTAACTCATTTCTCCATCTGTAAAGTGGAGATCATGGTAATTCCTTTGTCTCACTTGTCTGCTAAGACAGGCATGTCTCTGGGAGCAGGAAATGCTACAGACTGTGTGCTCCCACTTCATACGGCCCAGTGGCCTGTGATCTCACCCTGTTGTAGATCCTTTGTAACACCCACTCCTACTTGGTGTCTTCTTTATCAGTATCATCTTTGCTTTGCAGGAGCACATGGAGCTGTGAGCTGCTTGAAGAGGGCAACAGTGAACAGCCAGTACGATTGCCGATCACTGTGATTTGGTTCCGACACTGCAGAACGGCTCAGTGTGATGGAGGATAGGGAAAATTACTGTGCTAAAATGCGGACTGACCAAGGCGTAAGAGAAGTTTGGATAAGGGAACATCTTTGAAAAAGACAGTTTTTAAAGTTGTCTTTTCCTTAGTCCTTTTATGAGTAATACTTGGAAGCATACTCATCCTAGCAGAGTTGGGGCAATTATTCACAATAAATAGATTTATTTAATGTATTTTTACTTTCAGTGTTGTCCAGATTGGTAAAAAGGAACTACCTGTATATTAAAAACACTACTTTAATGACAGAATGGAAAAGCCAGCAAATGATAATGCCTCCTAGCCAGCTACAGAAGTGCAGCAAGTGCTAACAGCATCATTAAAGCTTCAGAGATCTCCAAATGCTGCAACAAGAAGAGCGTGGGGCTGAGAGCAAGCCTGGCTGTTGATGAACACAGGCAGGTAATGCTACCTCAAGCTTTACATGTTCCTCTTTCCTGCCCAGCCTAAAGATCCTATAATCCCCCATTTCAGCTGATTCTGCCTGCTGTTCTCTGGAAAGACTTTCCTGTTGCTGCCCAGGCCTGGTGCCTGCACACGTCTAGGCTCTCTGGAAGGAATTCAGCAAAAGAAAAAACAAGGAGAATTCCTGGTATGGCAGCTAAGCCCAGTATGAGAGTCCAGAGTGTATGTGTTGGGGTGGAAGAAATGGGCTGAGCAGAGGGCCCTCTTCAAAAAAGCTGAGGTGTAGGGTTTAGCTCCACACGGACACTCTGCTTGTGAAAGCAGGGCAGGGCGAGGTGCAAGTTGGCACTGTACATTTATGGCACACGTTCTTGGGCACTTCTATGCAGCGCTTGCTCGTTCTGCTGCTGTGCCATTCATTCTGGCTGGCAGTAGGAGGGAGAGAAAAAACTTTAAATAACTGCTAGGAACATCATTTGCATTTAGGAGATCACGCACTAAAGGTTATGCTGAGGTTTCCTGCAGAGATGTAGAGCAGAGAGCAGTAGTGTCCCGGCTCTCCACACTTTTCAGTGGCCCTCAACTGCATCCCACAGCCTAGAGCCGGGAACGAACACTGTTTCCAATATTTATATATTGCTTTAATTTCTTCTATATTTAGATGTTACTTTTATTTTCCCTGGCTGCTCTTGCAGCTTCTAAAAGTTTAGGAATTTGAGTGAATTCCTGACAGCCACAGGGAGTGTGAGGACTCAACCTGTGATGCCCGATGAGATGCAGGATATGATACTCCTCATCCTCAGCTTGGCAGCCTGGTGAGATTCAGCTTCCACCACTTGCCAGTGACAGACAGGGCAGGCACAGCCCCTTTGTGCCACCCCTGTATTTGGGACCCTACATACAGACATCCTGTGTTCCTTCTCATTACAGCAGCCCTTCCACAAACTTTTCTCAGTCTGAAGATGGCCCCAAGTTGACCGTGGCATCAATACTTAACGTACCCTAGCAGCTGCTGGCAACTTCTCCACACATCATAGACACTTTTGTCCCTTTCTTAATAAGCATAATTAAATCTCAGTGCGCTACTTTGAGCCTGGCTGATTGGTTTTCACACATTTAGCCTGTTACATACAGAAGTAACAATGTTCTTTCCTAATACAGAGCACACCAGGGGGAGAAATCAGGAGGTAGAACACCTTTCATTCCTGCTGGAGTATGTTCTCAACCCAGTGATTTGTCACTGTTGCCTGGGACAGGAAAAGAAAGACAAAGCTTCCCAGTGTATAATCCAAGTCCCAAAGCACTTGATGGGCAGACATTGCTGTTTTAAAGTTGGAGAATATCTTGTCTTGCATGCCAAATATAATACAGTGTACGCTTTCCCGCTCTAGTCAAATGAGCAATGCTTGAGGGATGTCCCTCTCACTGAGGGCTGCCAGTACCAGGCACTAATTTGCCAGTCCTGGAACCAGGGTAAATGCTTTTGTGTTTCCAGGATCAGATCCTGCCTTACTCCATGAAGGACTTCTTAATGTCACCAGGCAGGAAAGGCTCTGAACGTGGTGCTGTGCTGAGAGCTCCAGTGATGTTTCTCACATGCAGAGCTCTTCAGAGTAACTCAAGGATGAAGACAACTCACAGTCATAAAGTTTTAGTTGAGCTATGAAGACAAACTTCCCAAAATTCACAGTCACTAAGATCAATCTCACAGTCCTTTTTTTTACTGATGCATCGTACTCAGCCTTCTACAGAGCTGGTCCTTATTTACACCGGCATGAAATGAGTATTAGACTTAGCGTTTGATTCAGGACTAGACAAAAAACCTGACTAATGCCATCAATAGAGAAAGGCAGATCACGTGTTTGCAATTGCTTTGCAATGAATATTGATCAATATTGAACACTTTTGAATTAATGTGCTGTCCTTTTATGAAGTCTTCATAAAAGTTAGCTATAGATGGAAGTATGAAACATCAGGACACTGCAAATAGTGAGCAAAGCAGGACATTGCTAATTATAATAAAAAGAAAGAAGTGTTTCATATTATCAACCCATTTCCTGTAACTAATGTAGGCAAAGGCATTATCTGAGCTCTGTGTTACCAAGCACTGTCTGCAACTGCTGCTTTTCTCTATCACAACACTATCTAGCCTCATTCTCCTGGGTTATAACTGTCCTAGGATCTGACAGATTTGGCCGGTCCTACATGAAGACTGAGAATGAGGGTTTTCTGAAAAAGATAGATCCAAATCTGAGGGCAGTCTTCACCCCTTGCTCCTGCCTCCTCTGTGTTCTCCTTTCCTAGAAGGCAAGAGCCAGCAGGTCTTGATCCACTCAGATTTTGCTTTAGTGTATTTCTGTTCATTTTAGTGGCCACATGAATCCAATCTTCCTTGCTCATGATAACCAGGGGCGGAGTAAAGGGAATACAGACAGAAAGCAGCACTGGCTAAGAAATAGGCTGCTGAGGGCTTCAAGAAACATCTGCCTTAAAAGACCAGAAGAGGAAGGCAAGGATGAGAACCAAGTAGTTTAATATAAAATTAGAAAAACAGCATCTAAATTAAGCCTCCTGTAATGCTCTGAAACAATACAAAGGAAATGTTCCCTGCAATTTCAAGCATTTTTTGCCATATTGACCTTGTCCATAATGAATGAGCTGCAGACATACAGGTATTTCTGAGCGAAGGAGCAGATCATTAAAAAGTCACCTGTTACTATTGTATTATATCACTAATGCCGGAGGCATAAAAAAATGTAAGTGGAGTCCACTAATTGCGGTTAATGAGATATTGCACTCTGTGTCATAGTATGACACGGAATTTAATATTCCTTGACTTTGCTCCTCATCTTGTGGGCCATTAACATGGAACTAAAGCAGTGTCCCAACATGGCTATAACATGGAAATATTAAACAGGAAAATGTAACTCCAACTTAATGGAATATGTTCATTCAGGCCTTTCACATACAGTAGAAGTAGAGGAGTACAGTCAAACTGCTGAAAGTTTGCAGGGTATTATGCAGCCACCCTCTCCTACAAATACCATGAGACCTTTTATTCCTCCACGGTGGGAAGAGGTGAAAATCTGCCTCTTCCATGATATTTTGACATTTCCATAGCTTCTCCTAGCTATAACAAAGCAAAAATTAAAAGGAAAACACTTGAAACTGATTAATTCCCTGAAACTACCACTCAACTTTCATATCTGAGTGATTTGCAGCCAGAGATTTTGATCCACTTCATCTTCTATTTGAAATGTTTTCACCTGTGCCTGTTTCCAGGAACTTCTGGGTAATTCACTAGAACAGATGCCAAGTGGCAGAGAGCCCTGCACTGTAATCAGGAGCAAGTCCAGTCCCACCCAAGCCCATCTAGTTCATGCCAATGCTACAATGGAGATGCAGCAGAATGGACTTCAGCACAGACTGTGTGAGTGTGCCTGGGACCCTGCACGTTTGCTTGGGTGGCTTGTTGCATCTACTGACCTGTTGTAGTGCCTTCTCTTCCTGGAACTTCATGAAACCTAGCTTGGGTATGTCAACACCTCTGCAAAGCTGCTTCTGCGTTTGCAGAGCAAACCTACCCTGGACCATTGCTAGAGGCCTCAAATTCCACAGGGAAAGAAGGTTGTTCTGAAACACCTGCAAAGAACAAGGAGACAACTCATATTTCTAGGCAGGTGTGCTGCTGTTAAAGACTTTAGATGTGGTATTTATTTGTTTTGCCCATAAATGCAGAAACTTATTATCCTGTCCCCAAGAGATGATCAGCATTGTAGCACTATAGCACCAGCCTCACAAGGAACATTCTGCAGATATATGTCCATCTTGAGGCTCCCCCATCTGCCTGGCCTGTAATGATTCTTAAATTTTCTCAAGATCGTTGCTCATCACCTGAACAAGTACTGAAGAGTAAATGAAAATAGCCATGGCATGAAAAAAAAAAAAATCATTAAATGGCTAAACCAAAATGGCATCGTTGCTGTGATAACAAAAGGTTTAAAGTGCATTACTGTCGCTTCTCTATACACTTGAGGGCTGGCTACTGGGTCAGATGGTGCAACAGTCCATGTAATCTCCTGAATGGAAAAAAATTAGGCTCAAAGAGCCAAATAGACGCCCACAACATAATATCAGGTAAAACAAACACATTCCTCCTATCCCCCCTCCCCAAATGTTAGAGAAATAGAGAAGAAATTCCAGTCATTTCTCATTACTGTGAAGGTCAGCCTAGCTGGGAAAATTGTTTCTGCTTTACAATTCCCCAAACTGTAGAAAGCAGTTAGAGTTCTGGACAAAAACTAATGTTGCATTCAAAGGGAAAAGAGGCTGATATGGCATTGCTGCAGTAATAAGAGAATTTTTTACTCTTTCCACTTCCCTGTGAACCTAATCAACTGTGACATGAGAAAATATACTGGGCTCACCCAGCCAGAATCTGACTGCCACCTGAAAATGTCCTCAATATTCCACTGTTTGGGACTCAACAATGATCCTTCCGACATCAATTTTGTACATGTACATCAAAATGCCATTAGAAATGCTTACAAACACCTCCTGCTCACAGGCCTGCACTCAGACTCCAATCGAAGCCAGGCTGTAAAGACTCCCCAGTGGTTGACTAAAGGTTTCCTTCGATTACTCATATGAAAGCATTTGGTTATGGAAAGGCATCTTGGGGGAGCCTGGGGGATCTAAAGATCTCCCCCCTGACCTCCCTTGTAAGCGCACTTGAATGTCATTAGGAGCAATATATATTGAAGGTACTTTAAAACCCGCCTTTAACATTTAATTAGTATCTGTTGACTTATTAAGTTTCCTCACTCTCCTTGAGGTTCAACAAACAAGCCCACACCTTTCCGGGGTCGCAAGTACGTGGCAAGGAGTGGGAAGGTGTACTGGGAGGAGAGAACGAGAACATATGGTGTATCTATCCTATCACAGTTGCACTGATGTGTATGTTCCTGCCTTCATACACATGAACTAATGCACATGTACACTCCATACATGATGCAGCTGTAAATTAATTTAGCCTTAACAAATGCTCGGCATATTTACTGCATTTCTAGTGACACTTTTATTATTCCTCACTGATGAAAAGCTGAATAAATCTAATGCCACTGAACACAATGATATTATCACCCTCTTCTTTTGTTTTAATATTTACAGGAAATATTACAAGTGTTTGACATATAAATTGAGCATTTGACTGACTTTAATAACCATGTGATCAATAAGAAGTGATATTTTTACAGACTAAGTTCAATATTTAAAGGGCCAGGGGTCATGGATCTTTATCAAAGCACCATGGCTAAAACTTTATTTTTAGAACCTGTAATTCATCTTTTTTTTTTTTTTAAAGTCTGTATTGACCTAATATCATTAAAAGTCAAATTTTGCTCATAAAATTCCAGTCCTACTGGAGCTAGCATTTAGATATTTAGGGGTTTATTTTAACTGTACTTTCTAGAAGCATTTCGACACTTCCTTATATTAAAATTAGTGTTGAGTGATAGGAAGTCACTTGATACCTACATTAAAGATTATTCTTTAGTCTCAGAAGATACCAATTATTTTTTTAAGAAATCTGATCAACCTTCATTATACATACGCTCCCTATGTATCTTATCCTCATCTTGCTCTATCAATCATCTTTTAAAAATTTTCCCCTTAAAGCAGCTTGGGAAACATTCTTTCATGGACAAATCAGCCGGATGCAATCCAACCACCAGGAAGCCCTCCCAGGAAAAGCACAGCTCATGCTCTGCTGAAGTGGCAGCTCTCCCAACCAAACAACCGATCAAGTATCATGTAACCTGTACATTCATCCTCTCTTCTCCCCAGGGACAGCAAAGCCACACCAGTCTTAGCTTACATCTGGAATATCTGCGGTATTCCTTGTAGGCTTGCCTAGCACTTATGGAAATGAAAATTAATTAATTTAATTTAAATGTTCAGCAGACAATTCTCAAACAGAAAAGATGTGCAAACTTCTACAGAATAAGTTACAGGCTCATGACCTCCTGCTGTTTTTTAGAATTGTTTCCTTCATAAAAGTTACGATGTGCATTGGGACAAGTAGGAGGATAAGTTCTCTTTCTGGCCTAAGGAACAGTGAACTGATTATATTCCAAGAAGGAAAAGTAAAAGTTCTCAAGCAACTAATTCCTCTCTCAAGTCAGGGCACTCACCAGCGTGTGCAGACCCTGGTTGAAGACTCATGTCTGAATCAGGTGCAGTGGAAGGCTTGAACCTGAGGCTAAGACACTGTTTCATGAGATGATTTCACCAGATGATTTCTCCAGATGCCATGAATAGACTTGATTTTCAGTGAATCTACACTTTTCAACAAAAACTAATGAAAAAGAGGTCTTGAGTTGTCCAGCTATTTAAAAGAAGGTTGCGAGGCATTTAGCAAAGGGACAAGTTGTAGGAGAACGAGGGCAGTTACTGCCCTGATGATTACAAACCTTAGTTCTTGAGGTTAATGTCCTTTGCTCAGTGCTGGACCATTTCACTGGCATGGCTGACTTTATTTTGTAGGGCAAACACTGGTCTGTCAGCTGTCAGAAGTGGGAAGAGTACTCATCTTTTCTTTCTACTTTGTGAGGAGTCTTCTCCCCAGATCATTACCCCTGTTGCCTTTATGTGCTGAATCACCCCTCGGGAAATTTAAAAACAGCACCCTAAAGTGAAGATTATATTCAATGGCGTGCAGCTTTCCACAGTTTACTGGAAAAATGTCAGATTCAGCTTTTCTAAGCACCAGGTAGTATTCCTGAAGGCCATGGTGACTTCCAGGATAAGGATTAATTTAAAATATTTTGTTACTTTTTTCTTTTTTTTTGCAATTAGGTTTTAATTTTTTTTCATGGAAAAAAATTATTGCACTATGATTAATTCCATCGGCATGGAAACTGTTTGAAAAGTGGCGGGCATGTTGATTGTGTTAAGGAAGTCTCTCCCTCCATAAGCTCGCAAAGGAAGTGTTTTGGTAGTACTGACATTCCCCAGTTTTGGGCTCTTCGTTTTGAAGCCAGTTTTTCAAATGGCAAAAGGGTACATGTGCATATGGTAAAGTAAAATGGATTCAATCAGACTTCATCGTTTTATTTCATCCACGTGAAACTTTATCAGCTACTCTTTTTTTGTGTGTGTCTTCTTTTTCTGGAGTCATGTATTTGTTGAGATCATGGAATATCCTTGAGTCTGATTTGTCCCTAATCCTAGTAGTAAAGACATTCTCCTGTGAAGAAATTACAAAACCAAATACAGCATGTCCAGCAAAAAATCCACAAATTCCAGTATCTGTTGCTCAGACGAAGGGCAAGTCTTATCTGAAAATAAGGCAACTTTTCTGGGCCATCCCAGAAAACAGATCAGCATCTGGCTGGCCTTCAGACTTCCAAGTGAGGCTGTAACCAGGACTGTGATCTTACTCTTTGGGATTTGGAGTAAAAGATGATGTTAACCTAGAGAATTAGATTAAGACTTTTAAAATCATATACAGAAGATGAGGCTTGCATGTCCTTATTGATTCATGAAGGTAAATGGAGATGATATATACAAGTGTTGAGCATTTTATGGTCCTGTTTAGGTTGATGCTTGTCAAAGAGTATAAAGCCAGAGAGCTGGGAGACGTTTCTACATTTCACTAGGTGGTTTGAGGTTTCTTTGCAGGTCTTCTGTGTAAATGAATGCTATGCAAGCCATGGTTACCATGAAATAGGCACACGCTATCTAGTGTAAAATGGCAGTAATGACTTTTTTATAAGTAATGGTCCCACCAAAGGCATCTCAGATGTATATGCTGACACTTCTAACTGCTATCCTCATTTTTATTTTGTGAATAATTGCTCTTTCTGTATGTGACTGCTGCTTTTTTTGCTGACTCCATTCCACTTTTGACCTGCAGACCCCTCAGATAAATATCCCAGGGATATCCTCTTTGTGTTGCAAGACATAGGGTAGTTTAATGACTTGCGAAAGTGTCTGTTTCAGCCTTTAAATAATTTACATGTTACCATATTTTCCTCAGTAAACTGTGGTAATCTCCCTTCTAGAAACAAAAGGTAAACCCTTCTTGTAACTTACTCTTTATACAACACAACAGTTAGAAAGCCAAAAAAAAAAAAAAAAAAGGAATTGCCACCTGCTTGGCAGGATCAGTAATCTTTGGGAGGCACAGCCATCTCTGTAGGAGAAAAGAATTTGGGTTTTTTGCTAACAGGCAACCTAAAACTTATTCCCATGCTTCATTCAGGTACACGTTGGAAAAAAAAAAAATCAAAAGGCAGAATTCTTACCTGCCCACCTCTCTTAGGTAACTGAGCTGCTCTCAGGACTCAAAAGCAGCAGCACATCCCGGGGCAAAGCACAGGTACAGTTGCCTTCAAAAGCCTTTTATTTATTTACCCACTTGGGGTCTGGACAGAAACTTCCTATGGGTCAGGCCTGGCTCACGGACCATCAGGTGCATAGCTCTGATCTAAATGTGCTTTACTGCCTCTTCCAGTTGCCTTCTCACTGGACTGATGGTCTACATAGATGGCTTTGTACCCTTCCCACTATTTTCCTTAGTGTGTTTTTACCAGTGTAAATATTAATTGCTTAAATGACTTTATAACTGTAAGTTTCTTAATGATGATATATTATTATGCATATCTGTGAAGTTACACATTTAAGAAGTCAGTAACTCAGAAAAAACACAGGACATTGCATGAACCTGGCTGGCTTGGTCTGAAATTTGGCATTTGCAAATTGTCCGTTCCCTGTGATATGACCTACAGACACAAGCAAGATTCTTCTAAGAAATCCAGGAGCTGAAATCTGTATTTTTGCTCCTTCAAGGGTTAAGTAATAATTTCTACAGTTCGCATCAATGAGAGTGATGCAACCCTTCTGGAAATTAGATCAATGCTTATTCAAGAGACCAGCATTAGACTTTTGCACAGTATTATTTAATTTTAACTTGTCTACACTCCCTTTGTCCAAAGGCTAATAGAATATAATTACACTAGGCTAGGAAAAATTTGATAATGTTGTAGGCAGCCTTACATTCAAAAATCCCTATTGTCGCTTTCCCCCGATAACTCTGTCAGTGACATACTATTGTATCTCTCAGTCGTAATCAAGTGAGAGGAAAATTATTCTGAAAAGTAAATGTATGAGGAAGCAACAGGAGGTACATATCAACACAAAGGATGTGTTGGCCCACAGTGCACATACTAAAGCAAAGGTCTTCACTGCCTTACTATCATAACCGTTGGGTTTCAGCCTCTTTTCACAGATGTCAAAGGATGATTTGAATTAGCTTCAGCTATTGCATGACTAGGCTTGATTAAGAGATGGTTTCTGCTGGACCTCAGCATGTTGAATAGTGCCCAACCTGGTGTAAAGCGTCTGATCAAGCAGGACCAGCTCAATTGATGGATCCCCTGGTATCCATCAATACTAGGGGGCCTGTGCCAAATGTTTGTCCCAATTTTTAAAGGATCCACCCCCACTGCTTTCAAAGTAGTTTTAAAGAGTCCATTGTATTGTTAAATTTTTCCAGAGGCTGGTACATCATAAGGGATATGATAAACCCATTCGATACCATGTTCTTTGGACACTCTCTGTTAACCCCTTATTCCCTTTCTCTTGATCTATTTCTCCCTCCTGTCTAGTTTTTCAATCAGTTTCTTAAGCGATTTCTTGGTTTCTTTAACAGTTTCCTCCAGGGCTGATACATGGCCCCGCAGAGGACCAAAGACACTGTCTTCATACTGTTGTACTCTGTTAGCCACTTGAGTCACAGTTGGTGCCTCGTCAGCTCTTTCCCAGATCATTGTTGACAATGTGTGGGAAAACATTGATGGTGCACTCTGCACAAACTTCTGCAACATGGGTCACTGGCATGGTATTACATCAGGGTCCACTACTTGCCTGTCACCATCAATCACCTCTCACACAGCTAGTTCTCTCAGGTACTCAATACCTTTTTCCATGTTGGTCCACTTGCTTGGGCAACATTCATTATCCTCTGTAAAGGGATACGTGGTCTTTACAGCTGACAAGAGTCTCCTCGGGAGGCTGACAGTGTTGCTCTTTCTCACAAGTGCTCGGTCACTGCCTCTGTCTCTGGCCAGGGACCCCAGATACCTGGCTTCTCTACCATCCAGGTGGATGGACTTGGCCCCATTATCCACGCATCAGAGCAGCCAGGTTGTAAGTGGCTCACCTTCATGACAGCCAAAGTCTTTTCCCATATTTCACAACTCCTTCCTAGGTAAAGGTTTGGTGGTAGCCTCTGTCTCTAATGAGTTGAGATGACAGCCTAATGTCGACATTCAATCTGACGCCACACAAAAATGAGAATCAATAATAAATTCAATGCTAATAATAAAAATATCTTTTCATTGTAATAATTATATCCACTATCCTCACAATTTAGTGGAATCCCAGCATCTAGTGGAGTCAGATCAGTATAACGGGGAGAAGTAGAACTTCCTGAGGTAGAACTAAAAGTAAGCTTAGTAGCAAATTCCACTATATGATGCCAGTAGGACACAGATGCATCCACTGCCCGGTTCAGCCCAGCAGAAATCAACGATAAACACCACAGCAACGCGGTAGCTTGTGCCCAGTGCCCAGAACCAAAAGCTTTCAGATAAACAGTCAGAACAAGAAAATTATAACAAAATGCATATGGCAGGTAAGGCGACATTACAACACTTAACTCAGAAGCAAACTCTAAAAAGACACGAGGTAATACTGCTCTGAGAAACAACACGATTAAAGTGTTTTGTTTTGATTTCCAATCCTTAAAGACCCTCAGAAAAAACTGATACTCTCTCAGCTGAGCGAACCAGAATCTGAACTATTCAAGCAATCGATCAGAACTCTGATCACGCCCCGTGTTGGGCACCAATAAATCAGTCAAGGTTTAGGGTCAGGGTTGTCCAGTAGACTTACAGCAGATGCTCTCTGTTAACCCCTCTTTCCCCCCTGCAAAAAGGGGAAGAGAAAGGGAATAAGGGAGAGAGACTTATGAATTAGAAAACGGAAATGGCTTTAATGAGGATAATAATAATAAATATATACAAATATGTATATAACCATTACTGAACTCAACCCCCCTGACGGCAGTTACATCACTGTCACCACTGATGCTGTGGAGCAGCCACTGGGGAAGCCCCAGGCTGGACTCCGTGGCAGATGGGAACTGGATTCAGGAACATGTGGATTGGGATCAAAGGGAGAATGGACAGAATCCTCCTCGGACACTGGCCATTGAAGAAGATACTTGACCCTCGTGATCCCTCAGCTTTATACTGAATATGATGTACATGGGATGGAATCCCTCACTGGTCAGTTTAGGGTCCCCTGTCCTGGCTGCTCCTTCCCACAAGTGCGACCTTTTACCTTCTCCAGCCCCCGATGTGGCACATGAGATTTCACAGTGACCTTGGTCTGCACAAGAGCAAGTATAAGCAAGAGCCCTTCTACACACCCCAACCCTTGGTAGTAGCTCTAAACACAGAGTGTTATCACTGCTAGAAGCAGACACAGGCTGCAAAAATCTGCAGTTAACTTCAGAAAGTGCAGTTAGAAGAGACTGAGCTGAAATCACTGACCATAATTAGCACTGTTCTAACTCAAACCAGGACACCTGGGAATAGTGTAATGGAAAGAAAATGGATGGGAATGGGAACACATTTTGTACTTAATTTCTAGCATTTCCTCATTCTCCTCAACTCTTGATATAGTCAAATATCTTTATATGCACTTCTGAACAAGATGTAGGCTACAACAACATAACACAAAGGTATATGATGAGCGTATTTAACCAGGATGGTACTTTTACACAAATTTAAAAGCACTGCCCCAAGAAGATGCAAACCTTTAACTAAGTCAGCCCTCTGCAACAAAATGGTGGTTACATCGGGATAATTTCTGAATATATACAAGCCCTCCATAAATACTTTACTACTCATTTGTTTCACGGCATGGATTTAAGTTTGAGAAGCTTCCCTCTCTTTTTGAAAAATTAATGTGAACATTTTGGAAAAAAGAAAAGAAAAAACACATAAAGACCATTAAAATTCTGACTCCTCAGCCCCAGGAGCTGATCTTAAACATTTGTAGTTAAGTGTGTTAGCAACTCTCAGCTGTTTCCCATTGCCTACAGATAACTGACATTGCTACCGGTTAAGACTGAGTTCTAAAGCTGTTTCTCTTACTAGTGAGCACTTACTTTTCAACATTTTAAAGTGAAGATGTGAACAAACCTTTGAAAAGTGACTGAATATTTCAGTGCCAATATATTTTGCATGTAAAATATAAAAAATCTCTGTGTGTTGCATTTGAAATCTGATAAATATTTATCATCAATGCTGTTTGCTTTTAATCTGTTCAGGATATCATTCCTCCAGCTCTTTAGTACTTAAACAAAAATGGCATTTACATTACAATATTGCTTGCCAACAATCTCATTTTCTGGTTTAGTCAGCAGCCTTCATGCTTGATTAGTCTTTAATTATACAAATACCTACATATTAAAAAAGTTTTCTTTTTTCCATACTTTGAGCATGTAATTATTTTCTCTTGCATGCAATAACCTTTAATTTTAGGATTAAGCAACTGATTCTCTTTAGTATGGATGGATTTTTTCAAGTGTTAAAGCAAATTTGGTTATTGTATTACGAGTAGGAAAATTAACTTTAGGAAAACCTTTCATTAGTGCATTTGACAGCACACTGAGCAGCTGACAGAAACTTCAAAATATTCAATATACTTGAAAACAAAATGGATACCAATTCTGTGTCCTCTGAAGTCAACAGCAATACTACTCTGAATTCAGCAGGAGAGTGACTGGGGCTACGTGATTCCTCGTTTGAATATTCTTTGCTTTTGTAGTATTAGTGTTACAGCAGTACCTAGAAGCCCAATGCAAGATCAAGGCCTCATTGCATTATACCAAAAAGCTGTAGAAGTTTGCAGTCTAAAGAGATCAAACAATGGTGGGAGAATCAACAAAGGAACAGAAAGACGAAGTGACATGCCAGACAGTGACAGAGCTGGGACTGCCGTCTGGTGCTCCTGACTCCAACAACCCATTTACTGCAGCACTTTGCTTCCTGATGCAAATTATTTTTCACATGCGAATTCAGTAAGCAAAGGCATAACTTGATAATGAGATTAAAGCTAAATATGCAGATTGTATGTGGTGCTAAAAGAACTCCCTCCTCTCCCGTCCCCTCCTTTCCCTGCAGTTTTCACTCACGAGAGCATGGACTGCCAAGTTTGGGTCTGCAGGACTGACATATGTTATCTCTATACCTGCCTGTACATTTGAAGTACCAGTGATTTCCCCCTAGACATACTCTTTGAATGTCTATGGGGAAAACATCAAGGATTTTTAGAATGGTTTGGTTTTCTCAAGTTTTGTTTATTTTTATATTTGTTTTACATGAACTGAAAATTCTGTCAGACACATTTTCATTGCATGGAGAACATGTTTCATAGTCAGAAGACAGTTGGAAAAAAATAGGAAGCTGTAATTCTATAAAGCTGGGAGGGAGAAGTGAGGGAAACCTTCCTAATGGCATATTGAGCTTGCTCCTGTCTCATTTGAGAGCTGTGAGAAACCTCCTGCCAACTTCCCCAGTAGTAGCATTGGGTCTCGTTATAAAGCGAATCGCTGCAGACAGAGGTAGGATGGAAATGAACACAGCATCTTATTCCAGAGCGGTGATCAGGGATACAATTTCAGCTGTTCACAATGCCAATTCCTCTCGGTTTTGGTGTCTCTCTCCCAGTGGAAAAGGTCAGTAGGAATAAAGACACTTTGAATAATAAAGTCATTGTTTTTCTCCCTTTTCCTCCTCCCAGCATTTTCCTTTTCCTCCCTAAAATCACAGAATCACAGAACCATGGTTGGAAAGGACCTCCAGGGTCATCAAGTCCAACCTGTGTACTAGCATCTCTCTAATCACTACACCATATCCTCAAGCACCACATCTATTCGTTCTTTAAACACCTCCAGGGATGGTGACTCCACCACCTCCCTGGGCAGCCTATTCCGGTGCCTAACTACCCTCTCAGTAAAATCAGTCCGTCCTGAGGAACTCTACACTGATGGAAGCTGCACCCTCAGACGTATCCTAGGAATTAGATTGACTTCTCCTTACTTGCACCTTCCTGGACTTTGATCGCAGTACAGCCTTAGTCCTCATCATCTGCCCCACAGCCCATGGAGCACCTACACTAGCAGCTCTGCTTAGCACTCTGTGAGGCGTCGCCCACCTCCTGGGGAAAGGACAAGAGGAGATCAGCCCCCTCCCACCTCCTGGCCTCTTACAGCTGGAGCACCAGTCCACAGGTATAGCACTACCCAAACTGGGAGGAGAGCACGACGAGACAGAGACAGCTCTCCAGCTGGGTTTGGCTACTGAGCAAGTTGAAATTGGGATTATAAGGTTACTATGATGAAAACCGTAAGAGCATTAGCAACTACCGATTTTTACATCACTTGTTACCACATTCATTCAGAATCATCTGCTATCAAATTATGGGCCATCACAGCTACAGAGTACCACTCTGTACTGGGACTTGGCCCATACTTTAGAGTTTTCTTTATAGCATCTCTGTTTTTGCTAAGAGCCTAGGGTTGTCCCAGGCCTGAATGCTTCCCTGATGCATTCTACAAGCATGTGAGTATTTCTCCACAGGTACACAAAGACATTGCAGCAATGACCACCACTTTAAAGAATCTCAGCTCCTTTAAGAACCAAAATGCACCATCATCGTTCCTTTAGTAAAAGGATAATCCTAGCAATATATGATGTGCTATTTTCATACATCAGTTTTTCTCTTCTGGAAACCCAGCTTTGCCTTCCAATCTCTTTCACAAACATAATCTAGCTTGGTTCTCCAACTGGAATCCTCACAGGATATTTGGTCATGTCTAAGATATCAGAAATAAATTAAATTCCCATCCTGCAGGAAATTCTCCTAATTTAAGATGTAATTTCTAATGCAAATGCAGATGAAAGATGAAATATCAAAATGTTTTATCAAACAAAAGCTTACATTTGAAAATGATTAAGTATTTCAGCAGATTTCAAAACATCACCACAAATTAAAATGTGTTCATTTTCTTTTGTTAAATCATTATTTTTCAGGCAATTCAATGTAATAAATTGTTTATATGCAACTTAAACTGATTTTAAACAAATCTATCCTCAGTTCTTTCTATTTCCCAAGCCTAAAATAGAAAATGTAAATGAAATTTTGGGCAGGGGAGAAATCAACTTCATGGAATTATATCATTATTGTAAAAGAAAAATCACTTAGAAAATTTCTTATCAGTTTAAGGTACTACGGTACCAAAATAAAAACAGGGTGTATTTCAAAGGCAAGACTTTTTTTTTTTTTTTTTTTTTTTTTTCTGGGACTAACAGTGCTCCTCTCCTTTCTTGTTTTCTTTCCTTTACTGCATTTCCTTTCTCAGCTGGTGGCAAATATCTTATTTTCTTGACTTTGTCTTAGATCGGCAGCAAAAAATACAGTGGTGCTACAGGACAGGTTGTCCTAAACATCTTTCAGACCTTGCTGGTGGAATGAATACTAGGAAACTTGCTGAAGACTTCTCTTCCAGATAAAAGTTATATGGTGGGGCCCCTTAAGATCCACAACCTATCACCTTCTAACAGGGATTCAAACAGTGACCTGCGCTTTTTAATTACTATTATAGTAGAATGTAGTATATTACAAGCACATAATTAAAAAAAATAAATTTTAGGATCATCACATCTATAAGATATCAAGTCTGACTGTTGATTTCCTACCTGCTAGGACATGCCTTCTCGTGCTGTTATACACCCATTTGCTTAAATGATCCCAATTTCCTCATATCCTAACCCACTAGGAGCTCTTCGAAATACACATTTTATGACTTGTGCCTGACGTGGTAACCTCTGACCTTCTAATTTTCAAATTTCCACATAGTTAATTGTTAGTTACTTCAAACGAAAGTAGAAGGTTGGCAGAGGAAGGGGAAAAACGAAAGCAGAAGGATTTGGAAAGCTCACGTTTCCAGTGCGACCTCCTGGATAAAAGGGTATTTTTTCTTCTTCTGCCTAATTTGTTTCTAGTTGCAGCACTAAGGTCAGAATAAGCAAAGAGAATGAATGGAATAAACGTCCTGATGGGCTGCCCGAAGCTGCCTGGTGTTACGGATCAGCGTAAAACCAGCTCTCTTTCCTCTGCCTGGGCCGATGTAACTCACTGGAGTGGCAAATTACATCAGACCTACAGCTGTAACCCGACATTATGATTAATTTGATCAGTAATTTCTCCTGTTTTTCATTTTAATCGGTGTGACTATTCTGCTGTGGCAGGTCTTTCAGATCTAATTAAGATAAATTTCAGAGTAAAAGACTTGGCAGAATTTTCGAGTCAAATCCGAGCGTCAAGTGTGAAGACCTGCAGCACCAGTCAATCAATTTCCAGTAAAGACGGCAGGCTGTAACTCAGCAATCAACCCATTAACACTTAAGCAAATTTCATAATCTCCAGGCCTGTGCTTAGTCACTCTCTCAAAACATTCTGGCTACCAATAAAAAAAAAAGAAAGTAGTATTATTTTTTTAAACACCTGCCCTAAACTGGATCTGCTAAAACTACCAACAGAATCCACAAGTGGACACTCTGATAGATCTCAGCAATACTGCTGAAAAAGGCTTAATGTTAAATTTTAAAATATAGTCTAGAGTGGCTTTTTTTTTTTTTTCCCCCCACACAGTACATAAAAGCCGAGCAACCTCTTTTAGGTGACTATTTGTACAAGAAGCCTTGAATAATGTAACATCAGGGCTATACCACTTCCAGAATATCGCTCCTCAATCAGATTCAACAAGCCCTTTGGTTCTCTGTGTTCACTTAGTCCACTTGCTTCCAAGTAGAAGAATTCTTTTTCATGCAGAACTAGAAACCTGTGATGACTTGTAATTCTTTTTTCTTTTTATTTCTTCATTATAAAGACGTGAAGGGTGTGCAGAACAGGGGAAAAGAAAGTAATGCTTTGGGATATTCTCTACTTCCCTGAAATTGTTTTGAAATATAAGTGAAAAGAGAAATTAAGAGAAATGAATGCTAGCAAAACAGATCCACTGGATTTAAAAGAGTTTCTGATGGGCTGTGTCATTTTTTTTTTGTTCCTAAGATCCCCAAGGGTCCTTCTCTCTGCCTAGACAGGCTTTGGAAATAGAAGACCTTATGGGATAGGGATCCTTTCCCAAATTTGTCCTGGGATTATTTTATTTATTTATTTTCCCATTTATTAAAGACTTCAGTTGCTTTAAGGAGTTTATTAAATGCTTCCATTTCACAAGCCAGAGCTTGCTGGGCAAAAAACTCCACTTTCCTCTACTTCAGAGAATTCAGAGGTTTCTTATGTTAGCCTCAGCTTCTGCCCCTTGGGTGCTAATAATGCCAGTTGTTTCGCTCCAAGATTAATTTCCTCTGCTTTAAATGTGAGTCAGTCACTAGTACTCCTTGTGCTTCTGAAAATAGCAACACCTGCGGAGTATAGCTGGATGGACCAGGCAGCCAGTGCTCCAACTGAGAGGAGGTTTCCTCGGGGAATGAAGAGACTTGCTTAGAAAGTCTCTTTGAGAACCCTTAAACATCTCTTTGCTTTGTCTAAATGCACTATTCAATAGCTTTACAGGGTGAAGACCCAATGCCTCAAAGACCCAGAGAAAGCAGTGAGCTCCTAGGGAGAAGGAAGGCAGCTGAGGACAAGATCTGAATCCCTACTGAGTTCTGTGGATGGATGCAGTCTTACACATAACTGAAACTAGCCTTTCTGTGGAAGTGACACCCATGATCTCCACGTAGACACAAAGAGTAGCTGCCCTCAAACAAGCTAGCCCTGCCAGGAAACCAGCTTGCATGTTTCTGCACTGTGCACGGGGGCCAAGGAGCGTGGTCTTGTCAGTACCTTCTGGAAATCCACCTAAGATCAGCACTTCAATAGGCTCACTCTAAGCAGGTGATGGGCATGAACCTTCCTGAACAAAGGTCTGCTGTACGTATCACCTGTTGGCTTGTGATGTGCAATGCCTCACTCCCTATTGATTCCGAAAATAAGGAAATTTGGGAAAATTGATTCAAAGCACTGTATTTGCTCACCATTTATAAAATATTTCTTTGTCAAACTGATTACCAAGTAACTTGGGAACAGATTCAGACAGTCATGTACTGCAAAGTATCACATGCAGGGAGAAGGCTAGATAATTTTAGCAAAACAAAGTAAAACCCTCGGTGGGATTACTGGTGTCATAAACTTGATCAAGTTTTCTAGACCGCAGGATTCAGTAAGCATGAGAAAAATAAAGCAGGTCTTGCATGTGAACTCAGACATAAAGGCAGCCCGTGACTACAGTCCTTGCAAACATATCCCAGCTGCCTTCCTCAAACCAACAGATTTGGTTGTTTCTTCTGTATCTTAAATACATGTAAATTTATCAAAGTGTCAGTAAGCACTGAGATTTCTCTAAATTAGATTTGTCCTTAATGAGAATCTAACCAGTGAATGAGGCTGGTGGGGAAGGGAAGGGGTGGTTTGGTGTTTGTGACTGCTGGAGCCTCAGGCATCTGTGTACACATTCTCCCTCATTTACAGCTGAGTGTTTCAGCCTTTCTGCTTTTCTTTTCTTCTTTGTTATAAAAGTGTTGAGGTTCCAAATACATTATTTAAGATTAGTATGAAAATTTAATCTGAAGGAGGTTCTGGTTTTGCTATCCTAGAGTTTGCTACTACTTGGAAGATTTTTCTGCTGTTGTCATCTCCTCACTTCCCTTCTTTCCCTCCTTTTATTATTATTTTTTCCCACTCATCATCTTCCGTCAGCTGCAGTTATTATAGGTAGGCTTCTATGACAAAAAGGTGCTTTAGGAAAGAGTTCTGAAAATGGCCAGAATAATATTACAGTGGGACAATCCCTGGAGGATTTCCTGGTTTTCTGTTCCTATTCTCACATGAACAAAACAGTAGAAATCATTGGGAATTCTTCTATTCCTCTAGTGCAGCTCTCCCTTCGTAGATCTGGCTGTGGGTAAGTTAATCTTATCCATGTGGCTAAAACATACAGTGAGTGTCAGCAGCAGAAGCTAACCCCCATTTGGAGCCAGTTAAATACATGTTGCTGATACAATGCGCCTTATTCTCATAGTCAAGCAGAACAATTGCCTACTTAGTACTTGGCTCATCTGATTTTATACAGCATACAATCAAGATCGTATGGCTCCAGAAATTTAATTGAATAGAAACTCTGTAAAAGGTGCTAACCATGCTTTGAGGTTGCAACATGCTGCCCATTCAAGAACCTGTATATTTTGTCATGTAATAACATTAAACCTTCATAGGAGCAGCATATTTGGAGATGTGCATTTTCTCAGAAGCAAAGGGTTTGAAGTCCCCACTTTATAACATTAGATAGGTTGTCTTTCACCTCTGGATTTCTCTGTCTTAATCAACTGACACAATGAAAGTGAAAATCAGACGATGATTATCTAAATGAGGAGTTTCACCATTTAAAAATGAAGGGATAAAAGTCTTCCATCATCTACCTGACCCACCACCGCCTGAAATACACCTCTGCTTTGGAAAAGCCTCCTCTGGTTTGTTGCCTTTTGCAAGCCAGTGATGACTCTGGTTCTGCAGTATTTTGCTTTTACCAGTGTAAATGTGGAGCATCATCACCAATGTCAGCACAGAGTCCAGGCCCTGGAACCTAGTGAGGTTTTTCATCTTTCTACACAATCATTAAAAGACTTCCGAAAAATAATAGCTTTGTAACTACAATCTAGCCCACTGAACTGAGTGAAGAATAGTGATAAAATTAGAGCAGAGTATTACAGAACAATCTGACAAGAATTGTTCTGAGACTTCTAGCTGGTGTATGCTGCACTAGTATTATTAATTTCTGATCAGCTAGCAAAAGCACCTCACCCAGGTATACCTAAGCAAGTCACTTTCATTTAATTTGTGTTCTGAAGGACATGACAGCATCTGTACATTCTGAGATGTAATTGCTGTTATCCTTCAGAGTTTTTTGAAACAAACACAATCATCCTCCTGAATTACTGACTTTCCACGACAATTTTTTGAGGTTGCATTGTTCTAAACTAATATCTTTCAGACAGATCCTGAATAATGTAAGAGGATAAAGCCCACATGAAAAAATCAAGAATTCAGAAATGAAATTTAAGCTGTCAAACTTTAACTTAGTTGATCTTTATTCCCTTAATATTCTTCAAACAAAACCCATTTCATTCTCGTTCATAAAGAACATTACCTTAGAGGCCATAAAATCTCTGAATTTTTTTCTAGGTCGATTTTTAAGTCAAGGCATTAGACATTAAAAAAAATCCACATTCTAAGCAGCTATTATGACCTGGATGTATGAAGTGCTTCCAAATGTGTGCTCCCTCTTTTTTTGTTTGTTTTTTTTAAATGTTTGCACAGAAGAAAACCATTTCAGATCCAGTCCTCAAGCTAGATGTATGGGAGTAAACCAGCTTTTCTCTGAAGGATTTGGAATAGAAAGACAAATTTCATGGAGGAGATCTTATCACTGCTCTGCTTTAGGAACACATCCTTCAACCATATCTAAAATGCAACAGCAGTTCCTCTGGAAATATTGCTGAGTGTCACTTGTCTGCATATTAAAGAGTCTCACCATTCTCAGTAATATGACAGGGCATGTTTCAGGTTCTTAGATATTTCTTAGGGAAGCTTGTGAAGTGTTAGGCTTGCTGTAGAAATGGCTAGAAGGCCAAAGTAATGGCCCTACAGATACCACCAAGGTGAGGCCTGAGGTACTCTGATGAATTCTGGCTTCTTTTGTGGATGTCAGCACATGGCATATCTGTATCTGTGAACAAACTTTGGGTTTTCATGGCTGTTTCAATGGTGAGGATCAGAGAGGAAAGAACATTAAAAATACCTATCCCCAGATTTATTAGTAACTCTTTAATGCTGAGCCAGAGCTGACAACTAATGACTTTTAATTCCTTGACTGTTGTTCTGAAAGTGTCCCAGTCACGCAGCTGGCTTAGCAGTGCTGGCTGAGCTCAGCGCAGGGGGAATGCCAGACCTCTCATACTAGCGTCTTTCATTAACTCTAATCCCAGTTTCTAAAAAGTTTGACAGAGTTTGAACAAAAGCCACCTGACAGTACTTGGTTCCCTCCTTCCACTTGTGCTGAATCTCCCACTTCCAGACTGCCTCAGGGTAGTTGCGTGGACAAGCATGCTAAAGAGAACGATGTGCCGAGGGATCCCCATGAAAACATTGACATTGGCACCTCCCGTGCAAGGAATTATTTCATTTACTTAATTTTATTGCACTTCTGCAAGTGAGCTATGACCCTGGAGAGCTGAAGTACTTCTACTGGCCTGTACCTGTAGGTCACAGATGAGACTGGAAGTACTCAGATTCAGTTGAGATTTACACTGAGACCAGAAGCTGTATCATAGAAGCATAGAATGGTTTGGGCTGGAAGGGACCTTTAAAAGGTCACCTAGTCCAACCTCCCTGCAGTGAGCAGGTACATCTGCAACTAGAGCAGGTTGCTCAGAGCCCTGTCCAGCCTGACCGTGAATGTTTCTAGGGATGGAGCATCCACCACCTCTCTGGGCAACCTGTGCCAGTGTTTCACCACCCTCAGTGTAAAAAATTTCTTCCTTACATCTAGTCTAAATCTCCCATTTTAGTTTAAAACCATCACCTCTTGTCTTGTCGCAACAGGCCCTGCTAAAAAGATTGTCCCCATCTTTCTTATAGGCCATCTTTAAGTACTGAGAGGCCGCCTTCAAAGTCAGTGTTAGTACAACCCTCTTGAGGCATGTCCACTGAGATAATCCCACTTCCTCCCCACCCCAACTCTAATTTATGTGTGCCTTTGCTTTGTTTGGAAAACTGAGCGCCTTTTGAAGCACAATATTTAGCAGGCAGTTTTAGCAACATACAGCATACACAGTTAGTGTGCATACATTACAGCTGCACCAAGACAATAAAATGTAACAGAAGCTCCTCTGGAAATATTCCTGTCTCTGTATGTCAATAATCTGCATACGAAAGAGTCCCAAAGCGCTCGCTTGCATGATAGACTGGGCATTAAGTGGTGCCTAAGCAGCCCTTAAGACAATACACAGAAGAACCTCAGGAAACATTATGCTCTACTATAAGAAAAAGCTTAGGAAGCAAGGACACATCTCTTGTGGACTTTTAAGTCTATTATCTAAACCATTAAAAAATCAGATTTGATGCAATTTAGTTGAAGCTCAAATTAATGCAGGTTTAACTGGCCACATGGCAAACACAGCTTCTTGTAAACCAATTCCCTTAATTGTTTGAAAAAGGATTTTTAAATTATTAAGCTAATGCAGTTCAATTTCTGCAGGAAATGGAGCCGAATCCATCAGTGTGGATAAAGCCTTTAAAGTGGGGTCTCAAAATTTAGAGACTAAAGTGAATAGAAACTTTGCTGGTTTCTAAGAGCAGTTTCACGCCCAGTGAAAGAGACTCTGCTCACTCCACAGACTACCCTGGTGTTCATTCCGAATCTTACTTGTGGGTAGAGTCAAAGCTCTTCTCGCAGGATGTGAATACAGCATGACACATGTAGTGTAAGAACACCCAACTAACTTTGCTGTCCTCATAAGATACCATAAAAGGTGACTGCTGGACAAATGCCATTTGTGAAAGTCACGTGCTGAATGCATGGAAAAAACCAGATATTTTTCTACGGGTTTTATGATGTGGACTTTAAGAGTAACAGATGTTTACTGTTCAGAAAGGCACACACTAGGACCATCATTAGTCATGCTTTTCTGACTTATCCAGCCTTCTAGCTGTTCTAAGCTGCATGCCTGTAAGGATTAACTAATACGAGGTGGAACTTCTCAGCCTGCATGGTCAGAAGGTGTAACCTTCACTTGATTTCCCCTTGCAGTGGGAGAGTATCCACTTTCTGTTGCTAGACCGTCAGGGATTTGTACATAGTGTCCTACCTGCAATGGATTTGGTGAAGTAAGAGGAGACGGAAGGCCATGCCCTGGTGACTGGCTGGGTTTCTGAGGGGAGCTGGAGGACTGTGGGGCTGGAGGCGGTTGGCTCTGGCTCTGGGACTGTGTTTGGTTCTGCTGCGGTGGTGCTGACGGCTGTGGCTGCGGCTGCTGGGTCTGCTGGGGTGGCTGTGGAGTCTGTGCCTGCTGACCTTGCTGCTGCTGCTGGCTTTGCTGCTGTTGTTGCTGCTGCTGACCCTGCTGCTGCTGCTGTTGATGCTGGAGCTGCTGAAGATGCTGAAGCTGTTGAAGCTGGGAGTTCAGGGATGAGGTAGCTGTGAATTGAAGAGAGGGAAAGGAGTTATGTAGGTTTCAGTAGTATCTACTGCATTAAAGATATTCTGGAATAAACTCTGGTTCTGTTATTTTGTGGGACACACTGCCCACTGAGGTCAGCTGGCCTCAGAGCTCAGGCTGTGGCAGGAAACATATTCCCATCAATAACAGCCTGTGGTTCTGCCAGCGCTGTTCTGTGGTAAGAAGCAGACTTCACTGGAGACAACGGAAGCAAACCTTTGGAAGGGCTACAGCTCTGCCCACAGGACGGGTGCCAGAGCTGACCAGCTGTCTGCTCAGACAAGCTTACCAGTGAAGCCAATGGGAATTTTGCCCGCCTAGGGAAGAGGCGAACAGGACATCATTGTACACAGCACAGCGAGAACTCATAACATGAACCAGCTGTTACATAAAGAGTAAAAACCATAGTTGTTAAATAAAGGATGCTCTGAAAAGAGCTTTGTCATGTCTTTCCATGGCAGGTGTCAGGAAATAAAACATTTAGCTGTGAAATTTCTTGCATGATGCGTAGTTAGCAAAAATACCCAGGAAAATGTGTATGTCTCTGAAATTAGAACTGCTCCTTATCCTTCACATCTAAAAGCCATAAAGTTCCTCTCAGGAAACAGGGCACTTCTGGAATAGGGAATTCTGTGCACTTGCACTGCCCACTTACTCCTGGTAGTAAATGTCTGTCACGTGCTCCAAACATGAGGCTTGGAAACTGGTGGCTCCCATCAACCTGCTGGCACAGAGGAGCAAAACTTTACCTCCAAGATGCGCTCTCAAATTAACTAGGGTATTCATTAAATTCAGGAAGGCAAGAAGTGTGCCACAGGGATGTCACTACAGAAGAACAGCTTTAAGCAGCCACCAGAACAACACGGGAGCATGGTGCTTTCTAGGGTTATGCCCTGAATAAATCACCTGGGTCTGCGGCCTTACCTACTTCCATCAACATCTTAGGGGTTGCGTTAGATGGCTATAAGATCCCAAGAGGAACAGCTTACGAGGTCATTGTGCTATTTTGCACTCTGTATTCTGCTTTGTCAACACCACTCTGTATTCTAATTTCCATCGGCAGAAACCAAAGTAAACTGGGAATGAATCAAATTTGTTATTTCTAAAATGGCAATCGGATTTCATGGCCAGAAACTCTGTCCACCAAGTTATTTGTGGATTGGCAGATAAAGCCAAGTCATCTCCACTTTCTTTTCATGCTGACATCCCTATTTCAGCTTTCTAGATGTCTACACCCTGGGGATGAACCTGAAGTCCTTGTATGACTTATAAAATCAATGAGCCATAAACTGGAATAAGCAAAATAAAAAAATAAAAGAAAACCAAGAAAGATGAGACAGAATGGGTGAGCCAGAAAAGGCTGTATGAAGCAAAAGGCATGGTAGTAAGAGCTGCTGGTCATCCATTCCTATACTCATAGTTGCTCTAATTTTCTCTCACCAGAGGTTGGAATCAAACTACAAATATGCCTTAACAAGAATTATAGTCATGTGTATGTGATTTCAACAAAGAACCTGAATAATGCAAAGAAGGAGGACTCGAAACACCAATATCTTTCCACCAGGAAAGTTACTGATGGAAGTTTTGTGTTTCAACATAAAGCAGAGTGACCATCAGATTTAAAACACGCATGATATCTCATGCAAAAGAAATCAGCCTGGAGAAGTAAGGGGACACTTCCATCAATTCTGTGATAACAACTTGTACCTAAATGCCTCAAAGCCAAGAGGGTAGTAAGTGGAAACAGAGAATCACAGGATCATAGAATGGTTTGGGTTGGAAGGGACCTCGAAGATCATCTAGTTCCAACCCCCCTGCCATGGGCAGAGACACCTCCCACTAGACCAGGTTGCTCAAGGTGCCATCCAGCCCGGCCTTGAACACATCCAGGGATGGAGCATCCACAGCTTCCCTGGGCAACCTGTGCCAGTGTCTCACCACCCTCCCTTATTAGGAACTTCTTCCTAGTATCTAATCTAACGCATACGAGAACAAAGAATGGAGAAGGTGTGTGTGTATAAGAAAGCAACTGCACAGACAAATATTAACCACAGCACGAAGCACCTCAGATGGCAATTCACCAGTTCATGCTATTCACCAATTCTAGCTGTAGGTATGTACACAGAGGCAGAAAGACCCTTCCCATTCCCATGAGGAAAAAGCTAACCTAGACCAGCTCTTTATCTTGTGCAGGCCATTTCCTCACCTGTGATAACTCAGCAGCCTGGACAAACCATTGATAACCAGAACTAAGGCTTCAAACACAACCAGTCTTTACTGCTTCCACATACTCCAATATAGAAATGAATGCAATGATGCCCCAGAGAAGCATAACTTGTAATCCATATGGCTCAGAGAGAGGAACGAGGGGTCGGTTTATATCCTATGTGCACAACTGGACAGGATGAGACAAAACTTCCTCTGTAGCAAATGAGATTTTGTGGGATTTTTTTTATACTGCAATGATGCTCAAACCCTTTTGGTCCCACAAGGCGCACTTAAAGGTCATGGCTCGGAAGAATGGATTTGTCAGAATGCCATATGCTGTATGCAGAGCACTGGGTCCTGTAGTAGGGGACAGGTAAAAGCATTTGAGGTAGAGGGGAAGACATCTACTGCAACATTTATGGAGCACAGAACATGTTTGGCTCCTTGAGGTACACCTTTCAGCTAGAATCTGGAAAATATGGCAAATAATCACAAGAATGCTGAAAGTATCAATCTGAGATAACAGGAGGTAACATAGGATGGAGAGATCATTGTGATTCTGGTAAAAGTGCAAAAACAGGTCAGCATTAAATTTTTGCTAATGACCTTATGATTGAACTTACAGTATGGAAAAAAATCTGTTGATAGAATATTAAAGATCACTACCTAGACTTCTTAAAATGGTGACATAAAAGATATGAGGAGAACAGTAAAGAAGCCCAAAGTGTAAAATAAATGAAGCTGCTTGACAAACTAAAACAAATGAAGGTGTGGTTATACTATATCACAAAAAGTTTATTGTTTTGTGTGTCTGCATGTAGCTCAGTGCAACCAGAAAACTAATATTTAATAATTATTAGTATTAGTGTACCCCAGAGAGCATACGATTTTCTTTCAGGATGCTTTCACTGAAAAGTTGCCAAACACTGATATTAGTAGCCTTGCAAAAATACAGAGTCTAAAGCGCAGATCCAGATATACAGCACGAGTACTGATCTGTTTGGCCACCACTGGACAAAAATCCACACTTACAGAAATGTGGTTTTACTAAATGTATGAATTTAGTAAATAAGACAGAAAGATTATAGTGCTGCATATGCTGGGATTTACTTGCTAGAACAGTTATGCTAATGGTGTAGGCCTCAGTTTCATTAACAAGTCATGCCTTTGGTCAACTGTTTAATTACATTCTTAAAAATTAAATCGTCATTAAACTTCCATTCTCCACAAGACCAATACTCTGTTTAATGGACATTTTGATTTGCACGTTCTTTCTTCTGCCAATACATGAAACAAGAAACAGAATCCAGAGCGAAGGCAAAGGGGAAGATGTGCCTCAAGAGTTTCTTTGTTTTTAACCTAAACTTTGGCAGGTTCAGCTCCTACTGAGCAGCTAATGTAATCAATGTCAAATGGCCATCAGCAACATACCTCTGTGCATTGACAACGTGACCAGGTACAAACACTCTGGAAGCTGACTTTCTGATGAATGAAGAGGGTCTGAAGTTGACTTGGAAAACATCAAGTCTGTAAATTCTGCAGGCATGGCCAGCACTCTCAGACAGTGGCTTGAGATTTTTTTTCATTCCCCATCTAGGAGCAGAAAAGCTTTGCATTCAGTACTGCTCAATACTTAAATGTTGGCCGATGCAGGAATAGCAATGTCTCTACCATTCACTTTTGTGTGGAATGTAGTCCCTCGGGGAAAATTTTGTTGATGGAAAAAAGTTACTTCACGGAAAAGCTTCCAAGTTCATTGCCAGCAATTGCAAAAAATTATTAAAATAACTTCTTGTCCTTTCACATAATTCCTTCTGAAAGCTTCTCCAAAACCTACTATCTATCTGCTCTCAATCTGTTCTTTACTGAGCCTGTATTTGTGCTTCGGATTGTCCCAGCCCAGGTGCAGGACCTTGCACTTGGCTTTGTTGAACTTCACGAGGTCCACATGGGCCCACCTCTCAAGCCTATCAAGGTCTCTCTGGATGGCGTCCCTTCCCTCCAGTGTGTCAGCCACACCACACAGCTTGGTGTCATCAGCAAACCTGCTGAGGATGCCCTCGATCCCACTGTCCATTTTGCCAACAAAGATGTTAAACAGCGCTGGTCCGAGTCCTGACCGCTGAGGAACACCACTCATCAAGACAAGGCTTTCCCAAAGCCACAGAGTAGGTGTATTGCAAAGGTGGATTTAGCGCTCCGGATTGTGCCCACAGTCCGGTGTTCATGCTGCCTGATTGTGCTGCCTCCCACAATGTGTGTACTCTCCACAGCAGGGGTTGTGTCATATTATTGTTTGTAATCAAATCCAATCCAACTCCCAGAGCTTGCTTGCATAGCTCATCCATTATAAATCGTATACCTGTCTAGCATTTGTCACTTTCTGCAGAGCTTGGAGCCTGATGGAATTTCAGGTGGTACAATAGTGCTATGTCTGCATGTATAAAAGATAACGTGCACTGCCTACCTCACAGGAATCTTCTTATGACTTACTGGCTAACAGCCGGGTAAAACTTTGACATATTTAAGTGAGAAGTACCTACTTTTGTTCAGAATTGCGTTCAGAAATTAAAAAGGCTTCCAAAAAATTGCAGTAAGTTATTTCTGTGGTTAAAAAAGACAAAGTACATCACTTTTAGAAAAGAGATAATTAACCAAAAATGCATGCAAGCACTGAAAAACTGTGAGGAAAATCCACAAAAGCTGTGTGACATTTCAACTTTCCTTAGGAAAAATACATGTTGAATATATACCAGGTATCCAAGAAGACAGTAAGAACTAACACCTACAAAGGAACAACGGCATGAAGGGTTTTCAAACTTAAGTTTTAACTGTAGTTTCTTGGTTGCTGTGGTGCCATGGCAGACTTCCCAAGGGATCACCCTACATTTTATGATCCTGCTGTAAGCGGATTATGCTTAGCCACAGTATCAGAGCATTTACATTAGAATTGGAGATAGGGAGTTAAGTGGTGCAAATGGATAGTTAAGAGGCAGCAGATGCAAACTCCCTGGTCTTCCAGGTCACCTATTTCTATACTTGTCACAGATCTCAGACAACTTTAAGGACCTAGAGAAAGTTATGATCTGAGGAACACACTCCTTGACTTCTGCTGGGGGATTCCTTAGGCACAACACTGCTGTGCATTTACAATATTGACATAAAATGTGCCTTTTGATATTTCCCTTGTACCTTCAGTTCCTCTGCTTGGTTACCTACACAGGAAGCCCAAATGCAACCAATATGCCCCTCTGTCAAGCAGCATGGTGTAATGGGAAAAATTCACCTCTGATGCAACCATGGTGAAAGAAGCAGCAGTCTGATCCATGACAGGGGGAATGACGGAATCTTTCTCTTAGTGGGAAAACCGAAAAGGCTCTGAGTTCAAATCCCAATCCTGACTGTATTCACTGAATGCTGAAAATTCACATATTCAGCTGCCTGCTGCCTCTGGCTAACACATTATTGCACAAATATGGGAATGGCTCTGATTAGATTTTAAATAAAAAGATACATTTTAAAGTTTAATCTAATTTCTCCAAAAAGCAAGGAACATAAGTAAGCCCACAAATGTTTATATAATGGAAACAATGCAAAAATTAGGGCTCTCTTTCCACCTCTCATTCACAATATGAACTCAGCTTCTTAAGACCTCTACAGCGTTTGGCAGAACATCAAATTAATGTTCAGGGATTCAATTTGTATCTCGAATCTGCTCTTGTGGATAAGCTTCACGTAATGTCTGATTTATTTTATTAATGTTTGTGCATGTTTGTTTCTGTAGAAAGAGGAAGAATGGGTAGGAGGAATAAGAAACAATTTTAGCCTATAAACTATTGTGCTACTCTACCGTCCTATTTACATAATTGCATAGATGTTCTTCACTGCTTTGATACAACGTACAATGGACTAAAAAGGAGAAAATCATACATTAAACCTCTTCCTATCTGACTGAGCACAGAGCTTGGCTCTTGCCATTTCAAGGGCCTAATGCCTTTTTCCACTTCCCCAGTAACGGAAAATGGATTTGCATTGCCTTAAACTGAAAAGTGTAACTAACTTAAGCATCTGGGCTTGCGTTTGAACCGACGTGGCCTGCTTTTTTTTTTTCCACCCTGTTGTTTTTCTTCTAATGAGGTATATGCCTTTAGTTTCCTTCAAACAGATTTCTAAAGACCAAATACACTCGCTGAACAGTCTAATGCAAGCCTGCGTTTACACTATCTTCCTCCTGGGTAATGAGGGGTAGGTTAGCCAAAGACCCAACGTGTTTTTGCATACGCTTGAATTTTCTTTTTGAGAGTAAAATGTGCATTGTTTTAAATATGTTAGCATCCTCTTCGTGAAAAAAAGAGGAAGGGTTGGACTTGTGGCTGAAGAGATTAGTAATGGGATACAGAGCATATTATTTCTAAATCACTGGTTCAAATCCAGCCTAGGTCAATACAGACAACAAAAGTCATTGCACTTTAATGGTGCTTTTGAATGTTTTCTAACTTATAGAAGATGTATTAGATGTATAGAAGATGTATTCGGACACAGACACCCACAGAGAGCCTGCACAGGAAGCAGTCTGCCACACAGTCAAGGTAATAAATTGATGGCCTCCCAATACTTATTAGGAAGATCATAAAGACTACAGCCTTGGATGGCATCAGTTGACATTTTTATTTGCACTTTCGGCAGAGAGGCTAAGGATAGAAGGAGTAAAGAGACCAAGTCAACTTCTCCTTCCTAGAGGTGATCCCTCAAGGTTACAGCTGCAGGATGCAGATGGGGTTATGGGGAGAATCTTGCATTGCCAATGCTCCTCTGCACCAATTCTGCAGATAAACAGAGAGCTTCACTTTCTACTGTTGTCATATCCAGCATCTTTCATGAGCACTAAATTCACTTTAAAGAATATAGGCAATAAAAAGGAAGTATTAAGAAGAAAACCATCATAATTTATATGGTGCCTGTGGTGTCTCCACATTTTGATGAATACTGGAACTTCTCTGAAAAATGATCCACTGCATTAAATAAATCTGACATTTTTTTTCTTTCCTTAGCAAACCCTAAAATGTACAATAATCCACTAAAATCTTAAGGGAAAAAAAAAAAAAAAGAAGAAAAAGTTGCTGTTGTAGGTAGAGAGCTTGACTAAGTATCAGGGCAAGTGTATTTGGAATACTTCCCATTCTGAGATAATCTAGGGGCTATTTTCCTCTCGTTTATGACAACACTCTGTGAGTAAAGTTCCCTGAGTGTATTGTAAAAATTGCATTAACCTATTTAAAATGCCCAAAGGCAAGAACAAGCTGGAAAAATTAGACTTTAATAAGCCATTTGCTTCCTCAGCTCAAATGGGACCTTAGGCCTCATACTGTACAGATGGCTGAAACATTAGCTGGAGTCAGGGTATCATCAAGACACAGGGGATCAATCAGGGACTTGTCTTAGGACTCTCATGCAAAGACAGGCAATTAAAAACCCACCATAACATAGTCTGAGGGCAATGTAAGCGTTTAAACACCAACAGCTGGGTGTCAAGCAAGTGAACTGGTAAACTCCTAATTTTACCAGCCTGATTTGGTTTATTTGTTTGTTTGGTTTGCTTTTTTGTTTTTTTTTAAGCATGGCCCTCTCAGAGATCAGGGGGCAGGATCTTAACATCAAATCCTTACACCAGATAAAAGCACTTTTCTAGTTACAGAAAGCAGAACTGGTCCCAGATTGTCTAAGAACAGAAAAGTGTTGGAATGGAAAATCAAATTTACTGGCATGATATTCCTACAGATTTGATTTCCAGGCCATATTGAGCCCATAAGAACATTCCTATGGACCAGAATTTAAGACAAACTCCCATTTCTTGAGAAAAATTCCTCAGGACTCCTTTGAAAGAAACTAATTGACAGAGAAAAAATTATCACCTAAAGGCCAACAGAGCCCAGTGTAAGATTTCACAGCTGAAGGGATGTGGCAGGGAACAGATGAATGACACAAAGAAATGAAGTTTGAAACAAATCTGCTGACTCAGAGAGCAATGACCATGACTCATAATGGACATCAGACAAAGGCTGGGTACTCTCTGCACATACAACCTCTAATAACAGGAACTGCAGCTTATTTTTTTTCTCTCCTTGTCTCTTTCAAATGCCCTAATATTGACGTGTACCATAATTTCCATGGCATTTACGCAGACTAAGTGTTTGATGTGCCCCTTGAAGTAGCGATGCTTGTAGAAAAAGCTGTGCAACAATATACAGCCCCAGGAGCTTTGGAAGAGCTTGCACAAAATCCTGTCCTGCAGTTTGGAGAGCCTTGGGTCCCCAGTCCACTGGGGGCCCTGCCATTTCTGCTGGCAAGGTGGCTACGTGAGGCTTTGGGGCAAAGTCTTGTCAAGGGGAACTGGTTCAATTGCCTGGTGCCTTTAAAAGGTGATTTTGTGTTCTTTCAGATAATAGATTTGCAGTTGCGTCTTCCATAATTGTTTGTGGCAAATGGGTCTTCTGACAAAGAAATATTTATCCAGGTATAGCTTCAGCAATGGTTCTTTGAAGATCATGAATTAGCAGAAGTCTCTTCAAAGAGTTTTTGAAGCAACTCATGTTTCCTTAACTAAAAGTGAAGTTTCTGTAAATGAAATATACTGGGGTTTTTTGTGCCTGTGTGTGTTTGGGGTTTTTTAAACAATACAATCAAATAGTGGATCAAAGGTTTGTAGTTTAAAAGCTTGACATTGATGCTGAGTCCTGAGAATGACAAAGGACAATGTCACTTTACCCCCTCCTCAACCAAAGGAAGCAGCAGAGGGTACCATGTCCACCAGGTGACTTGGTATGACTGGCTGCTTTCATCTCATCTGTATTTCTAATCATTTTCCACTTCCAGTCAACGCTGGTAGACCTGAGACAAATCTGTTTTCTATTAAGAACTCCAAGATTCAAGCAGCTGTAAATTCTGTTCCCAGCATGCAAATTCCAGCTAGAGAAGTTAGCTGAGCAGCAGTGAGAACAGCCCATGGAATGACTCAGGAAACAGCATCGTGTACGTTATAAGGAGAAAGGGAAAAAACGCAGCCCAGCCCAGTCCTTTCCTTTACAGAGAACAAGGCTACAACAGCAGGTATGAGAACCAGGTGTCAAAGTGGTAGCTCTACATTACTGCAAGGCCATGCACACAATGCTCTGCTGGGGCAGTGACTTAGGCTTCAACCTTGTTAACAGCGGGCCCTGTTATCCTCAATATAGCCTTGAACTTCTCCTGGTTTTACCAAGCCATGAAAAATTAAAAATGATAGCAACAGGGTGAAAAAGGCGAGGAAGAGAACAAAACAAACCATGTGGCCTGATCCTGCAAGGGCTGTAATGCTCTCAAGTTCCTGTGCAGCTCCCAGGGACTGAAGGTCTTTCCTCACCAGCTGGGACACATGTGCAGGACCACGTTGAACACGGAATTCTTCATCAGTCAGAATAAAGACTGAAGAATAAAAATGGACTAAAAAGGTTTCTTCAAGTGGTACCAGATACTGCTTAATAGCTGTGGTACAGGAGCAATCTCAAGCATAGGTCACTCGGTTGGTGAGGAGGTGCTGTGCTGGGTGGTGTAACCTCAATATGTGAGCAGAAGATGGAGACGTTCTTTCTTTAGATAAGAGACTACACAACTCCCTCCAGATGAGAAATTGTAGAAGAGTTGGGAAGCAAAGCCTAATTTAGTAATCTGTCACACCACAAGCCATTCCTGAATGTATGTACCACTAGCAAGGTACATGATGTTTGCCTGCTGTTGACTTGCAGTAGCTCTATTTTGCAGTCTTTAAGAATTTTCCATTATTTTTGTTTGCCGTGCATAGATAAGAACGGCTATATTTAGTTGTGTGCGTTTCAAAACATACCACAGTATCTGTACCTGTTTTCTTTTTGTAAGCTTGAAGCTAACTACGGGTGAGTTTAAGGTGATCTGCCTACATCCCTTTGTCTAGTTTATTTATTTTGGTTGCAGAGAGATTAAAACCAAAGTTGAATGGCAGTTCTGGACTCTGCAGCTGGTCATCTGCTGCGGATGGACTGACTGCTCATTTTTAATTTGCAGTGAAATGAGAGAGGCTGAAGATCGGATTTCCCTCCTGTCCCTATAGCTCACCAGCCAAACGTGTTCCTGCTTCAGGTGCTAATCCTAGCTCGGCTTGGCATCTATCACCTTCACACAGCAACAGTGGATGAGCAGATCTTTGAGGGCTCACGTGCTTCCACCTACCTCAATTTCCTGCTCACTCTTGAAATAACCAGGTTATTCACATAGATAAACTGTCCATCCCTAGAAAATTTGGGTGGGAGACTCAGGGAGAAGATTTTACAGGCACTGCCCATTTATGGGCTCGGGCATTACATTTACTTCTGTGTTAGGATGAAGCTCCATCCACAGCTGAATGGAAGGGCTGGGGAGTCCAGAAAAGCAGTGGCATTGCTTTGCCCACTTCACAGCTCCCATAGGGAACTCCCTCCCACGCTGTTTGATATTCCACGCATTTTTGTACACTGCAAAATAGTTAACAGCAGGCCTTGGAACAAACTGCCCCTAGATCTTACTTTAGCTACTTAGCTGCTTCTTCAAGGTTAATTATTCTGGATTTGAAAGGGATGCACAGCAATTAATAAAAGAACTTCCGCTTACATCATGTATTTACTTAATGTGTAGCAGGAGTCCCCAGCTGTAGAAAGGGAACAAATTCAAAGGTCTAATTTACAAATCGGCCAAAAATCTACTTAAAATCATTCACTATTTCTGTCCACATATTCAGTCAGAAAATAATGTTGTTGCCCTTTTGATGCAGTAACTGGTACTTTATTACCCTTATCAATGGAAATACTTGCTTTTCCAGACCAGATGATGGAAGAAAAGCTAAATGTGGTTGCTAACCAGTAATTCTCCAAAAAACTCACAGGAAGCTACTCTCTGCCTTCCTTAAGGCAACATTACCTTAATTTTAATATTGAGAATAATGAAATATGATTTAAAATAAGGGTTTAGGTCTCACCAGCTGCATGTGTTGAGCTATTCCAAACCTGAGGGATGCTACAAAACATTCTTCTCATTGTTTGTCACCTCCAGGTTTCTCAGTCTTTTAAACAAATTCAACAATGTGCTAATGCACACACACACAAGTGTTTACCAAAGCACTAAGGCTGTTGTAAATATTAAATACACCTGCTGTTAATGTTCTCCCTTTGAGAATTATAACAGAATCCTGCAGAACTTGCTCTAAAAATACAGAAAATTCACAAGAGAATGCATCCTAATAGGTATATTTTATTCATCCTATAGAAACATACTGGCAGGGATGTAACTAAGTTGTGTGAAGTTTCCATTCAACAATTATTATTTTCTCTTCAAAATTATTATTTTCTCTTCAATTTTTCTTCTGTGACACAGAACCTTTTCATAAAATAATGCAAAAGCTGACCTTTAACTGTAGAGAAAGAAGAAAATTTCAAGGATAACAAAAACATTGGTCATCATGTGAAACTGGTTGCCAATGTGTAGCCATAGATAATGTTTGGCTGGAGGGGGAGGGTGAGTGGAGAGAATTTACTGTTCACAGATTTCCTTGCTTGTGAAATTAGTGGGGTTCTCATCCACCTGAAGAAGCCCACTGAGAGCTGCAGGTGAAAATACTACATAAACACGGGGCAAACGCTGCTACTATATTTACTGAGGTAACTCCAATGTCAATTAAATGGAGATGAGCTAGTTCCAAAACAGTGTATTTAAATGAAAAGCCTCGACCACTCAAGAGTACAAAATAAAGAAACACACGTCTGTGCTGATACAAGATCTAGCTTTTTGCTTAAATTGACTTCTGATTAAAAAAGTTAGAGGAAAAAATGCTTCTCAAGTGGAATGAACTTTCTATCATGGCAACCCTGAGAACAAAAGTTGGCACAGCTGGTGCACACAGAAATCTGAAACCACTACTTTAAATTCATTTTGCCAAGTTTTAACTAAGTAGATGCAAAAAGCCGTTCCTTTCATTTTCAGTGCCAGGTATTTTGTCTTTACTCTGTTGATTTTAATAGCTCGCTCAGAAGCTTGGAAATGAATGTTTCTTCCATCATCAATTTAGAACTTTTCCATTTGCCAACTATGGATGTTTTTTCTACCGTGTGTTTTCAATGAAGCTGAAATTAATATGGTTCCCTTTGATTTTCTATCCAAGTGCCAGGGAGCATGGGGCAAACTATGCTTTCATCTCCATCCTTGAGACAGAGCCAGGTCCAGCCTCACGTGACCACAACACCAGTCCTTCCTTTCCCTCTCTCCCAGAATCTTCCAAAAAAGGCAATTTTTGGACTCATGTTTGTCTTACCTGGAAAGACCAGCTCTAAAGGAATCCTCCAGCATTCTATAGGGGAAGGCAATTCCCTTGGCCATCATCTCCAGCAGCCCAACTGCTGTTCTTCTCATACAGAGGCCTCACTTTGAGCAGATATGGTCCCAACAGCCTCTTTTTTCCTACCAGCTGTAGACATTTACTTCTTTATAAGCTTATGGAACTATGATGGCACTCCAGCAATCCTTGCCTTTGAAGAGGGGACTGAAGGAAATGTAAATTGGGCTAAACATTATTGTCAGAAAGTCTTGTTCACGTGATTGTGGGCAAAACCAGTTGTGAAAATTCCTGCCTTTATTATTTATGGAATGTTTAGGGATTTTTTTTTGCCAATAGCTACCCACGCATTAAAGCTCCATCAGAAAAACACCTAAAAAGATAAGACCTGTAAGCAAAGGGAAGTGATCTTTAAGCAATCATGCCGGGCATCACATTTCATTAGGAGGTTTGCGGCATACACTGCTGACCGTTTTATGTATTTGGATTATGGATCACACAATTTCCAATGCCAGGGAAGCACCTTACGCTTCAATGTTTTGCACTGGGAAATTAAGAGGGGAAACAAAGAACGTAAGACCTCTGATGCCTGTGATTCAACACTAGTCCACAAGACCAGTACAGACAAAATCAGAAGTAATTTCCATCTCTTTTTTTTTTCTTTTTAAAGCAGCAGATAGATTCTAATAGATTTAAATAGATTCTAACAGCTTTTAATTATCTTGCACAGTGAAATGATGTCTGACTTCTTGTAATCATAGTGCTAGAAGCATTGCTGATTTAACTGATGCCGTGATGATTTTCAGATTTGAATACTGTATATCCACAAAACAGATAAGCTCTAGAAGCCTGCGTGATTTTGTCACTTCTTTCAGCTGCGACTGGGAATGGCCTTTTTTGTCAGGTACTGTCTGATGGGTGCCTTGCAGCTCACCGGGCTGACAGGGCTCAGTTTGCCCCCTGCCATAAGAGCACTCTGAAGAAATAGCCCTGAGCAGACCATGGGGAAAATGTGTGAGCCACAGCCTGAGCCTTGTGCCAGCACGGGTACGAGTACAGAGCACATGCCACAGAGCAGCTCTCTCTGCTGAGATCCAGAAGAGTGCCCTTGGCTTACGTACTGATCTGAAACTTTAATCTCCCTGTGGAACACTTTAATCAGAAACCATTTTCATAATTTGTAAACACTGCCAAATGTTTGATTTCAGGCTGTTTAAGTGATCAAACCTTCTGGAGGAAAATAAAATAAATAATTATCAAGCCATCAAACAAATAAAGTAGTTATAAATAATTAAACATGTTACACTGACAAATACTATTCCCACCTGGATGCTGTGCTTCCCAGATGCAAAACACAGTTTTCCAAATTAAAACAATCCTATGTGATAGAACAAGTCAGATCAGAAAGAGGGATTTAGGACTGACTGTCTTATGGATGACAAACAGCACCTGAGAACCTACCTCCTATTCCTGAACCTACCATACCCGCACCACCATGGGCACAGCAGTTCATCTCCCTGCCTCACTTTCCTGCTCTATAAAAGAAAAGGAGAGATAATAAACTTCACTTCCCTCACCACAGGAAGCTAAATTAGTGAAGTACAGCAATGTGTGCTAAGATCCTCAAAATGAAGGTGGTCAAAAGACACACAAAGTTTAATTTCCACATGGAAAAGATTGTTACAGAGCTATGTCCTACATTGTGCTAATGAGAGATAGATGGTTTAAGAAGCACCCATTTATTTTCTTTTATCCTACTTTTTGATAATGTCTAGATAATGCTTTTATTCCCAGCAGCTCATAAGACTTTTTGAGATCTGCAATAATAAGGATGTTTTTTAAGATGAACTCAGCTCAGGCGCATTTTAGGCACTTGTCTCACACCAGGTTTAGAGGATATCTCAGAATGAAAAACAATCCCAGGTTTCCAGGAAGACTAGTACTTAAGAGTTCATTGCACACCACTGTGAGCACCTCTGTCATCAGAGACACACTGATGGAGCCAGCTAAACCAAACCAGCTAATGATAATAACGATAAAAAAAATCCCTGAGAAAATTTCACCAACAAGACATCCCAGGTAATAAAGTGATCCTTCCAGCGCAGTAAGCTAGGCCAGAGAAACAAGAGGATGACAAAAGAAAATGAAGAAAGGAAAACAAATTCGAGAGTGATAACTATAGGACCCCAGTGGGCTTGTTATGTGAATAGACTGCAGGTAACCACATCCTGCTGCCGTGGTGCTTCATAAATTCTGTTGTCTTGTTAAGAGGCTGGAGACTACTGACCTCACTTCCTTCGCTAAATAAGACTGTGCTGCTTTGTGCCCAGACTTTTATTATGCTTATGAAATCTGAACCATTGTGTGAGCCTTCTTCCTTCCTGCACCAATGGTTACTGCCTCCCAAAGTATACAAGAACAAATGGGAAATGGAAACTCCTCTTCCTCTCTTCTTTCAACAGCCCATTCTTGCAAAAGAATTCTCAGGCTCTCAGGATCAGCGATGCTAAGGCTTGCTTGGTTTCATTTCTGAATATATTACAAGTAATAATAGTAATAAACCCAGAAATCTGAGTAGACTTTATGATGTTCACATATAGGTGTGACATTTATACACGCACAACAGACCTTCATGCATTATAAAGCCTGCGCAGGCAACATTTGGCCATTTTGTCCACTGACAACACATAGTGATGATCAGAGAGCTGAGGAAAGAGCAGCCATGTGAGGTGTTTTGGAGTCACTCTCTAAGCACAAAGCCTCTCCAAGTACAAAGCCTACGCAGGCTATATTCTCAATAGCTCTCCTTATTGCAGCTCAAAACAGAAGGAAACAGTTACTCCTTTTAGTACTTACTCCTGAAGAGAAAAATATACAAAGGCAGCTGAGATCAGGTCCAGCCCAGCTGGCTGTGGCCACTCATGATCATGAAAATTCAAGAGAAAGGCAGACCTGTGGCTTGTCCTATCTGTAATTTGTATCCTTTTCTTCCCAATCTAAAAAGGCACAAGATGAATCAAGGCAGAGTCATCCCTTACTATACAAAATAGGGCAAAAACGTGTTCACACCATAAAAACCCCAGAAGGCTTGTCCACCAGCTGCTACACTTCTGGGTGTTCTCTCATGTAAGTACCAAGGATGTACCTTTAAAACATTAAATAGTCAACTTTAAAAAATAATTGATCATTATTTCCTTTGTCTATGAGACAAGTACCTTCACAGTGATCACTGGCACTGAAAAAAAAAAACCCAAATCCTCACAGACCCTAACTTTTAGCTCAGACAACCTCCCAATGGTCACCTTTTGCAGCTACTGAATTACAGACCCACTTGCGGACTAGCCTTATCTCAAAGCAAAAATGCTTCAAATAAAAATATAGAAGTCATCATGGCTGATGAAGACACCAGGAGAAACTCTGAATTTGACGACGCAATGAGAACAGTGTCAGTGAATTCACACTTTCAAAACCAAGAGGAAAACATGGCCTTTCCTTGCGTCTACATGCTTTTTGTCATGTGGATCTGATTTTCTCTTTGCTTCAGTTGTGCCACTAACACTGTGCTCGGTACTTGCTTTGCCACTCTTAAAAGATAACACAGCAGACGTCTGCTGTCTAGACTTACTGTCCTTTCCAACAATGACAGTATGCAAACTCTTCATAGCGTACACAGCCATAAAACTTGAAATAAAACAGTAAAAACCAAAACAGAACAAAATACCACTAAAAGTCTGAAAAACCTGTTTTTTTGCTGGCTTTTTCATGGCAAGCTCCTGCACGGGATCGTATTTCACCTTGACTGTGTCGTTGCTCTTATTAAGCAAAGGCAGCTTATAGTTAACAATTCCATTATTTTCTGTTCTGCATTACGTAAGACCACATTAGGAGCCCGCTGTGTGTTTTCAGGCAGACCCAATCTGTTCTGTCTTGCACAGTCCAGGCATCACTTTCCAAAATGGCCCTGCAGAGCCTCAGGCACCACCAGCAGCTGCTCCACACCACTCTTTGTGCCAGGGACACTGCACACAGGCCACTCCGGAGGAGGATGCCAAGCAGCTCTTTATTTATGGCACCCTCCAAAGCCCCAGAGATATCACAGGCATTTGTGAATTGCATGTATAAGCTGCTTTATCACTGTATTTCATTTAACCCCACCTTGCCTCGATTGTCTGTTTCCTCCATCCCTTTTCTCTCACTTTTTCAAGTCTGGCTTCAGTTTTGTGTGGTCCTGCATGCAAGATGCGCATTTATTCTTCTTGGACTATGTACTCAAAAAAAGGAAGAAAGAAAGAAAGAAGGAAAAAAAGAGGGAAAGAAGGAAGAAAGTAACAGAGAATAGTAAAAATCCAGAGTCAAATGTGAGTGGCACAGCTATAATTCTTTATGAAGCAGCAGGTAAGATTGATTGTCAAGGGTCAAAAGGCTAGGTCAAACTCCGCTCATTCGTCAGCTGAATGTCATTTTTGTTTTCCCTGTCACCAGATAGCTTTAGAAAAAATTGCAACTCCTTCCTCATTATCTGGGACTTGGCTCCTTTCCTGCCATCCAGTATTAATGAAACTGTGCTTCAAGCCTGGCCTTCATCTTTGAGGTTCTTCTTCATGTACTTCTTCCTTTTCTTAAGTACTACAGAGCGAGGAAATTTTAAAGATCGTTTTCTCGCACAGAGAAGTTGGAAAATTGTCGCTACACTGAGAATGATTTGAAAACATACATGCAGTATAAACGTCTGAATGAACAAAAATGTAATTAAATCATAGCAGGTCCAAAGCTCACACAGCGATGTAATTGAATCATGGTTAAATCCGTGTGCCTCATATAGAATCCTTAAAAAAACAACAGAATACAATATTTTGAAATCATTTATGAGGAAAAAAAATAACTTTTTGTTATAATTACAAGCTGTGCACCACTGGAATAATGCTAATACTGAAATTATCCATCGATTTACTGTGAATATGATTTATATATGCCTGGTTCAGATAAAAACAAAGCCAATAATTCCCTTAAAAAGAACTAAATGTCTAAATTAATTGAAATTAAATTACACCTATGTGGTGACGTTTCAGCTGGCCTGAAATGGGATGCCATTTCAAGCCAGCAGTTGGTGACCCAAAGGATGCTTCCTCAAATAAAACCATTTTGTGTCAAAGGTAAGTTTAGGAGCAATTATCCTCTTGTGCGTTTATATAAAGGCAATAGTCTGGTGTTTATTGAGTGCTTTTCACAAAGAGATCTCCGGGTAAAGTACACAAACAATCAAACCTCATCTAAAGCCTATCCATACAAGGACTGCCTCTGTGTTTAGCGGAACAGAATCAGGAACCCTTCGGTGACAGAATGAGAGGATTTACTAAATTAATTTTCATTAAACACATTGCTGCACAGGGTGATTTAAGTATGTTGACTAATTGACATAATACCTCCTTTTAGCTAGAAAAATGACCTTTTAAAATATTTATAATCACTCTTAGGCAAAAATATCCTGAAATCCGGTGCTAAATCTGTACGGAATAACATTTCCCACTAGTCTAATTCCCCTGCACCAGGGAAATCGCACACTGGGACTTCAGTGAAGCTACCTGCATGAACGGCGTCTCCGACAGGAAATTCAAAATGTTTTGTGAAAACAGATCAGTTTTAAATGTGAAGAGACGACAAAAATAAACGACAACTCAAAGCAAAAAGAAAAGGATCTGATTTCAAAATACTTAGTGGACTATCCACCTACAACTCGAGAGAGCTCTTTCAAGTCCCGGCTGCTGTGGGAACACAAGCTTGTCTGTTCACTTCCAACCACAGATGGAAGATGATGCCCATTTAAAATGTACAGAATTCAGCTCAGAGTGGATCACAGAATTATTTAAAATAGAAAAGAGGTTCACAAGTTGACAGAAACTAATTAATTTGAAATTTGAGGGTACCTGGCTCTCCTGTGATATTTGACAGCAATAGTGGAGTTGGAAGAGACCAGTTTTGGAAACTGCTGGTATTTTTTGACCTAACTGGGTTTTCGGGGCACACAAAATATGATGTGCTTCCAAAACAACAGCCAAAACAATGCACTTTGACTAACTTGCAAACAAGGTAAAATTAAAGGAAATGTCAACAGGAGAAAAGAAGCAAAGTGAAGAAAAGAAAAAATTCTTATTGCAAAACTAAGTTTTCCTTTAGGATGCTTTTCTCTAGCCCAATTTTCCAGAGGCAACAAAAGTTGAATTTTCAACTTTGAGACTGGATGAGAATGGCAACAATTAAAATTTGAGTAGAAGGCTTGTTAATAAAATAATTTTGCTTATAGCATTGTGTTTGTACACTGCTTTCCCAACCCTGTGACAGTGTGGACATCCTTCTGCATGTGTGCTGCCGTGTATCAGTTTAAAACCTGGAGTGACTCTACATTGCTAATGTCGGAAGCTGCTCTGTGGGATCAGGCCAACTGCATGGATAAAAGTAATTGGAAAATAGAGTTGGGCGCTGTCTAGGAGAGCCTCTTTTCGTTAAGTAAAATGACTGATTATGAGATCCCAGCTGGGTTTTGCATGAGGCCTTGTTCACTGAAATATTAATAGATGACATTTAGCTAAACAGTGCAACAGAACCATGATACTGTGCTGAGAACTGCCAGAATAAACACATTTTACTTCCTTGAATGAATACTAATTCATAGCGGGCTGTTGCCAAGTGGCCACGCTTTCTCCTGACAACCTACAGTCTTCTCTACTACCCACAGCTCTTAGGAATTACACAGCTTGGATTTCTGGTCACACCTAGCACAGTAATTAGCTGAGGAGGCAGCGAGTCCTTCTCTGTCGCTCGTGCGGGATCAGGGAGCATGGAGAAGCCCCTGTGGATATAACACAGGCAGTCGCTTTCTTCAATAGTCTGGGAGTGATGCAGATTGCCAAGCACAATGGCCAGGTGTGGTGAAACCCAGTGCTTCAGCTCGGTAAGGGCCACTCAGCACCACTCCCCTCAATTAGCTGAGGAACATTTGCTAATTACGTGGAACCCAATTACAAATGCTAAACTTTTAGTGAAGGAGAGAAGATTGTATATGAGCTTTCATGCCCACTGAAAGTCAGTTAGCTCACCCATACTAAACTTTGCTGCTTTCTTACTCTGAACTAGCCCCTTTGCTCCTTCCTTTCTCAAAAATTCACCTTTTTCATCTCCTTTTTGTTTGTATTTTTTCTCTCTGTTTCCTTTCATTCTGTGACTCCTCAGGGTTCCCTGTATGGATTAGCTGTAGACCATCAGACAGCATCTTTACAACTCTCATTGCATGAAACTGAACCATACGAGTGAAAAGCAGCTGAATTCCTCTCAATTTTGGCAACAGCAGTTTGAAAGCTGCCCGCTGAGATGAATTCTTGAAAAATTTCTGTGCTATTTTCCATGTTATTGAGGGCTTCAGTTTCACGAGGAGACAATGAGCTAAATTTTACTCTTCCATGTTTTTTGGCCTTTCAATTGTTGTATAATTAATACAGAAAGAGAAAACCGTAGTAAGCTGCCCTGTCCTTGAATAGGACATTAGTAGCACTCTGTTCTCACCATTACTTTAATCAGACACTAGTGATGTTTCTACTGCAGGCTGACCCTACCTGCCTGGTACTTCTATGTTATTTCTAACACTGATGTTCATGTAACTTAAAACCATTTCTAAGCAGACTTTTCCTCACAGAACTTTGCCCTCTTACCTCCACGTTCTTTTGCTGTTTTGTGCAGTATTATGATCAATTACTAACAGCCTTTTTATTGTGACCTGAACAACACTTCTCTGATGGACTTCATTCTTCTACTTAGCTGTGTGCCAGCTCTATGTATTCTGCAGATCCACATAATAAAAAATACCATCCCCTTCCCTGTCATCAGAGTCTCATGCCAAGCCTGTCTTCCTAAATGGTGGGGTACCTTTTCACCTTGTCTGCATATGGCATTTAACTCATCTCCACCCCCCCCTCGTCCCAACTCAAATCTGATGGGGTTTTCTGCTTTCAGAAATTTTTGAGGTTTTGACCCTTGATGCACTGATATTTCTATTCTTTCCTGACTCCATATTCAGCTCTTTAAGGTTTACATTTTCTTCATGAAATTTACATAAACTTGTCACTCCAGCATTTTTACAGCTTGCTCCAGTCATTACTTGGGCCTGATAATATCTTCATGTCTTCTGTCTAATCTCCCGTGATGAACCCCAGGTTTATGGTGAAACAGCATAAACTGACATGTAAGTTCTGATTATGCTGATTTACCTCTTTCGATATCTCACTTCCTTCTGTGGTTGTGCTTTAGGAATCCTCAAGACAATCCTAAAATGCTACATTGTGAATCCTGCAAATGAATCTAGAACTGGATTTTTCTAAAAACTCAAGGAACCAACAAGCGTGGACTTTGCAAGACAGAAAGGCAGGCTCTAGAAAGATATAGTAAGAGCCATCAAAACAAACCTGTGGTGTGAGCAGCAAGCAGTATAGGGCTATTATTTGTTTGGCGCCAAATGAGGCCAGAAGTATGCAAACCCCAGAAAATGAGCTTTGATAGCAATACGGTCCCTGAAAATGACGGGTTTAACAACCTCCCTCTAAGCGTGGCTTTGGCGAAAGCTCTGTGTGGCCAGTGAACTCGGAGCTCTTCCCCCAGCCTCACAGCAAAAACAGTATACAAAAATAAAAAGATCAAAAAGGCAAAAAAACGGTTCTTCCCACTTCAACTTATTACTGCTCCTAAAATTTTCCTGTCAGAAAGCAACTTCTACCTACATGTGAGAGAAAAAGCAGCTCTTTCTTGCAGCTGCAGGGTGTGCAGCTGTGAACAATGGGGCAGAGGACATAGACATTGCTTCATCACGTCCTAGTATCATTTTATAGCGTTAAACTGAAAGATCTCTAAATACTCAAACCATGAGCCAGATGATGCAATTATCACTTGAGCATAATTTCTATTCACTGAAGGAAATTTGCCTGAGTAAGAACTGGAAGAACTTATGAGCTTCCCTTGTTACAAGATTATTTTCTATGCCTCGCATGTATCATGTGTAGCTGAGGCAGACAACTACATAAAAAATCATTTAGAGAAGGATCATGGACAGAAATGATTTCTTAGAATTGGGGTATAAGGCTTTATAAGAACTTTAATGCAGAAAGCTGTGAATTGTATGAATTTGTCACTTTCATTTTAACATTAAATGGAGATTTAATACGACTACTTTCATTTGTCACAAATGCACATAAGCAAGGCTGAAGGACTAATACGCAGAGACCTGAAATAAATTTCTTCAACAGGAAGCTTCGCATTTCTGCAGGCGTAGCAATACCACTATTTTAAGAAATGAGGATCAAATTAAATGTTTACTGCTGTAACACAGTATTGCCAACAGTGTCAGTAAATTTATGAACAGTTTATAATTTTAACTGTCTTCCAGACAGTGGGTCATATGTGCATTAAAGTAGTCATAATAACCTGTCAGTAAAAATTTCCTGTAGCACATTCAGAGGAAAAAATGTTTGCAAGTTGAGCAGCTCGCTTAGGCACTGGCAGAACAGCTTCTCCTATAAAAGTGGTGCAGCCAACCCCTCAGAAAAATAATTCCAGTTTGATCTAATGTCCTAACTGGAATTTTAAGATAATTTTTTTTTTTACCTTCCAGAATTCCTTTTCAGAATTCACCAAATAGCACTTTTAACACAGAATCACTGACTAGGAAATTGCTTGCTCTTGCCCCTGGAGAAGACAACAACTACCCATATTTAACTTAGGAGTTATTATTTATTATCTATACTGGGTAGTGTCCAGAAAGTGGGAGAGGCTTCCCAGAACTTTGGGAAGCTTTGGGAGACAGCATTCAACAACCTGAAGCCTGCCAACCAGCGTGTTCTCATTGCAGCTACAACTTCCTCAGCGTTGTAGACCCTCGTGTTCTCTTCCCCTGTTCGGAGCTGGTCTCACTCCCCTTGCAGTAAACTCCTCTCAGTAGGATCAGGCCCACCACGATGCTCTTGCTGTTTAATCTCAGCAAGCAGAATGGTTTCCAGGCCTGTATCTACCCATGATGTCACCTAGCAGAGTACTGAAATCTCAAACACTATCCATCAGTCATTCCTAGGGCCACTTGTCCCTCCTAGGGTGACATGGCACCAGCAAGGTCAGCAGCAATCTAAAGTGCAGTGCTCACTCACTAAAACAGAGCTAGGGAAACATCTTGCTTCCCCTCTTGTTACCTTAGGAAACATAGAAAATGGAATGAAAGCATTTGGCTTTGAACATGTCTGCAGTGAGATGTCACGTGCTGGGATATCAGCAGAGAATTCTTCGCTCACACATGTGCACGTTGGCTAATGCGTGAGATTAATGTGTACATCTGAGAGGAAGAACTGCCTCAGTTTACTCGCCCACTACAAAAAGTGGATTAAAACAGTCACACAGCACTTCTGCTGATGCCTTATTTCAGAAGTCAAGGGGAGCCCAAAGAAGGCGGCCCCAGTATCCCTGCTAACGAGCATCTCCTCTCATACTAATAAACTAAAGTTTACATGCGTCTGTTTCAACAAAGATGAGGTAAACTTACTTTTGCCTGTGAAGTGACCCTCTGCAGGAGACAGTCAACATGTAAAGCATTTAAACTGAGCATTTAGAGTTACAGGCTGAGTGCCTTCCCTTCTACGTCTTGCTTTAAAAATCCCAAACAAATCCAACCTGAAATAGCCAAGCAAGACCCTTGGAAAACAGAAAATCAGCTAAATGTGCACGGACAATTACATAAGTCATGTTAAGGGTATTTCTCAAACTCCAAATGGAAGTTTATTATGTTGGGAAAAAAATTACTGTCCCTGATTCCAGTCCCATAGCTAATGCCTCCAGGATTCAGACAAGTTTGCTCAGGACACCAGCAATTCAATCCACATAGCCAAGCGCTAAATTTGGTAACTTTGTCTCTAATTTTCTAAGGTTACTGGTAAAATTATTAAGCACATATCCAGAATATAAGAACATATAAACAAAACACATCTCCAGTGAGCTTAAACAGACTATTTCTAAATTTATATACATGTTAAGTAACATTCTGGATGGATGCTTAAAGGCTCCAATTATGAAAAAATGTGGCCTTTGATTCTACTGAAGCCAAACTTCATTCTCAACAGGTTATATATAGATTTCTACTCCTTTTGTTAAAGGGCTGTTCTTCATTCCTATGTTTTTGCTTGCACTGTGCATTAAGTACATATTCTTTAAGCTATCTGGAGTGATTTCTAAACATTTTCATGTGACATTTAATTTAAAATGTTTTATCCTTTGTATATAGAGTTTTATATCTTATGTTTATTGTCTTGTATTTAACTATATTGAATTTTATCCTCTGATGTACTGCCCAGTTATACAGTTCTGGTAGCAGGGATGGGGCACAGAAGAGGAAAAATAACCCCTTGGAAAAATGACCTGCTATGAGTGCATGCTAAACACAAAGCTCTGAAACATAACTGTTATTATCACTTTCACAATTACGTAAACATAAACTTCTTAGTATATTCAGTAAGAGGCAGAAGAAAAGCACTTGATTAAATATCACAAAAAATGGCAAGTTTAAATACAATGGTCTACACAACTTTTTAATATTCAAGTTTAGGTTCAGTCTGTTCTTTACAGAACTGAACTAATTCAATATAAAACTTTTAATTAAGGGTGTTGTCCAACTGGGTATTGTTGGCACACAGATTTTTGTACAGCGTGTACCTGTTGATCAGAACGATACCCATATCCAGCAAGATAGTTATCAGAACAATAATAGACAGGCCACGGCAAGACACAGTGGAATAAAATGTTTCCATAATTAAAAAAAAAGAAATATCAATAGTTCCTCTACATTCAGGACAAAGTGGGGGAACAGAACCATGGTAATTATTCTGGAAGGCTACAGGATACTTGGTATTGATGAGCTTTCTGGCCTTGTCATGTTCTACTATTCACTCTATTGCACATCTCATGTGCTATCCAAACCCTAAACTCATTTACCCTGCTCCTGCTACTCTAGACAGAATGGCAGGCATCAAGCCTTCACAAAACAATTGTGTCCTATTGCTTTTTAATATTTCTTCTTCTTGCAGCAGCCGCTGGGATAGATTAAATGGAAGGCTGACATATCTAAACGTAATGAAAAGGACTGTCCTTTCCTGTGGCAGTGGGTGCTGGGGAGAGGGTGACAGGCTACAGAATTGCAACTGTATTGTGCATCACTTGTTTTGCATATTCTATTATCAACATCATGATTGTTATTATTATTTTCCCATCCTTTTCTGTTCTACTAAACTCTCTTTATCTCAATCCATGAGTTTTACTTTATTTTTCCCCTCCCCGATTCTCTCCCCCATCCCACTGGGGAGGCAGGAGTGAGCGAGCGGCTGTGTGGTGCTCCATTGCCAGCTGAGGTAAAACCACAAAAGCGGCTGATGCTTCGATTAAAACACCAACCCAGAGCCTACCTGAGGATCTGGTATTGCTGTCTGCACATGGAAGCAACAGACTTGTGCTACTCAGCTGTTTATCTTTTGCCTCCCTTCTGTTCTCCCTATTTACAGCACTAATTCCAGTGATTTTTCCTTCTTGGTCTCTTCTCTGTACCCTCGTCCAAGCAGATGGATCTGCCATGAATCCTATCCCTGATTCTGCACTGTTCCTCCCTTGTTGCATGCTTCAGGTGGTAGACATATATCAGAAATGCTAATAAATCACTAATAAAGATACATCTCCAAGTAAAACCTGTTCATTTATGATGACAAGACATCCTTGAGCAGCTCCACTCTTCTGTTACATCCATCTGCACAGCTTCCTCCATTTGTACATCCCGTGTTTAGGGCCTTATCCTGCAGTCAACTCGTACATGAAAAATTTATCAGTGAGATTACTGTCAGACATCATTTTCTGAAGGAGGTCAATGCTGGAGACTGGACATTAAGGTAGATGGATTCCTGGCCCAATGCAATATGGCAATTTCTGTATCCTTAGACTCGCAAAATGACTCACTTTTCAGCTGGAATGGTGCTTTACTGCCACGGCAGTCTGCCAGCCTGAACTTATGGAAGTTGTTGTCTTATTGCATGTGACTGAAAATGCTTTACTATACCACATATCTAACACTCTTTGGTGTGCACTTAACAGGAGAACTATGGTATGTCTGGTCCCTGCCTCATCAGCCCTTGGTTGCTGATATAAAGGGTACAGCCAGGAATCGGTCCCAGATTTCCTTCCTTCTCTTTCCCCCCAGAATTTACCCTATGCCTCTGACCATTCAAATAATAGGAATTATAGTGATCATACGTAGGCACAGTTGTTATGGTACATTGATTTGGTCAGCTGCATAGCCATGAGACAGCTTTATGACTCCCTTTTCAGGTTTAGAACAACTTCAGGTTAAGGAGCAATCACTTTAGTTACCCTTTTTCAGCTTTAAACATAACAATATATTTCTAGTATATTGAAGAATAATTATATTCCAAGAAAAGCCCAGTAACACACAGTGAGTAAGCGCCTGAATCCCTTCCTTCCATTATTACTAAAAATTATTCCCTGCAAAAATTATTCCCAATGTGAATATTTCCCAGTGCAGTATTGTTCTCACTGAGAACATGGATATCATATTGACAGGAATGCTGTGAGAGGCTTCTCCAGCAAGAATAAGGAAAGAGCACAGCGATCTTGCAGCTGTGATAATTCAGGCACCTATGGAGCTGCACCTGCAGCATTCCCTTTGCTTGCAGAAAATTAAGAATCAGAGCTTTTCCTATAATTTCATGGTTCTGAAATAATTCCCTGGATATAAGAAAACATCCATGGCACTCGCTGAACACAAAGCAAATGATCCTAGCTCTTCAATCCAAGCGGGCAAATTCCCTCTGATGTGTCTGTACAGACTAGCACAAATGATACATCACCCGGCGGGTGCTGAGACACATTAGGTGCTTGGCAGGAGGAAGATGGCATGTTGTTTTGCATGGCGCCTTGGAATTGACCCTTCAAAGCCTGAAACTATTTGTTCTTTGGTTTACAACCCAACCTAGTAATGAAGTAGCGACTCGCGGTAGCACTTGCTACATTAATCATATTTTGTGTGGTAACCACAGACACTGGATGCCTGGTTGCCGCGGTGCTGCGGCTCAGGCTGGTATTAGAGTAAAAGCTCAGGGATCTTGATCTACTGCACCCACCTGACACCGCTGATCATTTTCTCTCTTTCCACACAACATTCCTTGGTTTTCCATCACTTTCTGCTCCCAGTCTCCTTCCTAGGGCAGAAGCCAGTGTGGTGGCTCGGGACCTATGTTAATCACCCAGATGGAGAAGACTGCGTTCTTGCATTGCAGCACAGAAACAGCACCTTCATTACTTGACACTTTTCATACATTCTTACTGTTTTTCTTCCTTGCTCCTAACAATTTTTCATGGTTGTTTGCATTCACTATTGTACATTCAGCTATAGTCCCTAAGCCTGTGATTCCTGAAGAGGGTTTCCCCCCTACCACTGTCACTTTCCGTTCAGTCTGCCCCATCTTCCCTCTTTTTGGGAGCTTGTTTGTTATTACAGGCTTACTATCTGCGGAACATACCATTGCTTCAGAGTCATAAACGTGCATGCTGTTTTGCAGAGAAATAAAAAAGACAGGTTCCTGCCATGAGGAATTTACATTGTAAAAATAACTTTATTCTATTCCCTAATTCTCCTCCTTTTCTGTCAAGATTGACAAGAACATCATGATCCCTTCTTCTCAGGCATCCAATGTAATCTCTAATTATTCTTTTGCCCTGGCAAGGAGAGTTTGTTTATGACTGACCTTCATAATTTGCTTTCATCCTCAGTGGGCAAAAGCACCTTTCTCATCTCTGCCTTTCTGACTATTCATAACTATTTGCTGAACTGCTTCATCCTGTTCTTTTTCCCTCCATTTCAGAAAGATTCTCCAAAATCAGCTACTGTTACTCTCCCCTCTCCTGAATCATCTCACTTCACCTCTCATTTCCACACCAAGTTCACGTCTCTCATTATTTTCAAATCTTTCCTTGTGCTTGACAAGAACATTGAACTTGTTTTTCTTTAATATCCTCTGTTCAACTCTTGCCATCTAGCAATCTTTTCTTTTTAGCCTTTTCCCCCTCACAGTTCTGGTTTTCATGTTCTGGTCACCTACACTGGTACTGGATCAGTTACATAGTGATGTCCACCAGGTTTCCTGCTCTCAATCTGGAAAAGCCTGAACACTCCTCACTCCATGAAGCTACAAATGAGACGGTCCATACCTCACCCCAAGTCCTGCCTTCTTTAATCCCCCACAAAGGTCAACCACTTACTGTAACTGCCATATGAACTACACTCTTACACATTCGTGGGTTTTTTTCTGGAGCTGCTAAAGTTGCTATGGTTTCAAAACAGTTAGGATGCCTCCTCCTTTAAATTTATGGAATCTCAGTCCCTGCTCTGTTTGGTGCAGTGCAAGGTTGTTAAGTGCTTTACAGAACAATGCCATGTAACACAAATAACTAGTAATTGCAAGCAAAAGATAAGCAGTAGAGAATATACTTGCATTTGGGCAAAATACACCGTGGAAGCTTTGTATTCAACTAGCATTAGTATTCAACATAGTTGTGATGTCATTAGAGAAATACATAATTAAATCCATAGTTAAGTGATACTAGAGCCTAAATCACAAGCATCAGCAAGAGCTGATATAATATAAATAGTAAAAGGCTCCAGAAAGTGCTTAATACAGTTACAATTTCCGTGTACCTTCAATTTCCATGCAATGTGGATCATTTGCTCATTATAAAAGCTCTCACAGGGGTCTATTATAAACCCACAAGTCACGGCAGGACGCTTTGTCAGATGTATTTGCCTTTAATATATGAAGGGAGGAGAGAAATGACAAGTTGTGGGCTAAATTTCTACAGTTAGTGAAAAAAAACCCCAACAAACAAACCAACAAACAATCGTAGTTTCTAAGACATGCAGGCAATTCTTTGAAACAAAATACATTGCATCTAAAATGCTGTATCCCCAATTTAGACCTTCTAATGACTGGTGAAGATCAATTAACATCTGGACATCATGCCAGCGAGTGATGAGGGACCAGAGATCGCAACCAGATTAGAGTCATCAGTTTCTTCATGTCACGTACAGGACTGAACTCTTACCAACATTTATAGCCGAGATATTAAAAGGGAAATTACTGAAAACGGAAATAATTTGAATATAACCTGACTAAGAGAGTAAAGCACATGGGAAAACTATGATGAAAATCACCATTTGATAGCAAGCAGGAAGAGTTATGAAAAGAGGATAGTTTTGACTAGAATTGTGCCCCTGTTTAATAGAAAATCAAAGACAGGAATAAGAAAAAACTCAAACGTATAAAATAGGAAAAAAAATATAGCAAGCGATTGGTCTAAAAAAAAGCTTATTTTGTAAAGAGTGAGTGTGATAAATGAAAACATCCAGGAAATATTATGACAGGCCTAAGAGCAGCAACAGTTGCATTGTTTTAAAGGTATATTAGGAGTAAGAGGAAGTCCAGTAATGTGGCAGGCCCATTATTAGACAAAGGTAGTTAAAATTGTTAAAATGAAGCAGAAAACCCAGAACTGTTCTATAAATAAGAAAGGCATTAACCTGACTTTAGTCCCAAGAAAAATAATGAACAAGCTGGTACTGGATTCTCTTGATTAAGAAACAGGAATATAAATAGTGCCAATCAATGCGGCTTTATGAAAAACAGGCTTAGTTGGACAAGCCTGACTGGAGTCTTCAAGAGAGCTACAAGTTTGTTGGACAAAGAAATTGTGATGACATGGAACTCCATAGAGTTCCTTTTTAGAAAATCAGGCGTATACCATAACAATATAGTACATGTCAAATGGATTAAGAACTAGCTAACTGACAGTTTGACACTTGGGCATAATTCTCTGAAAGGGGCATTTTTAACAGCGTCTGCATGGATCAAGAGTAGACAGAACAATACCGCCACCGCAATGCCCAAAGGGGTTTACATTTTCTCTCATAACATTTAATAATTTCATCCAGCAAGTAAATATATAATCACTACAGCAAAATCGTAAATATTAGGAGGAAGCAGGCAGGCATAAAAAGCAACCTGGTAAGCTGGGTCCAAATCCACAGTACATCCACTGTCCATCCACAGTACAAAATGTATAATGATATACCAGTGGAGGACGTAAGAGGACGTGTCTCCAAATGGAGAACTGCCACCTGGAAGCTTAAGATGCTTATTTTAAAACATAACAGAGCTTCTAAGGCACAGCTGCACCCCAAAGAACCACTGGAATCAGAAACATCATGTGCAAGAGGACAAGAGTAATGTCATTGCTGTCGAAGCCTAAGAAAGGTACTGGAGCACTGTATTAAGTCCCAGAAAAATAGAAGAGGTGTGGAAAAGAGCTGCTAAAATTTTTAGAGAAGGTCCACTACTGTGACAGACTGAAAGAGCTTGATTTTAATTCAGCTGAAACAAAACCAAGCAAATAGTGAGTGAGGTCATTTGATTTCACTAGAAGATTCCTTAAGGTAGGCATCAGAAGCTGAATTCCAGGTGTATACAAATAAGAAATAAAGCAGCTTATAAGTAATGAAGGCCACTGCAAAAAAGACATCTGGAAAACAGTAGATTTTTCCACTGTTCTGAATTCAAATTTATTAGTTGATGCCTTTCTGGAAGAAAGAGACCATCTCCACTGCAGAGTCTGCTGGGTGAAAAATAAGAGTAATTTTCACAAAAAAATATGTCTCTTCTGGTTCTAAACACCTGAAATTATAAAACAAACTGGATTGTGAGGTATTTTTTCTGGATAAGAAACTACAAGTTATGTGCACCAAATGACAAAATGCAATAGAAGCAACATTTTAGACCAGAAAAAACCCACATCTCTCTAAAATCTGATGTTGGGGGTTTTCTATTTGCTAGACACATTTTGTGGAAGAATGCAAATACAAAGGGATGAATATTGACATCAGTCTTTGGAAAACAGCGTGTGAGGCTGTCTTGTTGTTCTCCTTGCTGAATCACTGTATTCACTTCACAGGAAAGAAGGGTTTCTGTTGATTTCAGAGTAACCATCATGCTATCATATGTTTATAAAGTGCTTTGAAAATTTCTGAAACCTAGCAAACCACTTCTTTTTTCTCTAAACTCCTTCTGGAGCTTCAGTTATGGGATGAGGCAGACAGGACTGGGTGACTTGCCTGTTCCTGAATGGGTAGATGTACCATCTGCTTAATTGCGTGTATTGCTTCCTCTTATCCATACTGTAAATGCTGTCTAACAGCTCAGGACCTGATTAGCACCTTGTTTTAGTGAGCGTAGACTCTTCACTACAGGCCCCCAATAACTATCTGTTATTTAGCCTTCCTTGCTCTCCTCCTCGACAGCCCTGCCATTACCCTCCTGATGTCCTGTAAAGTTGAATGAATAGTAGAACTTTATTGTTACAGTTTTGTGGGAAAAAACAAGAACTGAAGAGCTGCTGACTATAACGGCAAGCAGCATACTCTTTAATCTTGGAGTAATTCAAAAGCAGAGAAAGAGAATGAATTTAAATCTGCAGCAGCCAGTTGACATTGCAGGCTCCTAATGTGGTTCCTAGGCTGAAGGCCTTTATGCTGCCTGGTTTCTGGAAAGGAAGAGGTCTCTTTCCAGTTGCACATGTACGTTCAGTCCCTGCAGAGAAACCTAAGAGAAGTTTGCCGTAGGGGTGGATTTCAGGGGATGTCCCATATTAGCGTGCTTTGGTTGACCCTGATGACACTTTGGTCTGCCCCTCACAAAGAACGCTGACTTTACAGCTCTACAAAATGAAGTGCTGCACCGGGAGGGCGGGATAGGAAGTGAAAGTTCAAGGAGTGTTGCTGAGAATATGAAAGTTTAGACCAACGCCCATATACACTTCTTCTGAGATAGCCAATTACTATCAGTTATGACTTGGATTTTTTGACATCCTTACTTTAAACCAATAGTTGTATCTTCTTATTTTGCTAATTAATTCAGTTATGACATCTTCTTTGACACTAGAAGATCAAATAAAATTGTCTAGACAACAACAGTAATAATAATAGTAATGATGTGTGCAAAAATTCAGAGGGATCTGAGTAGTTGAATCCTGTATGTTTATCCAAAATGGGAACCTGTTGTCCCAATGGTTTCTATATTGGCATGTAGAGAAAACGTCATATAGTGACTTTTTAATAATCTCAGCCTGATATTAGCATTAAGATTTGATATAAACTCCTCAACTAGACAAAGAGCTAAAAGAAATAAAAAATTACTTAGCCCTGTTTTTTCAACTGAAAATTGAAATTTGCAGTGAAACTCGGCATCATCACTTCTCACAGGGGTTCCGTGCCACCTGAGAAAATACCAGGCTGCCTCACTCCATTGTCTTACCAACACTTACTTAAAAATGACTTGTAGAAAACCTCTATTTGGTACCTGAAGAGTTAATCAAACCTTAGCTGATCCGGGGGAGTTCTTCCCCGCAGGTCCTCAGAGACAGTTGTAATTAATTTGATCTTCTCCAGTCATTAACTCAGATTCATAGTGAGCTCTCCACACACTGCTCTATTAATTCACTGGAGATCAGTTCTCAGGATTCATTTAGTTAAGCAGCACTGCTGGATTACATTTTAAAACCCTTTAAACTGGTTGTAATTGATGTCTGTTTATAGAAGCTTACTTTAATGGAGTCAACGTGAGATGAAAATCTACCATACTAGTCTAAGATAGTGCCTTGCTGTTTAAAGCATGTCTCCAGAGGCATCCAGTTAAATAAGTAACACTGCAAAATAAAATAAATTCCTCATTAATCACCGACCTACCCTTGGCATTTTTAAAATAGTTTTTGGTCCTCCTGACTGCTGGTACCTTGGAAACGAATGTAAAATAGATCTTCACTGTGCAATAACGTATACATTTGTTAGGTATTAAGACTTGATCCTGAACCCGGCCAACAAAGCTCCTATTGGCTTCACTGTAAAGTCAACGATGGTGAATATAAAAAGCAGCATTGTCTTTCATTAAAACCTCATCACAGCTGCACTTCTCATTGTCAGATAGCAACGTGCTTGCAAGAAGCTCTTCCCAAAGTCCTGGAGCAACAAGAGATGGACATTAGCACCCTGAAGACTGTTCTGCAGTTGCTGTTCAGCAACTAAGCATGGGTTGGATAATGGTGTTACTGCTACTTAAATATCTTGACTTTAATTTCTGTCTTCTGCATAGCAGCAGACAGTTACAGTAATGGCATTTAAAACAGAAAGTCTGAATACAGAGTCTAGTCAAAAATATACAGCTTGGAGCCACCTTTGAAGCAATATAGGAGAAAGAGTGCTATTTATTATATGTCAGGCAGACTGGAAATTCAACCAATCCTCTGTGGGCCATTAGCCTTGTGCATTCTGCTTCCACACTTGGACTATCTCATACCTGGCCATCGCAAAGCAAAGACAGAGGAGCTTGTGTCTATCTCTATCTATGTGGCTAGACATAACCTGTGTAACACAAGACAAAATACCTCAGGTAATGTTCTCTGAAGTAGCTCATTGACCACAGAGTCCCTGTTTATGGCAAACTAATTTGAGACCCCACACACTTGATTTTCTTTCCAAGCGCTCAGAATTTTAGCTGATATGAAGAACAATTTCAGGTGTTCATTTTCCCTGAAAATGAAACCCAAGCTCTCTTATAGTTTGCCATCCAAAACCTGCACGCATCACAAACTAATATCCATCCAGAAAATAAAACAGGGCTTTGTGTTGGTCTCTATGACCACAGAAGAAAGATAAACCTATTATTAAATTATCTACTATTACATCTACTGTTATCTACTGTTCATTTGTAACTTCTTTACAGCGCTGTTGTGAGGCGAAATTAATAGCTTTAAAAACTTGCAAGATCTTGGGTGGAAGATGTTATTTAAATGCAAAATCAAACTGTTGCATGACATGGAGAAGAGATTCCTATCTTGCAGCACCCTTTTATAGAATTATGTGTTTCAGATAACCCTGTTTTGTGCACAAAATGCAAAGAAAAACGAGAGTTTTAGTTGGTTAGTTTAGTAACAAGTCTTAATATTCACAGGGCCAGATTCTCTTTGTTTTACAGGCAGTGGGTTTGTGCTGTTCTGCAGGTAAACCAGTAGAGAAAATCGCCCTCTGTATGATAAATTTTTCCAGGCTATTTTATCTGCTGTGTTTTGTGTGTGCAGGGAACAGATCATGTATATCTTTTATACACAAATAGTAAAGGGGTGGAAAATACTGGATACACTTTTTTTTCTTGAGTCCTAATTGCAGCAACATATTTACTCAGCATTCTTTAGGTCCACTCAATCACTCATACTTAAAGTATGGCTTGAGTGCATAGGGACAGTATGTGCTTTCACAACAAGATGAGACAAATTGCAACAATCTTCTTTAATGTGATCTCATACCAGATGAGCTGAACAATACCAGAGGAAGCCAATGGCAAACTTGACTGTTTTCTGCCAAATACAAGTGAAGTGGAAATGGAGGTCGGTGATTTTCTTGGTGATAGTGTTCTTCTTGTCAGAAGCGAAAAGGAACTGGGGTGCTGCTCACAGCAAATGCAGTGGGTAATTTTGTTAAGTATACGCTAGTCACTGCAGCTTATAATATACAAAAACACCCCAACAATGTTGTTTGGTTCTCCAAGATAAGAAAGAATCTACAAATAATGCCCAAGCAAAAAGCTGCAGAACACAGGAAGGAGTTGGCTTGCACTTTCCTATATTTACCTTTGTCATTTTTGTGGGATATGCCAGCATATCATCTCAGCATCACGGAGCTCTTAATAAGTTAATTCTGTTAACAGGTAGGGGATGATGCGTCCCAGTTCAGCGACAGGGAAACAGGCACAGGATGGGTCTGTGACTGGCTCAATGTCTCACAGTATGTCTGCGAAAACAAACATCTAACATTCATACCAGGGAGTTGATCACAACCCATCTTTTTCACCTGCTGACATGAAACGAATATTCCTCAGAAGGTCAAACAGGTGCCCAAACAGTCACTTAATGATGATTTCCTCTGCTTTTGTTGAATTTGGTCTACCAGAGACACTGGAGATCACACAACTTGCGTCCCCTCCATATTTGCCACGCTGCGGCCTTACTGCAACCAGCAGCAACTCTTCCATTGACATGGAACTATTTTAAGGAGGTAAGAATACTTTGAGTGCCAAAACCAATTTGCACCCCGAAAAGGGAGACAGTTTTAGTGGTACAAGGTACTAAGTCCCAGCAGGCAGTCAGATGAGCAGCGCAGTTTCCCTGTACTCAGTTCCCTGGTGCTGTGAGTGATGAAAATGTGGTTCCTACACTGAGATACGCCATGGAACCAGGGGCAGGGTGCGAGCTGCTGGGAAATCCAAGTCTCTGTGAGGAAGAAGCTTTCAAGGTCAGCAGGTGGCACGTGGACCTTAGCCCATCTCAAAGTGGGGCCCCTGGGGAAGCACTGACATCTCCTGTTTATGAACTACTCAAGGAGCTCTGCATTCACCTGGCCATTGATCAGCTCCCAGGGTCACAAACATTGGCCAGCAGGCCTGCCCCAAAGGGCAGTCTGAGACTGGAGGCTTTCAAAACCTTTCAGGCCCTCAGTAATCAATACATTACTACATTCATTTACCGCACACATGCTTCCCTCAAAGGACTGTTAATGGAAGCATTTCAGATACAGACATCCATGTTAAGGATCAAAGTCTAGTTCTCTGCACAGAAGAGCAGCACCTTTAGCATTACCCAAGTGTATCCACTTTACGTTTATACTGGACGTTTGCACCTAAATTCTGAGAGCCCTGAATGTCTGGTCTGGCAGCATAAAACACATTAGCTACGTGAAATCCCTGCTTGTCATCCTCAGGAGACTTGACCAGCATAATTCAGCTCCAGATAAGACAGTAACTTCAGTGAATTCATCTGCATGTGTTTTAGGGAGTCTTTTGAGACTGTATCCCACTCCTGTGCTGCTGCTGCATCTATACCTGCGCATCTGTCGCACCGGGAAGGAGCTGTATGTTTTCAATTACAAAAAGTGACTTTCACTCGCATGCAAAATATGTCACCATATTTCCCATGAACATCAGTTCTGTGAGTGACTCTGGATATAAACCAACATTCTATATTAAATCTAGCATGCTGTTTCCATGGGGCTGTGGGGACACATTTCACATACCTGCATGTAAGTATCATAGAATCATTGAACGGTTTCGGTTGGAAAGGACCTTAAAGATCATCTAGTTCCAACCCCTCTGCACCATTCTTTCTGTGCAAGGACAGGTGAAGACCAAGCACCTCCCTCAGCTGGAGCACCAGTGCTGGCACATGTACTGCTGTTGCCTCTGACACTTGCTCTGAGGCCTGGAGCAGTGAACGGGAAGAAAAACTTATTTTTGCCTGCTTTGTCACAACAGAAGAGAAACCTTTCCAAACCTGCTTCCTGAAGAGCCAATTCAGTGAGACAAAATTGGAAACTGAGGGATATTTCTTGAGAGATTTAAAATGCTGATGGTTACATGAAGGGTGGGAGAGAAGAGGAGCAAAATCAAGTTTGTGATACAATGCAAGCTCCAGTTATAGCTACAGAGAGGCCACCACATTACTGAAATAAGTGCAAAATACCTTTGCTTTTTATTTTGGAGGACAACAAGAGGAGTTATGGACTGCAAGAGAGTTTCTCTTTTCAGAAGATATAATGCAGTGTTATACTGAAGTGAATATATCTTTCGAGTTTCAAATGTGAAAAGCGGTGCCATTTACTGCCCACAAGCCATAGAGCTCGGTGCGTAATAACAAATAGTTCTGTCTTCATCAATCCATACTGTTCTCAACAATCCTGCCCAAAGCTGCTTCTGGGTGATCATCAGAGATTGATAAAGTGATTACTAGATAATGCTATCAAATAACTATCATGATTAAACAAGTTACATGAGTCTGGAAGCAGTGGAGCACTTTACGTGAGGAATGAGTTTCTCCTTCAAGCCGCATAATAAAAATATATTAAACAAAATGCGTTTTGAACAGCATGTTGGAATTAGATCAAGAGGAATTAAGTTTGCATTTTCTGACTAGCTACAAATACGACAAACTACTTTCCTATGAATAATGCAATTACTTTAAGTAGCAGAATTGTTTTCCAGTCTCCTTCCTTTGTACGTGGTTTCACTCTGCGTGTGAAATTTGCAGCAAGGTTGTTACACCTGTCACGGTGGCTTTCTGTACACCTGGGCTATTTTATGACATTACCGATTTCCTCTTCTCTACCCAAAGTACAGACACACAAATCAGCCAGAAAACAATTTGCAGCTATTCATGATTTTTACATCCAAAATGTCAAAAGCTGTTAAACATAATTTGAGCTTAGAGCCCCCATGTAATCCTGAGGTTGAGATGAAAGAATTAACGATCAGAGTGCTACTGATTCAGAATATATGGGAAATCACAGTGGCCTGTGATATGAAGTATTTCCAGCAGCTGAAATGACCACCAAATAAATTGATGGTGGTGTTTATTATGTACAATTCATAAACAGAACGCAAAAGATTTACTGTAGTACAAACGTGATTATCCTGAAGACAGAATGGACTTGGAATAAAGTGAGTCAACAGAGGTTCTAGGTCATCAAGAAAAATAAATACAAATATTTGATGGCTATCCATCCTGCAACTCTCTTCTTGATGCCATTTATACACAGGCCAATTAAGATCTTTTGGTTCAGCTTCCTCCATAAAACAGACTAAAGATCAGTAATCTTCTAGCAGGAGAGTGACTCGCTCTTCCCTTCTCTTTGCTGAATTTAGTACCTTGTGGTTTTCTCATGCTTGTTTCAAATTTAAGCAACTCCTCCTTCACTTCCAGGATCAGTACAACTGTGCCCCAGACTACAATTCACATCTTAATTCTTATCATGCATGCCTGTCACCCTGTGGCACTCTATGTCCCTGTTGTGCCCTCCTCTGACTTCTGCTCCATAACTTCCCATGTCCTGTCCCTGACATGTCAACTGTTGTTCAAGCCCCAGTTACCTCCTCTTCATCCCAGTCCATTCCCCAGATCCACGCTCTTGGACTCATGCATCAACCCGTTCCTGGAACAATAATGCGTTATTTCTGAACAAACAACCGGTACCGTACACCCAAGCTATTACTCCTCTCTGCCTTCCACGCAGCAACTCCTACAGGGCACGGACTCCCTTTATATTTATGTCTTGTACAGCCCCAAGCACACTGTAAGCATTTAATGCATAAAATAAATAACAAGAGACATGCTGCTCTGCTGGAGACAAGAGGGAGCATTGAAAAAGCCAGATTCAGCTAATCAAACTTGTACCGTGCGAGGTGGGGCTTCAACTTACAAAAGAGTCAGAAGAGAACTAGGGCAGGGAGAAGGAAACAGACAACTCTTAATACGGACCCAGCAAAGATTCTGGAATGTCTTAAATTTAAAGACCTTAAATAACCCTTTGGGGGACAAAAACGCTACCCACAAGTACACAGCAGGCATTTTGATACTCATCTGAGCAGCACAACTTCCATGTGAACAAGATAGCCTTTTGGGTATCGGAGTATTCTTTGAAAGACTTCAAGGACTGAGAAATTTATCACAGTCCTGATTATTCAATGGTTAATTACCATGGCTTTTATCAAAATGCATCTTTTCACCGTATAACTTCAGCTTCCTGTCATCCAAAGCTATAGCTTTGTCTGTTAGACTGATTTACTCTTAGTCTTTTACTGTAAGCACAGAAGCTTCCCTCATTTAGACACTTGTAGGCTGTGATTAATTTTCCCTTTTTACAGCTAGAGACACCAGACTTTCTAAGTTTCCAGATGTAAAGTGAACTTCCCAGCTCTCCAGGCATCTTTCGATCCCCTTCCTGTATCTTTCCCAACGCAACCATTTCCGATGGATGTCTATCAAAAGCGTGCAACTGTTTTTGTGAGGATCCTGGTACTGCTACAAACAGTGATGCAAACTCCCTTCTCTTGTCCGCACATAGAAACAGCTCCACTCACCAGTGTTAAGGCAGTTAAAATAGTTTACACTGATGTAGTAGCTTCCAATCAGCTTTCAGTTTGTACTCCACAATTCAGCATGACACATGTTCAGCCTTGATCTTGGGCCGTATTAATCATTTAAACAATAATGTTGCAAGACACAAAATTAAATGCCTTAATGCAGATGTGAGACTGTAGTTTTGTTCATGGTTTTTGCATGTGGGATTTGTTTGTTTTACCGTTAGAAGACTAATATGCATGAGCTACCGCGTCTTTGCACAGACATGGGTAGACAGCCCTTCCTGTGCTGATAGCAAGTCAAGGTATGACTTGGCCTGTGGAGGTGACATAACAGGTACAGGGTCTGGTGTCCACCAGGACATTACAGAGCAGCAGTCACTGCATTTTTGTGGTTTCTTGAAGAAAATGCACCTTTTCCAGCAAGGCATCAAAACCACACCTGTCCTATTGACAAATTCCTTCTGTTGGCTAAGGTTCATCAAAATACTAAATATATATCTTCTACAAAAAACAGCGCTAGTTAGGAAAAAAATTAATTCCCATGCTTTACTTCTTTACAGTATTAGCTTTCTATTATTTTATCCATTATTCCATCTTGATGGATAAATAGGATAGTACAGTAAGCAGCCCCAGGCTCTGAAGGTGTTCCAAACACAGAGGTTATTATGTCTTAAAAGACAAGCAAATAAAAAACAAAACAAAACCCCCTAGCCCCCCAGTCAAACACTTCTGTTTATTCAGGTGTGCATCTTATTTTCATCATAGTTACCATGAACGCACATAAGAGATATGGGGGTTATTAATCAAAAAGTCTTTGCTTGGATACATTCCCATTTGAGTGATGTGGCTCAGCATTTTTTGATTATTATTATTTATACATCACCATAGGTGAACGTGATGCTTTACAGAGACCTAAAATGACAAGACCCTGAGGTGCCTACAGTCTAAATTGGATGTACCCACTGAAAGTTGACCATGAACAGCAAAAAGAGACGTAGATTAGGAGTGTTACAACAAGAAAAGAACAGTATGTGCTACCTCGCATTTCCAGTAGGTGCTAATGCATCTGCTTTCTTCAGTTCTTTGATTTATATTGCAGATGAATTTATAAAACAAATACACTTAAAGATCAAGAATTAGAGGAGATGTTTGAAAAGGGATAGGGAAAAAAATGACTTATTAAGGCCCAACACAATAAGGGAAGTCTTCTTGTCTATCTTGTGTTCTGTGCCAGGTCCTACCAACTCAATTATGATGGGAAGAGAGTTAAGGGAGAGAAACCACAGTGACTTGTCTACAGAAAGGTTTTATCACTCACTGACAACATCATGGCACATAGAAGGCCTGTTTAGTTTGTATTCTCCCACAGAAAGATGGAACCATTTCAGAAACCATTTATACTTCGTGAGGAATACCAGCATTTCAGAACCAGAAATAAACTAATTTTTCCTACAAAATTAAAATTAGAAGGGGGAAAGAAACCCAAACCATGTGAAAAAAGATAGGGTCCTCAAAACATTGCACTAGAATAGTTTGTAATTTCTTTGCTAGGGCAAGGAATGGCTCTAACTGTTTTCACAATGACCTTATTCTTGAGTGCTATAGTAAATCATAACCATAGGGAGTAAAAAAACATAGATACATCTTAGAAATCCACCTGAGACATAATGTGCAAAGGCACATTTTTGTATCGTTATTGCTGATAGAATTTTCCCTCTCTAAGGTGTGACGCAGGATCTGGTTCCCCAGGATATTCATACAAGGAATAAACCATGTGGGGATGGGAGTCAGGGAAGAGGAGTCAGAGTCTTTGTTTCACAGAAGTGTAAGATTTACTGCACAGTGTCAGACCTATTTAACATGGCATACAGCCTCCAAATAAGGACGTTGACAGACTTTTACAATGTTTAAGGGCACTATTAAGAGTGATCCTTCCCTTGGCACATCATCCCAGGATTCAGAAATCAGCAGTCAAGGGACTTCCTCAGCCTGAGGTCACGTCTAAACCACTGAATTTAATTACTATGAAAAACCACCACGCCAATTCTTCATTAATTTATCTAGTCCCGTTTTGAACTCATTTATACTTTTTGCTTTCACAGCTCCCTGTGGCTACAAGTTCCACAATTAAATTACACACTGGGAGAAAAAGTATGTCCTTTTGCTTGTTTTGAAGCTATTTTCTGACAATTTCAAGGGGCATCACATGCTAAATAACTTTCCTATTTAGTTGCTCTATACAATTCACGTCATACAAACTTCCATACCCTACTCTTTCCTTTCTCTTTTAAAAGTGAAGACAACTAACCTACTTAGTTTGCCCTTGTCTAAAACCTGGCATTCACTTTGGAACATCGTGGTCACCCTTCTCCAGCTCTTCTTCATTCTATTATGTCCTGTGTCTGGGGTCAGTAACCAAAACTGGGTGAGATACCCAGCATGCAGACAAACTGTATCTGAGAAGTAGCATCATGATGTTTTTTGCTTTTGCTCTCTCCATTTCTTTCTAATAATTACTAACATTTTAATGGTCCTTCCTAATAAACTGATTCTGATGTTCCACCTCACCGAAAAATTCATCATAGCCCTCACAAATCTTTTCTACTTATTTATATCTCCACTTACTCCAGGATGTTGTGAGATGGACCCAACCAAGGCAATTTTGGGTGTCTTTGCTATTACATTAAGAGGCATCTCCACAAATGTTATTATCAGTCAATCAGGGCTCTTCTCAGGCCTGAAACTTATAAATTCCTTTTCCAAGATTTCTCCTTGCTCCTTACATGACAGTGGCTTCATGACAGAGCACTAAAGTTGCAAAGTAGGGAAACAATGAACTAATCATTGCATTTGCAGCTGCTCTGTTTGCTGTCCCACAGCAGCATGATATGATTTCCTTTTTTTCTACCAGCAAAGGTGAGTCACTTCATGACACCAGATCCAGATTCAGAACCAAACAAAAACTGTTCTTCAGTTCTAAATGCTGTCTTAATCTGATGAGCTAAATCTTTCTCGTCACGTACACAGGATGGGGAATTCAGAGCTGTATTCAAATAATACATTTCTCCAAAGCTTACTTTTAATAGATTAAGTTCTGTCATTCTTACTAAGGTTAAGTAGTTCTTTATCCTGAAAATACTGCATTGAAGAGAATATTTACAAAACAAGGAATTTTGCAAGACAGGCAGCTATGGGAGAAACAAACTTTGAGTCTTTAAATTGAAAAGTATATCCACTCAGTATATTCCTGAGTATATCTCAGGAAGAGATCATTCTTCCTAAGAATTTTCTCAAATTTAAAACTTGAATTAAAAAGAATCATATATCTACTTTTTGAGAACAAAGTTGTAAGAACTGTTTAGCAAGCCCACACATATTCAATTATTTTTATCTTTAGTCATAAGTCAATACTTGCAGCACTTTAATCATTTTTGATTCTCTTCCTTGAACTCCCTTCAATTTATCAATGCCTTTTTAAATACAGATTCTGTAAGATGTAGTGGAGTCATTTTTTATGAAGAAATGAGCGGTCATTAGCAATCTGCTCAAGTGAAAATAAATGTTAAAGATGTAATATACTTTTAAATAAAGAGCAACTACTATTTCACGTTGTTGACAATCAGCTTTCCCTGTTTCCTGAAAACCAAATAAATCTCTTATTAGCACTGCATTCACTGGACTTTTTGAGGCATTCATGTGGATGTGAGATTTGGCTTTTGTTCATGCATATCTGGCTGGGTGTATTTTAATCTCAGAGAGCTGGTTAGTGTTAATGTGAAACTGATGGAGTCTTCACAGCACTCAGTGTCAACGAGAAGTCAGAGGGAAGAACAGTGCAAAATACTCCTGATCAGCAAATATGTAAGCTTGGTCAGATCTGAATTACACTACAACTCTGCCAAGAGTCAAACAAATCCTAGTCGCAACACGCTTTAGAACTCCGTACCATTTTCTGCATTATTTACAGGGTCATTAGTGATCAAATCAGTTCTGAGAAATTAAAAAAGTGGAAGAAGTCAAGCAAATTAGTTTGTCCTACTTGTGCATACCGGTCTACGCACATTAAGGCAGTTCTTTACTGTTCATTCCCTGCTTAGGGATATTTGTTTCTGCAGTGTGTGAAACTATTAAGTTGTTCTCCTCAAAGCAGACATACTGGACAACGTTAACTCATGGGACCTGCTGTGAAGCAGCAGGCGGGTGAGGTCAGCAGGAGACAAAAATCAGTATCAGCAAACAAACACAAACAGCTCTGCAGTGTCTTCCAAAGTGACACTGATGGAAACCAAGCCTTAGTTAAGATCTACAAAGGCAGCTCGCTGACTTTGGCAACTAGACATGGGCTTAGAGTACATAGTGGTGGTACAGGACCAAATACAACAACTTCCAATTCCTTGAAAAATCAGACCACGGTGGTGAAATCACCCCAACCACGTTACTGCTTATGGGATGCCCTTTTCTACAGGACATCCAGGCACTCAGAATGATATATCTAGAAATACATACATACTTCATTTGTATATTCTTCCCTGCTGTTCCTTTAAAACAGGAAATTAACCCTTTAGAAGAAGCATCAGCAGTTCCAGATTGGAGCACAGAATTTGGACCTGAAGTTATACTCTCAACTTAGCTACATCTATGACAACAGATATTTTAGATGTACTTCCCACTTGAGGCGTATCTCAGGTTGGTCACCTAAAAATTGAGGCATTTGAAGCTTGTGGCTTTCACTTCACTGTCCTTATTTTCCTATATCCAAAGATCTCTGAGAGTTTTGGGAGGAAAACCTTTTGTACTCAGTAAAAATATTCCTAAAATATATGTTGACACTTGAGGCCAAATTCACCCATCTAAATCTGTACACCTCAATTTATCTTAGATGCCATTGGTAGCCAGTGGAAAATTACAGGCCCTTCTTGCGAGTGACTCACATCCCAATCAGCTTATTCCGTTTCTGTGGGTGCCTCTCTGTGTGCGTTTACTTCAGATGGCACTTAGGGAGACCATGTTCCCAAAATACGTGCTTCAGGTAAGGTTAGGTGGGAAGACTGAGGTGTTTGTATCGTGTAAACTGACTTGGAATTTTCAGCTCTCTTTCAACACACAATACAAGGCTCCTAGACTTTTCAACTCAGGGAAGGGCTGCAGCAACACCACCTTTAGGATTATTAGCCTTTCTGGAGAAGCCATCCTCAGGCATCCTGAGTCGAGGTTTTACTACAGGCTAAAAGTGATGCTCACCTCCAGTTTCGGTTCTGGCACTCCCCTGTTCTTCTCAGCACTCCTGGCAGAGTTGAAAAACACCCTGAGAATTCACTCCTGCACCTCAGTCAGGTAGTCCCTCTAATGTGAGGTAAATGAATTTTAAACCTGGCACAAGTGAAAGAGGCTCTGTCTAAGCATGTATCTACTTACCCAGATATTGCTATAGCCACTCAGGCTTCCTGGAAAAAGACTTATTTCTCTGAAGCCGGACTATGCTGATCTTAAATTGGACATGTCTATATTACTTCCTGCAAAACTGCGTATCCTTTCTGAGGAGCATAAATTTCTTTTTTATGACTACAACGATGCAAAGCAATTTTAAATGCCCGGAGGAGAGAACTAGAAAAGACGAATGAAAAGGAATTGAATGATTCATTAGACTCTGAAGAAGATTTGATGAGGAATTCTATAATTCTGGACTTTTAATTTAATTGTGTCTCTATTACTTTTCCCCTTCTTTACCTTCATGGAGCTTCATAAAAAATACAATTTTTAAGAGCTCCTTATCTTGCAGCACACAGTAAGAAATATAACACTGTTTATTCTGTTTGGACAGTACATTTGGGTTCTGAGGTTGGTGATTTATCAGTCTTTTCAGGTACTAACTATACCTGCATACCTGGAATGTCCTGATTCCTGTTTCAGTAAAATTATGCCTTTGACATAAATTTCTTACTATTTTTGAACTTTATAGCATTTTCTGTAGGTAGGAGATGAGTGCTATGACCTCTCTGCTTATTTGCTCAGGTATTGGCTAAAATCTCTCCTCACTCACATTGCTCCAAGGCACAGGAGTGCTGCCGAAATCAATGGAGCTGTTTTGGATTTACACTGACTTGTGAGCACAACCTCGCTGGTTTCTCTATCTAAGTATTCTTGATTATATTGCTACAGTTTGGATCAAACTATGAACTTCATAATATAATCTATATTTTGGAGGTCTGAGATTTTTCTTGATACTATAACTCTTGATACTTTAAGCCTGCATAACTCTGCAGGCTCTCAGTTGTTAAAAAGAAACCTCTAACAATTTATGTGAGATGAGGTTCTAGCCTCCTAATTACAAATACCATTTAATTCCTCTTTGTTTCAACAGGCTTTGGTTCGGTCTTACCAGCATTCCTCTAACCTACCTTTTCTGAGACCTGCTCCCTTTACTCTTGCTTCAAAGATTGGGTTGACTGCTACGTTCATCACTGTTCTAGGCTAAGGATCATGTGCAAACCAGCTACTCAGACAGAAGTAGCCAAACGCTAAAAAAGACTTTCTTAGTATTGGACAAGGTAACAGAAAACAAATTAAGTATCTTAATTGCATGTTTTTAAACTGTGAACAGTTGAGCAGAAGTGTGAGTTATTCACACATGCAGATGTTATATGCATAAATGATCCCAAAGCACTACCAGCACCTCAGAAGAGCAAGATGGAAATATCTTTCCCTCCTGAGAGAAACACAGAGCAAGAAAAAGGTATATAGGTGCACTTCCCCTTGAATTACCTTCTTTAAAGTGACTTTTGATACTCTATACTGAGTTTCTACAACAGGTAACAACCATCTCTTCCCTTCTCCTCATTGCTTTCTCACCCCTGTAAATTTTTCCTGTATTTTCCAAGCAGCTTTTCATCTCATACAGAGTATTTCCCTGAGCGACTTTATCATTAAGTATCTCCCGATTTTTTTCCACAAGTCCTACCACCTACATTTTCAGGGATCCCAGGCCACTTACCCTTCCTTCTCAGCAGAACAATTTTACACATTCTTTATTCTTCCATTTTACAAGCAGTACGGCCAACATATGATTTCAAAGAATCATCTCCTTTGAGGGCTGCACTCTACTTCCACTACACCGAAACACAAAGTTTATGAAAATGAACCATGCTTAGAAACACACTGCATAGCTAAAGTTCCTGTAAAATCATTAATAATTTCAAATCACCTAGGACAAAACAAGGAACAACAAATAGCTACAATACTTCAACAGTGACCCTTTGTTTCTCAAATAGTCCAACAATAGGCTTGTTTTTTGTTGACTGTTTTAATGTCAAACACTGAAATGTAATTCTCCTCCTCTCTCCCCCCCACTGCTACTTAACAGTACTTAGGTAATTCAGAAAATCACTGATGTGGCAATTCCATCCCAGACCCTATAAATACATTTTCTCAGCATGACTCAATAGAACTGCCTCTATCCTTAATATTAAGTAATTATGTGGTTGTATAATTAGGAATGTGCGAGTACACCTATATCTACAGAGACATACCTCTCTAGGTACCGGTATAGGAATATGTATAGCTTTAGATATCGTTAAATCAATCAAATATTTGTATGAAATGCACCTAGGATGTAGACCTGGCACTTCTGTTTTAACTAGTGATTAATGCCACAAATTTAAAAAGATGTATGCAGTTGTTCACTATTTTACAACAGTTGAAGTATTGCTCATATGCTTCCCAAACACCAATAAATCTAAGAGAAAACTCTTGTGATATAAAGAACAGCACCAGATTCCTGAAAGTCGGCTTTCACTCAGACAACCAAGAGGCAATTTTATAATGAGACTGCTTAAAGTTCACTTAAGCCATTGAAAAGTTCCTCTCCAACAGTGATCACCATTATTCTGCAACACTGTGAAAGAGCTCGGCTCTGTCTAAACAGGGGCACACAAAGTGAAATGCCACAACATCTAAATGAGGGCACAGAAAGGAAAATGCCACAACATACAGAGGCAAAACATTTGGTTATCTAAACAGGATCACAGGAAGCCATCTGGATCCTAGGATTTCAGCTGGATTCAGAGGGGATCTAAACCTCATCTCACATTTGCTAATGCATGCATATTTTCTTTGTTTTCATCTGAAATGCACATGCTGGTACATGGGCCACAGCATGCAAGCTATTCACCTCATCATACATCTTAATTATTTAAAAAAACCAACAGCTGCCCCACACACCTTCTCTGCTTCTGCCTCTGCCAAGCTCACAACCAGACAGCCTAGAGACAGTCACAGCCCAGAGTCCTTGCTCCCTTCAGAAGCAGCACTGCAGTGCAACATGTGAGAAACCTGCATTTTGCTCTGGGAAATCCAGTGTCTGGATTTCCACCCTTCAGAACCGAAGCTGGCTAGAGGTATGACACTGTGGAGAGTCGCAGTGTTCAGGTGGTAACCTGCTGGGCTAGTATAACCAGAACGCATTTCAGAGCATAGTTAACCCTTCTGAATGTACCACCAAATGCTTCTCAAGTAACAGGGATGTCCTCTACACCGGATTTGGGCTGGCAGTTGATGTGGGAGCAAATACAAAATTCATCCCGCGTCTGTAGAGCTGGACAGATAGTCTTTGCCTTTCAATTTTCTCTTTTATAGTATTTAGCTTTTTTGCAGTCTTCCTACAACAAACATGAGGGACACAGCCTAACTCTTTCTAGCTTTTTGCTTGGCCAACCAACCAAAATCCTTTAAAAATGCCCATCCCCTTTTTTAAACCTGTGTATTTCTGTTTAAATGCCAGCCTTCCAAAATACTCAGGGCCATGGCTTCCACCATGGACATACAAATATCTTTGCTCAGGACCCTTAAAAAATCTGCCCGTGAATTCAGATGCCTAAAGATTTATTTAAAAGCCAAACATTTATCACATTTGAGAATTATTTTTCTCTCTGCTATCATCCTGCAACTCTCTGTAAAATCTGTGGGTTTTTTTCAGTACAACTTTCAATGCTTTTCTGATCTGACCAACTTTTTGCAGCATGAGCTATGTAGTATACAGATATATTTGCATCTGAGGGCACTTGTGAACCTGCCTCCAACTCTTAAGTCTACCAGACATCCCACAGACACCCTTGTCCTAGCCTTGCATTTCTTGTCATCCCAGTCTCATTAACAGGCATCTGTAGTGAAGCTCACGTATGCAAGTGTCATTATGCTCACTGGCCTTCTGGAAAAAAGCTAATTTCAGGGAAAACAGTGTAATTCCTTGGGCTAGAAACCAAAGCACCCCTCACTCTCATCTTCCGAGATATACTCAACTTGAAATAAAAGCAATAGTAATTTCACAACTCTACTTATTAGGGAAAGGTAGCACTTGCACAGTCACTGTATTCAGATCAGTACATTATTGTAACCTCAAGAGAGGCGACAGGCAGGGTTGGGTGAGGAGGAAGAAAACACATCTAAAATACTCCCTTTGACCAGAGAGGTCAGAGCATTTTTCCCTGGCAGAGAATTTTTAAATGAAAAAATACGAGTTTCTTCTTTTAACACACGGAATGCCAATCTGCCTATACTAGCGACTAACTGCCACTATTTAAACATTAAACATTTATCTGGATTCTGCATAAACAGAGACAGAAGCAGTGTTTCTAACATCTGTCATTGCTGGAATGATCATGTTGCTGTGCAATGATTATGTTGGGATCCTTTTACAAAATGAAAACAGCATTCATTCGCAATTATTCACCACTGTAGGGCCCGCTCTCCTACTGTGATTGTTATTTAAGATGAAACAGCTCCCTTGTTTTCACTGGCTAAAACTGGCTTCTCAGGGAGCTTTTTGCTTACAGATAAATTTTCCTCTGGGTCAATTCAACTTAATTTTAAGAGGCTGCATTGCATTATATTCTAAATTAATTACATCAACGGCCTGCAGTTTAATGCACTTTAACGAATAGTAATGCACTGCTGCAGTTCTTGGTGAGAAATTACTCCTCATACTGTTATTTCAGACTCACGCTGGTAAGGATTACTCCTCTGTCTCATTCCATTGACATGATCCCATAACAGGATGAACGTATTTTTACACTAAACATTTAAACAATAAAAGAGGAGAGAGCGAGAGAGAGCGAGAAAGAGTGACTGTAGGAATATTAATGAGCAGGGGAACTTCGACAGGGCAGCAATGAGATGAAAGCAACGTTGCTATTAAGGAATGTTTTCACTCCTGCCTGTCTATCACCAGGCCGAATCTTTAGATAAGGGTTTTTCAGCATGATACAAGATGTTATCAAACGTTGTTGTACAATATTTAGTCTCAAGGGTTGACTTAAAAGAAATGGCATCAACTGTAAAACAATACAACCCACCACCACCAAAGAAAAGTGGAAGGCAAGTACAGCAAAGGGTTCGAGTTCGATGCACAGTTATTATCACAGCTTTGCTTTTCCATAGAGCTGATTTTTATCTGGACTGGATATAAGCGATAAGTATACTTTATGTCTATACGTGTTTGTGTGCGCGCGTGTGCGTCTCCTCTCTACAAGGGGAATGTGAAAGTGGAGGGGGGGAAGAGAGAGAGAGTATAAAATTGAATGCAGGCTGCCAAGATGGAAATGATATTTGTTTTCTATCACACCAGAGATGCACCATTCCAGCTTTTGTCCTTCAAAGCTGTGAGAGACCACGCTTTAATGCCTGCAGGTTGACCATGCATTGTTATTATACAGTCTTCATGTTCACATCATGTGTCATCTGACCAAAGGAGAGTCTACAAAGTGAAAGCCTCATGCAAAATTTATGCTTATATGGCTGTTTCAGTCAGTGGAAAAATCAATACTGCAGGCTTGATGCACAGAAATGACTGAGTGCTCTCTGACTGACACTAAAAGCACTGGGAGATTGAGGGGCTGCATTTGCTGTTCAAGGAATTGAGTGTATTAGAGCTCTTATAATAGTCTGCTCACCTTATATTAGCCTTTCCTTGGGATTATTTTTTGATAACAATTATGATTGCGGGGTTTAAGGCAATTACACTATTACAAAGAAAAAGCTGCTTTTTATGTCCTGTAAAGCTGTCATATATTTCACACCACAACTGCCTTCCAATTATTTTGCTACAATGCACTTTGGAAGCAAAATGTCCTAACTGATATATATTAGTCCTTTATGTTTTATAAATAAAAATCAAAGCTGTAATGTAATCCTTCAGAAGAAGCTTCTCGGTTTCCTAGATGTTATTTTGAAAAGAGTAAAATGCAGTGTGTGTTGTAAGTCTTAAAAAAGATGTACACAGTATCTGTTTTTATATGGGAGGACAACACAAGCCGGGGAAGCTGCACAGATTGTGCAGGCTGTTGTAGCTCAAAATGCTAATACTGCCCGTTAAACATGGGCAGATGTGGTCCACAAAGATGCAGTTTAATGAAAAAAAAAAAGAGGGAGAGAGAGAGAAATAAAACACCAACTACATGCAACCTAACTCCTCAAAGGTGTTTTAGAAAACAGGTTTCAAGATGTAGTTTGATGTTAGGGTGAACATCCTGCAAGAATTTTTAAAGACTCAATGAGTACTTCTTTGTTAGACATAGATGAGGGTGTCAGAAAATGGATTAAGAAAATTAATGTTTGAAATAAGAAACAAACTCTGGTAATCTAAGAAAATTACATATATTCCCTCCATCAAAAAATACCTCTGGTCAGAACAGGAATGCATTTGCACTGCATTTTTGCCACTGTAAATACACAGAAATATTTTAATAGATGGTATTACAAGCTTTTCATTGATGCCTCCTACTTCTGCTGTAACTCTAGGTAATGAGTGAAACGATTAACACAGATTATAAGAAAGGATTAAGAAATGCATTGCTAGTTGGTTTAGAAATCCCTGAATTCCACAGCAACTGTCATTATATTATTACAAAGTATACTTCACTCCCATATGCAGCTTTTTGACATCTATGCACTCATTTAGCTGTGGCTTGCTAAAATACTCAGTAATGCTGATTAATTAGAACAGGTCAAGTGGGTGGCTTTATTTCAAATTCAAACCCTCAGACATGAGGTGGGTAAAAAATATGGCCCGTTCTAGCCATAAACCAGGCAAGCAGTGATGAAAATGAAAGACAAAAATTACCTTATAAAACACTACTATTTGTGTGCTATAGAAATACATGGAATACTACCTAGCTGAATTCTCACAAATTAAATATTCACTACCTCTGGAGCTCCTGCAGCAGAGCCACAGCCACTAATACAGTGTATTTCCCCCAAAAAAGTTTCACAAAGGGGTTGGGTCTGATAGATAAACAGTGCCAGCTGGAACATGCATCCAAGTACCCTAATATTATTTTAACCTTCTTCTAAAACAAACATTTCTGCAAATAGGGCTTTTGTGAATTCAGCCTGAATTTGCTATCAAGTTTCTCTATTTGTGTGTGTGTGTGTAGTGGGGGTGTAGGACCCTTTCGAACTACCACCAAGAAGTAGCTGCCGTCCATGGAAGCTGGACTGGCACAGCTATAAACCAGATCTGAAGCCCCATTCAATATGTTCAGGTACTACTGAACTACTAACAGTAGTTCAGGTACTACTTCCAAAAGATGAGAGCATCTGCTTGCAAGGACTGCACTGAAGATGCTGGAGTGGCCAACCTCCTGCAGATCAAGGTCCCCCATTCTGTTCTCTTGCTATGCTGACCCTCTGCCTGAAATCAGCAGAAAGTTTTGGGGATGGCTGGGCCCTTTTGGGCCTTTCTGGGGCACAGAAGGGACCACCACAGGGACCGGGCTGATCAGGTAACTGCATGAAACCTACATGGGCAGTGAGAAGGAGATTCAGTGAATTCTTTTTCAAGAGAGTCTGAATTTTCATCTGCTGTTTGTGAGGAGCAGGAAGGAAGAGAGAAGGCACCTGCTGACTCAGGGGGCAGGTAGCTGATGATGCCTGGTAGGAACTAGTCAATGTAGAGTCACATTGTAGCTCTATGGGAGGTGTCTGTCAAGCCTTGACTACAGTGTCTCTGAACAAATGCTGAAACCAATTTTTTCCTGCTGATTCAAAAAAAACCCCCAGTAACAGGGAACATAGACACTGGCAATACACCCTAGACTACGGATGCTGTCACACACAACTCTAGCTTGCCTATTTTTCCACCACCATGGGGAGAAGTTATACACATATCTGGCAGGGCAGAGGAGTATGTGGGACAATGCTCGTTTCTCCCTATGGAAACTGTAACCAACGGTACAGAAGAAGGCCTCAGAGAGTTCGAGGGTGTCTTCTGGAAAACCAGGTTTCCGTGTTTTAGAACTCTTCCCACATTTTTTTTTCCTCTGTAGCGATATACCTCTCCAGTAGAACATTCAAAAGAAGAAATGAAAAGAAGAGGAAGGATCACAGACAGTTTCCCTTATAAAATACACTGATTCTTTTGATATCTCTTTTCTCAGTATGAATAGGTAATCTTCATTAGAAATAAAACAGCTCAACAGTGGTGAAAACAGCCAGTTTCTAGTGCTGAGTGGGAGGACCGACAGATGACTGATTTCAGGGTCACAGATGACTGTGGCTGGAAGGAACCACCCTATTTACAAACTGGTGTATCCATCTTTGTTAGCTTTCATGCACCATCGGGTATGCCAAATTAAAGAACAAAGTCTGTATATCACAACATTCCCATAAATTGAAGGTGTCCCACCATCAGATAAAAGCAGAGCTGAAGACCAACTTCTCTGTTCTCAACCCTTTCCTACAGCAACTGCTCCTCTGCCTGCAGTGGGTTCCTCACCAACTTCCAAGATTTGACTTATGGAAGATGACAAAACCAAACTGGCAAAAAGTCCCCTGAAGGGAGTTCCCAAGACTTCTGGGTCCAAGGTAACTGAGGAGAAGACATGGTTGGCTGCTTCTACAGTGTGGTCATTTCTTCCTGTGCCCCATGTGGAAGAAACATTCACTATGCCCATGAAAGAAATAGCTACAATTTTCTCCACTCAAACCCAGAAGTTCTCTCTCTCCCTCTCCTATTCTTTTTACAAAACAGATGAACTAACAAAAATGCCACATTAAAGCCATATTAGAAGCAACATTTTGACAATCAAACACTGAAAATTAACAGCAAGTATGGTGAAGGCTACTTGATAAGCACAAATACATTCCTTACTGTACAAGATACACAGGCTTTGCTTCAAGGATCTCACAGTTCAGTGAGAAAGTGTCTTCTCATCCACAGCCATCGGAAGGGAAGAAATGTAAGCAAAATTATAGGGAATGAGCAGAACCTTAATGAGCTGGTACACAATCATTGACAATAGATCGGTAGCAGTGCAAGGCTTCCCAAGAATTCAGCCTGAAAAGTTTAGATCGTAGTGGCTGAGCTTGTAAAGGACATAGAGATTTACCAGGGTTTATTAGGAAAGGAAGAGAGGAAAATATCAAAAGGAGAAAGAATATGCAAAAAAGTTTTGTTAATGGCAGACGGCAACTATCAGAACTATTTGGAAGCATTAGAATGGCAAGTAAGAGGGAAGTCAAAGACAGGTTAAATGACAGACTAATGGAGGGGATGCTGTCAGAAGTGACAGACAGTGGTGAAGCTGAGGCATCTCTGGAAAAACAAAACGTCAGAGAGACAAACCAGGACAGGTTTTAGGGAAGTCAGGAGCAGATGGATACATCCACAAGTCATCACTGTGAAGACTCTAGGTGAGGATATGTTAAAGGATGACAAATCAGCACACCTTTCAACTAAACCCAATTAAAAAACTGTAAATAAATAATTAAGGAGTATTTTGTGTCATTTGTGAAGCACAACTTGTGTGTTGACTTTTTTCCCTTAACAATGTAATATATTTATTGTTTAAAACATTAGGTCGGAATGCAATTCAATGACAAACAGTTGAACAGGTTATGTCACTGCTACTACAAATATACTTTGTAGTTACTAAGTGGGGAGTGGCTAGTCAGAGACGAGAAAGACAGCTCCTCTAACCTTTTCAGCTACTTACCTTCTTTCTGTCCTAGAATTCTGTTTTTAGTGAGTGAATGCAACCACTTTATTATTCTTCATGAGCTTAACTATTGGTTTACTTTGTCTTGTTTTCTTGCTTAAGAACTTCATTGAAAAAATGTTTACTTACCAATAACCACTGACAAAGTACTCAGCTGGAAAACACATCTTCCAGCTTGGTTCCCTCATGAGAATTTGTCATGTGGAGTCCTATTAGACTATTGTTTAGCTTTTTCAGCTTTTCCATGGTAACATCTTAATTTAAAGGTATTTCCTTTCAAGCTAAAAAAGTACACATTGGACTACAAAAGACCTGAAACTGTCAATCTTAATTATGCGGAGACATAGCACATAGAAATCAGTGGGACAATAATATCATAAATTAAAGTACAACCCAACACAGTAAAAACAATGTATTGTAGGGCACAAACAGATGGCATAAAAAGCGTTTCCCACCCTTAACACCTGTGAAATGAATATATACTTTATAATATAGTATATTAATATGTTACAAGATTAAGAAAGAATGGGAAAAACATACTGTTACAAACCCAAGAATCTTACAGCTGGAGGACAAGCTGGATACCACCTCTAATCTTAGGTCATCACCTTCTGAATGATGGAGCCATGCTTCTGAATTAAGAGCTGAATGTACACCAAACTAACAGTATTTTTTATGTCAAATACGTAATGCTAAAATGTAACTCAGATACTTACAGGGGTGTATGTTTGTTGATCTAATGGACTGAGCAAAACCAAGTTGAAACAAGGTTGTATGGTTAGCTGGCTATACAACAAAATGCACAGATATTTAGTTGACTCAAGATTTTAAAGAAGTCAACAGATGTGAAAAGTCATTATCCACTTCACTTCCACTGCTCTTGTAGTTGGAAAGGGACAGTGACAGCAGAGATGAGTTGCTGTGACACTCCTAAAAAGCCATTTGCTTCTGAAAATCAATATATTTCAACAAGTTTGGAAGTGGTTGCTCCAAAATATAAGTTACAAGTAAGAGGAAGGCAGCAAAAAAAATGAAGCGATTAATTTTTTCCAGATTTGCATTCAACAGTTGAGGAATTTGTTAATTTAATGCTGAGCATTTCTTCAGAGACAGAATTTTAAGTGCTAATTTTCAGAGTGAAAATTAAAGTGATTACATTACCCTCTTTGCCTTCCCCTCTTCAACTGTTTGTGGAATATAGAGTGCATTTCTGAGGCTACCAGAAGAATTTGTGATTTGTTGTCAGTAGGGTGCCACTGCTCTGCTGCTGCTGTTGCTTTGAGAACCATCCTCTGTGGAAGCCTCTCCTACCCCAGCACTGCCTGACCTAAATTAGCTTGGGAGCAAAACAAGATGCTTCTCTGTGGTTTCTACTTCAAATCACAGCATCATTCTTTTCCTTGTGCTTTTCCTTTCAACAACCCTGCTTCTAAGTCTTCTCTCCCTTCTACTGTATTGTTGATGTCTCATACTGACCCAAATGCTTCTTCATGAGGAACCTACCACCTGATTCTTCATACTCTGCTTTCTTCACTCCTCTTTTGAGATAGTATTGTTCTGATGCCTTCCAAAGAGAAGCTGACAAAATACAATGCAATTACAACTTTCTCTCTCTTTCTCCAACCATCAGTTTCTTGCTGGTTGTACCACTAGTCCCACTAACTAGGTACTTTCTCCTCACTGGAGACATCCTCATTTCCTTTTGTTCATATCTTTCATGCCTTGTTGGCTCTTCCTTTTCAGACCACTAATTTACTTTAGTTTTAGAAAAATAAATATAAAAAATGTAAGCCTTAACCTCATCTTTCATCTCATGTGACACTACAACTACTGCTCCAGCTGCCTTCTTCAATGAAGTCATAATTAAAGATACACTCACAATCACAGTCTGAAGTTGTTTACTAACTTCATTATACACCTCTACAACCTGTATCCCACCATTTGTGCTCAACTAAACCCGTTCAGATACGGTGCTCCATCCTGGAGCACTTCACATCTCACATTTCTAATTGCTTCATTGGCACGCCTTGCAGAAGATCCTTCTAATCCCTCATCCTAGCTTTCTGTAACAGTTTCTTCAGATCCTAGTCCTGGTCCTTCTAATACTTTATCTGAGTAATCTCAAAGACACAAATTCAATTCTGTCTATATGCTGACAGCAAACAAATCTGCCTGTCAACTCCTCCATCGTACAGTTTCATTACACATCGCCTATTTTAAGGTTCTCCCTATTCACTCGCACAACCAAAACTCCTGTCCAAACTCTTGTGACAACATCCCTTTTTTGCTCAAAAGAAAATAAATTGGTCTCCATTTACCAATTTAGAGTGCTGCTCGCTCTCCAAGGCTACTATTTGAGATGCCTCTTCACATCATTTAGTTAGCTTACCTTCTTTTCATCACATTAAATACAAGCTGCTTGTTTTCATTTTCAAGGATCTATATTGCCCACCTCTGCCCTTCGTTTTCCCCCATTACCTCTCATTTACTCTTCAAGGACAGAAAGTGTATATTAAGACCATACTGATCACTACTGCTGCTTTACTGTTTCTTTGTATTCCCTATCCAATCACATTAATCTGTGGTCTCCTGTCTTACGTGCAGCTTTGGGAGGCCTTCCAGTTCTGTGTTTTTTAAGTGCATAGCACAATGGGATCCCAGTCTGCCCCTTCAGCAACAATATCAAACAAATTATAAACAAGCAAGCAAATAAAACTAATTTTTTTTTTTTTTTGCAGAGATACCTCTATCTAGAAAGTCTACTTAGAGCAAGAACAACTTGAGGGCAAGCTCTGCCCCATTGCTCTGTGGAAACAGAATAATAGAGAGATGTTGGAAACCCCCGGGTATTTAATAGCTACCTTCAGGATTCAAAGGCACATCTTGTACCCTAAACCAAAACCAACAACCTTGAGAAAAACTGCCATCAAATGTATTGAACCATATGAAGTCAGGACTCTCAGTGAACCATGTTTCTCTCCCTCTGTCTCCTCAGCCTCCCAGGAAAGCACAAGGAGCGTAACTACCTCTAACTGAGGGTGGTTCTTTGCTTGAATACCTCTGTTAGGACTGCATCCTATCGCTCTGCTTCTGCCGAGGAGCTCTGCCCTGAGAGATTAACAGAGCCCTTTCTGTCCTCCTCCCCGCTCAGAACTCTTTTCTGAACTTGAAGTACTGCAAATCTAGGGCACCAACACAAAATACTTGTCTCCAGAAACACACATTAAGGGGACAGCAACTAAAATCAAGGTGTTGCTGAGGAATACATAACAGGGAATGAGAGGTCCCAGCCTTCTTCAGTGGAGGTTTCTTTTTCTAAAATAAACAACTCTTGAACCTGGAGTCTCTGTTCTTGCAAGGAATGCTTCCTTTCTGTAGGTGTTTTTAGACTCTGAGCATGGAAGGGAAGGAAATACTGCGTAGAATGGAAAGGGATCACTGCAGGGGAAAAGGTTTGGAGACAGATCTTGGGTTCTATTGCTCCCTGACTTCTCAGTATCTTAATTATTTCAGCAATAAAATGGATATAACATTAGTTAATAAAGATAGTGTGAAATCTTAATTAATGGTTGTAGAGCACATTTAGATGGCAACATGATACAAATCATAGGCATGCAAACCATTATTTCTACACAATAAAGCCATAGTTGCATGCCTTTTTTTTTTTAAATGTAGCTATGCACAGATTTCCTTCAAAGGATATCTTTAAATCTACAACCCCCCACACAATAAAATCAGATGTTCTACTGACCAGGCTTAGATATCTTTCAAGGGAACAAATGAGAAGATCATTGACTAAAGTATCTCAACAATCTTACCTCCATAACACACAGGAGTTTTTTCCTGTCTTCTATACTCATATTAAATACACTGGTTTTTATCAGCAGCTTGAAAAAAGCAAAGCGAATGAGCGCCTTTTACCACTTTAACAGCACATGAAAGCAGCTGGTGAGGCATGTTCAACATGAGAAAAAATCATTTCCGTTCCACTGTGCTGAGCCCCTGTCTGTTCTATAGGGTCACAGCCATGGATGTTTACATTTCAAACCATTCTAAAGCAGGACATGTCCTCCACTCTATTCAGTTCTGGCAAACCAAATGCATGTTCTAAACTTCTTTATTAATCACTTTGCATCACATTGCTTTCTAGAAACTAAATGCAGCAAATATCTGTCTCCTTGTGCTGACCTGAAGTACCTGGTCATGAAGAAACCCCGCTGATATTCCTTCATTGTGAAGCTACCTGTTCTTGTGCAAAGCTTGTGTATAAAATGGATTCCACCTCCAAATCCCTTAATTAAAACACTAGATAAGCACATCAAATATACAGTGACTTATTTATCCGGTAATTTTTTTTTTAATCCATGAGTTGCGGGAACAAAATGTAATCACGAACACCACCTAACATAGTAGATGTAATCTCCTGCTTATAGAGATAAACATAAACTACTCAGACCTACAAGGAGCTCTTGATTTCAGCAATTCTGTTGAAGCTCAACAAGTCATCCAGCTCTATACCAGAAACTTCTGAGTGCCTGCCCCTGCAGTCTCCTGGCAACTGTAAATGAATCTACATTTAAAATTCTGACTTGAATCTCAACCTCTTTATCACTGAATGTTAAACGGTGAAAAATAGTTAATGTTTTTAAATATTCTTGCAAACTTCTTTCTCTAATAAGCCACAGCTATTAGTTTCAGGTTTAGAGCTGATAGGTCATACTGAAATTGTGACCTCTTTGTTTCTGTGAAAAGATGCATATGGGAATGATGATACAAAATTCCTTGATGTGAAGGTTTAGACTAGATAACACCACTTTGTACAGGCCCAGTTCTACTTCCTACCCTTCCAGTCCATGGTTTACGATATGTGCTGATTCCGTGAGGAAGTTACTTGGCTTCAGAGCTTTCCATTCTCTTCATCTATGCAAATGTTGACTGCAACTCAATGACAGTTTTCATATTCAGATCACATCAAGCATGATCAGTTCTGATGGGGACTCCACTGGAAAACCTCTCAGCTGAAGGAAACCTGTTTTGGAGATTCTGTTCTACCAGCTTACCTGACACCTTTTCTAAAGCAATTGTTTTAAAAAACTACAGAAAAAACCTTTACGCAGGTTCCTCCTCCTCCCTGATGAGATGCACGACATCTGGGCTAGTTTTGCTTTTTCATTCCTCTTCTCTCTCTCCCTCCTTTATTCTCCCCAGCCATATCTGTATTGGCTCTGATACGTAGTAAAATTACAGCTCAGCTAATTAAACTCTGTTTAACAAATCCTCAAATTCTAGTTCAAAGCTAGAATGCAATGTTACTGTGAGCCAATAAATGCTCCCACTCCTCCCTAGAAATGGAAATATATGAGGCAGCTGAAGTGATTCTTTTATGTATAGTTTTTAAAGGATGCAGGATGAAAGGTGCTATATAAATGTAAGATACAATTTTTCATAGTCCAATATCTTAGTGAAAGGTTGTAATTAGTGTAAGCACCGCTTAACATAAATCAGAGCTTTGCATTCAACATTTCAAATGCAACATCTTGACAAGATGTAGATTATTTTATGTTGGACATAAAAAGAAGCTTGTAGTAAAATATTGTAACGGTGGTCTGAAGAAGCTTTGAAATCAATAGATGACAAGTTACTGAAATTAGGGAGGCCTGACCTGCTCTGCCAGGAACAGCTAGTACATCAGATAGGCTTGGTTTTATTTGACCTTAAATTTCTTGCAATTGTTTTCTTTCTGGTAAGTTCTAGATGCCTTAAATGTTACAGGATTTTGTTGGTGTTGCTGTTCGGGTTGCTTTTTTAATCTAATTTTGTTTTATACAAGATATGGTAAATGATTTAAACCAGAGAGAACTGCTAGGAGAGCAGAACATTCTTAGCACTGCTGGATATTTCAAGTCTGTGATTTATTTGCAATGTAATTCAATTATTAAAAAATAGACAGTATTTTTATATCTTTCAATTCGGCTACTCACCAAATCACAAAAGCCAGATATTTTCTATTAGTGTTTGATAGCATGTGGTTACTGAGGCCATAAAAAGAAAATAAAGGGCACTTACCGTTTTAGTATAAACTATGATTAATTTTTATTAGGATGATACATTTATATATTATAAACTGGCAATTTATTTGTTGTAGATTTTTTTCCCTGCAAGTTTAGCAGTTTCCCTTGGTGCAGAATGCAGAATTGTATATGAGATATTTGAGTGTCTAAAACGATGTATGATAAATGAAGTAGCATGCTACTTATACGCTTATCATGTTCCCTGACTAGCAACAGGTTCAGCAAAGGGCACAGCCAGTAAATGAAATTTTCCACCAGGACAATATATCATCACAAGAAATGTATGCGTTGGGAACTTACAAGCTTGCTCGAGATGCGGACAAGGTGTGAAATGGTAAAAAATGAAAAGCAGAAACAGCATACAGTAAATTTCAAATTCAGCTCTATTTCCATATTGGCTTAGCCTGGTGCTTTTAACTGTTTGAAGTCATGTCGTTTAGAAAATAATAAACACATACATAGAAACTTATCTTGGTTTTAATGCTATGATGAACTTCCTTCATTAGCTATCCCAGACCTTCTTTTGAGAAAAGAAACTGGAAAGCATCTAGTGAGAATATTTTTTCAATCCCCTTCAGCATCAAAATATAAAGCAACATTTTTAAATGCATATTTCTTCCTCAGAGTTACCGGTTGAAAATCTGCTCCAGGAAATGTTTATCATAACTTTCAACACTCTGTGGAGAGCACTAATTAAAAATACTAATAAAAAACTCAGAAAAAAAGAGAATGGTATCTGTATATTTCCCAGTGGAATTTAGTTTGTTTACAAAAATATTTCATAATAAAAACTTCTGACTTATAACCATGGAATCCTAACACGCTACAAATACTCCTGTTGTCTTGGAGAAAGGTATACCACATACCAAGGAGAAATTTCTTGGCATTCTGGTGGTAGGAGGAATCACAGCTAAAAATACATTGAGAGTGTCTGGTTTTACAGCTACCAGCTGTACAGCCTCACTGAAGAGAGAAGAACATTGGAAAAGCTGGTCAAATTCTGGAATTCTATCTGAAAGCTGCTTCTGAAACTTCTTGAAATTTAACTGCTACATTGCAAGAAATCCAGCACAATGACATTGGCTCGTGTCTATGTATTATGGTAGTGGCTGTATTTAAATGCTTGAACAATGTTGTAAACTGAGTAGCAAATCCTGCTCTTTTCTCACCTCCTTACTGGATAAAATACACCTCTGGAGGGATTTGGCTGATTCAGTTTCACTGTGTGCAGTAATTTTAAAACAAGCAGAACATACTTTGGGCCATAATGTCTTCCTATTGCTTTTGGGTTTTTTAGCTAGAAAAGTCTCCCTACTTTATCTTCCTTTGTATTGCTTCCATATAACAACCCTTCTCCCACATCCCACTCAAAACAGAAGTAAAATACCTTTGCAGTCACACTCCAATATTTATTTCACAAATGTTCTCTTCCCTGCCAACATGTGTTGTGATGGACAACTTGTTTCCATGGGCTGAATTATTGCCACCCTATTCCAAAGATGTTAGTGACAAAGAATCACGAAGAGACATGCAAAGCAGTACTATTTCCTTAACAAACCAGAAGTAGCCCTTCTTCTGGACGCAGACTTGCCCTGTTCACCTTCTAAGCTATATGGCCTTTCCTAATGGCAGTGCAGATGTGACTTAGCCAAGCATTTTGACCAGAGAGCAAGAAGGATTCTCTGATGTGCCCCCAGAGAGAACCTGTTTCACATTCTCAGACTGCCTCTCCCAAGTGCTTCATTTTTCGTCCCACGTGTTTAGGCTTTCTGTTTTCCCTGCACAATGACAAAATCTTGACCTGACTGAAATCAAAGGATATTCTGCTATTCCATCCACTGGGGCCAGGACTCCTCTTCATGTTTTTGCTTATTCCAGGCTTTCCTGATTTATGTCCTTTGGCTTTATGATTAACATTTTGGTGCCTCACCATCTATTTAGATTTACTGTTTCTCTCTCCATCTTAAATCCAGATTTAATCTTAAATTTGTGCTTTTCTGTAACCTTTTATCCATATAATGATAATTCAGAACCAAACTTTTCCTACTCAGCCCGCTGTCTTTTGAAACACAGTGAATCAAAGTCTAAAAGCAAACAAACAAAAAGGCAAAGAGAGCTCTTTGGGGTTTAAATGGACAGATTCCAATAAAGCCCATGCTCTTTTTGGAACATGAGACTGCCTAATCATAGTCCTCTAGAAATTTGGCTCTGAATTCCCAGTTTCAGCAACAGCAGTCTAAGAACAAACTCTCTTAGTGAAATTAATTAATTTTGCAACTCAGAGGAAAATGAGACCACTTGCCACAAGCCTCCAATTTGTGTCCTTTGCTCTCTCACAGAAGCCTCACGATCTTTGCTTCGTCTGGAACAAAAGACCTCATTTGCTTGGCTTATGTCAAATGTTGAGGGTTTATGCAGTGTCTGGTTAACTCTGTCACTGAGCAATGACCGTGGTCTTCCAGGGGCAGGCTCACTCTCTGCACCAGCACGAGGAGTCCCTGCGGGCTCTGTTACCGTTCTCAGTGTCGGTATCTCCTGTGCCAGCTCGTTGTGCCACTGAGTTCACTCGGGCACTACTCTGTAGTTCTAATAGCCAAGCATTCCTGAATTAGTTTCTTAACTACTGCTTCTCTATTCCTTTCTTGCTGTAGATATTACCCGCTTTTTTTGACAACTGGCATATTTTCAGTGCCATTTGATTCCTCCTGCCTTGTTGGATGGGCTGCAACTTCCATGAACACTATTTTCCACCCAAAGTCTTCTGCTACTCATGATTATTTTCTTGTTCTATGACATTTTTGTGTCCTTTTAAATTATCAAATTGACATCAGCATCCTCGAAATATTCTGTATAAATACAACAAAACATAGATCTTGTACATTTTCTTCTTGTTTTACAGAGGATAAGTAGACCTGCAGTTAACCCTGATACCACCTTTTTATTTGCCACCCTTCTCAGAGGTATGAATGAAGATGATTGAGCTTCATCACTACTGCCATGGCGCAGTGCAACATGAACTACTTAAAATATTTACAATTTTTTAACATATTGTCAGAGACAAAATCTTCTGGAAGGACTGTAAGAGCTAATTATTTTAGGAGTGTGTTTCTTTAACTGTTTTGTGCCTATATGCTTTGCTACTTTAATACCTTTCTAACAGTTTGTTTCTACTGAGACAAATGATATACTTAACCATTTTTAAATGTACTATTCCATAAGCTGTCACATGGGGAATCACAGGATCTTAATTAAGAGAGATAGCAACGATTTAACTTTTATATCTGGTTTCAAAAGCCTGGAGACCTTTTCCTCACAGTCTACAGGGCACCGTGGTCTCTGAAAGAGCCATTTAGTACCTATGTGGCTCCTAGAATTGTTTTCTTCCTTAAAAATGTCATCATCATTACCTTACTTTGGTACTATGTACACTTGCCTTTACAGGCATAATTAGTAAACAAAACAACGCAAAGAAAAAATACCACAAGCTTATGAGAAGTGCTGATAAAAAGGTTACAAAATAAACTATCTATTGCAGACTGTAGAAAATGAATGAGCTGCCCATACAAGTGCAGTGTCTATTCTTCCTTTGAAGTGCTGCACCGACACTGGGTTTATATTCCAGGTTCTACATTCAAAGTAACATTTAAGCACTCATTTTTCAAATTCTTTGAAACTTCCATAGAGTTTTCTATAAGCAGTTCTCCTTTTCTGCATAACTAAAGATGTCTAGAACCCTTGTCAACACAGTTTTTACAGCTCACACCGGGACAACACATATTGGCCTTAAGGAGCTCTCTTGTCCTTTTGAGAGCTATGAGAAACCATCAGAAGCAGGAAATGCAGTTAAGAGATTTATCTCTACAACCTCTTCTAGCTCCCTGAAGACAATATGAGGAATCATCAACTAGTAGTGGAGTAGTGTAAGTAACCTGCATTTATATTACAATATTACCTTGTTGTTTGTTTCTTTAGACAAAAAAAAAAAAAGGCTCCAATATGGGGCAGGACTCAGTCTTTTATCATTCCATCTGACCACAGGCCATGGACTAATATTCCAAAGTATATTAATAACCCTTTGCCTCACAAGACTGCAAGACCAAGAGAAACACAGCTCTCCTTACATTTTTCTTTGTGCTTGATGAACATAACCTTGATTTTACTGGAATTCTTCTCTTGCCATTTTGATACAGCTCAGCTACTGATTTTAATGATGCAAGATTATCCCTGATAGTCACCCTTGGGAGACAGCTAGATTATATGTCCCGAATGTATGGATATTACAGGATTCATATGCTTATTTATCGATCAGTAGGAAGGATGAGAGAGAGACACAGAAGGAGAACAGAATAGTCAAAGGAATCAGACCCACTCTCCTATGTAAAATAAACTTCCCTGCCTTTAAAAGCCTACAAAAACTAAATGATGTCAATGAAGATTTGGTAGCATTTTAAATTAACTCCAGTAGAAACGGAGTCCACTTAACCAGGGTCAGGAGGAAAGACAATAGAAAAAATTGGCTTTTGTAGTTCATTTAAAGCACAGCCTCAAATGTAAAACCTGCTGATTGCAAGCGCTGTGAGTCTGAGGTTACATGAACTTAATATTAACTTCACAAATCAGGAACTTTATGATGAAATGGATCTCTTCATTAGAAAATCCCCAACTACTCTGTGGTCTGTGGAGACGTTATCTGATCGTTGGGTGATGTACTTGTGGTTTGTAAAAATGGGGACCCTAAAGATCATCAGAGCCAAAGTATCTTCCCTGGGGCCTTTTTACTCTGCTGACACTTACTGAAAATCTACCAGCAATACACTCTCCAGAGCAGCAATCATTAACTCATTCAAAGTCACAGGCACAAGGGTCTGGGGTTAGCAACTATTAATTAGTGTAATTATTCCCAGGATGACAATTACCAGCTGCAGGATCCACTTAACATCTATTCTCAAAACTTGTCTTTCTGCAATGCTAATGTTTCTAATAGGTTCATTTACCACCATTTACTGATTACATTCACTATGGTATCTTGTTTCAGATGGACAGGATGGAAAGCCAATACCTAATATTGACCTTTATAGCATCCTGTGATTAGAAAGGCTGCTCCTACCATCATTAGCCACATCATTCTATTGAAAATCATATATACTATCCGTGATAGATTTGTGATATTTCTCCTCTTTCAAATACGCTTACAAATTTAATTTCCTGGAGAAATAACACAGTGTGTTTCAAACTATATTCTTCAGTAACACACTTCTTCAAACTAGTACAGTGCATATATTAGTTGTTTGAGACTTAACGTTTAAGATGTTTAAGACTATTTCAGCTAACGATGATACGCACATGGTATAATTTCACACCTGATTCTCCAGTCTTCAACAGAAAAATATAACAATGAGAAGAGGTAGAGAAGAAATCTACAGCAGTCTGTAGACTCTTGCTCATCAGCATCCAAAACCTGCATGGTACTGAGCCATGTTGAAACCCTGTGCAAAATGCTTGGCACGTATTTAAATCAGACCTAGAGATTTCCTAAAGGAACAGAGACAAATAAATAGCCTAAGTGTACTTTCAACTGCTTAGGGAATCTAACACACCTCTCCTGTGAACAGGGAGGTGAGGTGTCCACAACAAACATGATTTGATAGGATATAGAGCTAACTCATTTAATAACAGAAGGAAGCAAACAATGGGACGATTTTTCTCTAGATTTTGAAAATTGAAGGTATTTTAAATCCATAGTAGGACTAATTTCCCCAAATATTTTAATAGCTCGTACTGTTTTCAAAGAATATTAATCTTTTGTCAGAGTCCTACATTTCAAAGCGTGTAAACTATGATAAATCAGAAGTTGTCACACATGGAGACTACAGAAGGAGGAAGATTATCTGTTAGAAGGTAGTACAGGAGTTCCTCTTTCCAGTACTAGTGAAGTCTGGATTACTGAAACAGGAGAAAGATTTTCTAGTACAAAAGCAGGAGAAGAGTGCAGGGAGTATGGAATCATGTTATTCTGACATGTTTCTCTTTCTTCATTCTCCAAGAAGCTGACAGCAAGAGCAATCAGGGATGTTGCACGCTGAATATCAGACTTCAAAAGGGACAGAGGAGCAGAAGTATGGCAGTATGTTTTCTGTAGATGCTTTAATTCTTTAGTCTTACTATGCTGACGAACCACAAAGCAAAAGGGAACATTTTTTAAACTGTGTTAATAAACTGTGTTTCAGAGTGGCAACATGCTATTTTAGCATATATTTTAAAGGGTCTCCTGGACAGTGCCTCAACTGTGCAGGAGTAAGTGGAAGCAGCAGCGTTGCTTTTAAATGTGCTGCTAGATTGTATTTGTGAGCATTTGATGTTCTTCTTTAATAACCTCAAGTAAAAGCCTGAATGAATTCAACAACAGTAGCTGAAAAAAGTGCAATGAGTCATATTATAGGAAAATGGAGAAAAGGATACAGGACTCTCCACTGAACACAATCCTATATTGTAGGCAATCTGTGATAACACCCTTTTCATTTCAGTTCAGTCCCATAAAATTACCACTAACATTACAACTCATGCAGAACACAGATAAATGTAAAAATGTCACAGAATTCTTCCAGATGGGACTTTTAGTTCCACTAGATCACCATCTACTTTTTTACTTGTCTAATATTTCATTACAACCTTCCATAAGTTAATTTTCTTTCCACTGACCATGTAAATCACAAATCAATTTTCATTTAAAATGCCTGACTACAGATTGCTCCTGAAAGCTCAAAGCATATGCTTCAGTGAGCTCTCCAACATTCTTAATGCACATTAGAAAAATGTTGTGGTTTTTTAAAAATCTTTTTAAAGGAATTAATTTTACATTAAAGTCTGGCATGAGACCCAAGTAGTGGTACTCTCCCTTCCCTCTCCTCCCTCTGCCTCTAAAAAGCAGGTACATTTTTGAAATGTAACTCTGTGTAGAGCTAAATGACTTTCATGACAATGACATTTGTTCCTAAACCAAAAATTCGGGCAAAAATATAAACCACTTTAGATTTGCAGAAAGTAGACATGATTACTTAATCCCAAACCCATACTGTAATCCTGTACTTCTCTAGGGGAAAGAAGACAGAAAAGAAAAGGAGGAAAACTGTTCATAGCGCAGCCATTGTCCATGCTTTGTTAGAAATATTCTTCTTCTCATATTCTAACAGAACCTTTGTTTGGGCTAAAATATATAACTGACTATCACTAACTTTACTTACAGAAGCAGTCACTCTAAAAGCAATGGGATATGCCTGTGAGACAAGCAGGATTGAGCCTTTAAAACAATCTATATAAAACATTTTCTAGGAATGCCCGGAAAATACCCTGAAACAGTTTTCTCTGAAATGTTCTTTCCTTATGTTAATTTAAACATAGTGCTCTCCCCCTACAAATTTGCAAACATACATTTGGCAGACTGGACTTGGGGAACGTGGTTTCTATGGCTGGTTTTGCTACTGTCCTGCTAAGAAAGACAGGCCAGTCACTTTGCTATTTTGTGCCCTAGTTTCCCATTAATAAACAGTGGATCATTAAAATGACCCTTTTTCATATTAAACAGGACCACTGAAGTACCTGACTCAACATATACATAAGCATTTGCTGAATCAGTAAGAGGCAGGAGTGATCGTGTGGTCATTTAACTCTTTTTTTATGTAGACTGTGTTTCCTCACACCAGGAATTTCCGTGCTGTTTAATTGCAGATTGTTTTCAAGTGTTCTCGGTACCAAACCTTGGCAGCAAACCTTGAAGGACAAATACTCCAACAGAGCAGCCTGGTGTGGTGGGAGAAGGAAGGGTTGTATCTATTCTTAGAACACAAAGGAATCATAACCCTTTCTAACGGCATGACCACAGACCACCAAAGTCTAGTGGACTGATTAAGTGTGAGGGAAGAGAGAGAGAAGCATGGGTCCTCCAAGTCTCTTTCCTATTCTGAATCCACATGGAAGCCTTCCCTTCCCTCTCCTTTCCTCTGCTTACCTGACATATCCATATTTACCATATCTCCCTCCACCTTTGGGATCGTCCTTCCATCTCTGAAGTTCACTTCTGTGCTGTTTTGCATCACTCTATCACAGCTCTTAGCAAGACAGTACAGCTCTGAATCCCAAGTTCTTGAAGCACTCTGACATTGGGATTCTAGCTTGGGGGTGATGGAGAGGGTGTCAGTTTAAATAAGGCTGAGTGCTCATGACAATTGAAAGTAGTTCTGCGTTAAGTGGGGCTCTTTCTCATAATGCAATATGTCAGCGCTGACCACTGAAGTGGGGGAAGGGAAAGGCTCTTGAGCAGTCTCTGTAAATAGGGTCTTGCCAAACCATTTGCAGGTTATAGTCAGCCAAACCTGGAGGGTCTTCACAGAGGGCATTTTAAAAACCCAAACTCCCAAATGTCAACGGGGCCTCAAGCACCACATCTACTGTGAATCTGCCTCACTAAAACTGAGAGTTGAACGCCTGCGGATTTGGCTCTGTGCTGGCATATCACAATCACCACTTAGAACTGACCACTTACTTGTAACAATGATGTGCAATTACTCCAGATATGAAGAGGTGTGGGAAAAAAATGTTTCCTTTGCTTCCTGATTTAGAGAAAACCCATCATCTAACAAGGAAGTTATTCACACCAGCAAAGTCTCAAAAATCACATCTATTAATAGTCACTGGAATCTTTATGGACTAGGGATTACTATGAAGACAATCTGTCTGTCTCTCTAACAAGACTTTTAAAGTTAACTACTTCATTTTTAACTAAATAAGCAAGTAGCTGCTTGGGTTATCTGACCAATCAGTAAAAGGCCCACAAAGATACTCAGTGTGGGAGATGCCTGTGAGTTGATTCAATTGAGTGGCTAGCTTACTTTTTTCTTTTTCCCATTTGTCTGGTCAGCTAAGGGCCAGAAGGCTGTGCTTTTGGGGTTTTACCTCACTTATCTTTTTTTTTTTTTTCCACTCATATTTCTTTTAATGGCTTTTTGTTCTATTAGCAATGGATTGGCAAACACCTCTACAGATCAAGAGGTGAGCAACCAAAGAGGAATCCCAATTACAGTGACCAGAAAGCACGCTAGACTCTTGAGTGTCTCTCCATAGATCCTCTATCTCTTTACATTCCTTTGTGAAATTCTTCTCAGAGGGAGTTTCTATTCCACAACCTACTGGATAGGGGCTCCTGGATGACAGAGGTAGCTGAAGCTTAGAAGGGGCAGTAGAGGTACATGCACATGCTCATAGGTGCAAGCTGGAACACGAAAAAGAAAATATCTGAAAGTATATTAGAAAGAAAAAGAAAGCAAAGCAAAGACTTCTCATAAAAACCATGCACTGTCCTGACAGTCTTTTCAACTCCCCATGTTTTCAAGTAATTCTGAGTACTTCTTGACGAGGAGACTAACATCCACACAGAAAACGCAATGCTTGGGAAGCCTATGCTTCCACTGTGAATCACACACTAGCAAACACAGATCAGAACTCTGAATTTAAATGTCTAGGTGCCCATTTCAACGCCTATCAGTAGATTTATATACACACAACACCCAGGCATTCCTTTTTCAGTATTTTGTCTACAATTACTAAACAGAACATTACAGCTGCTGGTGGCTAAAATCAGAGCTGCCAAGTTAAATTTAACTCTGCAGGTGCTGATGGCAGAAAGTTATTTATTACATAAGCCACACAACCCTGCAACCTGGGCACTCGGTGCTCTAACAGAAGCCTCTACCTAAATAACATTGCTTTGAATCATCAGCAATGAGGATTTGCTTTCACTGCATGTACATCAGTCACCAATTACTTCTTCCTGAAGCGCTAACACAGGTTTAAGGCTATGTCAACATTAGCAAGTGATTTGCTGCAGTATGATAGGATCACTAGATGGAGGCAGTTGGTTCTGAATCCTTTTCTTTCCCTCTACTTGCAGTTCAGGGTTTTTATGTTGGATCGTATTTACTCTGTTTTCTTGCACTGAACGTATGGGTCTGGAAGCTGTACAAAGGGCCAGCTGTTGGTTTGGGCCTTTGTATCTCCACCTGGCTCTGGTATACAGTTGGCATGCATCTGGAGTGGAGTTTCTAGTTTAGTTTCCTTCAAAATAAATCTGTTCTACACAGGTTAAACATACAGCAGATAGTGAAAAGAGGGATTCATTTCAAGCCTGCTCTACTTCTCTAAACCAGAATTCCATAGATGCAGCCTGCTATACAGTAAGATTTATTTTATGAACAATGGCTTTCCCCCTGCTTTCCCACACCACTTCAGTTAAAACTTCTTCCTTATTAATACCAGCAAGTTTTGGTTTCTCAGCCCCAGTTTCTAACCTCCACCATGCCATTTATGAAATGATCAGATCAGGAGACAAAGAGAATGCAAGTGGAATGTGACTGTGTATAAATTGCTCTGTATTGGAAATCTCATCCCATTCTGTTATTTACTTTTCTCCAAGTAAGATAATTATATTTGTATAGGTATAGGTATAGATATAGATTAGATGTTACATTACAAAGCCACAAGGGTTCCTGATCTTGTTAACATGATGGTTGTCATAGTTTGTTTTGTTTTGCATGAGCAAGAGCTCATTACGGAGAACCCTTGTCATTCACCATCGACTCGTGTCTTCTTAATGGAGCATTTCTGAAATGAATGGCAGGACATTTCAATTCAAACTGTACCTTGGAGTCTTGCTCCCACTGAAGTCAGTAGGGCTTCAGGACAAAGGAAGCTTGATAGTTTGTGCTTTTACAGGCACGCCCTAGTCTTTTGTTCAGCGGGCTCTTAAAGAAGGCCAAAATAGTGACTCTCAAATTATTTTGCCTCCAGGCATTGTTTCAGCTGGCCTATCTGGCTACCTTCTGCACTAGGTTACTTGCACACTTACACTCTCTTAGGCTCCAAAGATGCGATAGTTGTTTGTATTCTTTGCAGTGCAGTAGGATGCCAAGATGCAAGAACACAAGCCTTAGCCTGTCTCAGTTAGCCAGAATGGGTATAGTTTGCTGTGCAGAAGAGGTGAACTAAAAACAAGTCTCACTGCTGGGGAGGGTAATAGCAGCACTGCTTTTGCATCAATCCCCTGCCAGGCAATCCACAGACTGACACTGATGGTTGCTCTGGAGGGAGTCACTTACCCTCCAAGCTAGAGGTAAGATGCCAGATAAGCAGTAGCCTGTAAAAAGGGATTAAAAGAAGGGAGAAAACCAGGGGGAAAGATTAAGATAATTTACCCTTGTATACTGTATCCATCATAAATCCCATTGTCAGTATCTATTGTTCAAGTACCTGACAAACTTCTGTTTCTATCCCCTCCATAAAAGCCTCCATCGTATGGAAAGTTGCGTACCTTTCATGGTTTTATAATAAACTGGAAGTGAGTAACAGTGCGATATCAAAGGAAATAAAACTCCAGTTGCTATTGCTGCTGGGGTTGCCTTCCGAATGTGGCTTATACAATATTTCATCTGTGCTGACACCTTTCACTCTCAATTATTTGGCTGCTGTCAAAACAAATCAATCATATTATAGCACTGTGTCTTCATGTTACCATTCCATTGCAAGTTAGCTGCATTAGCTTTGAAATATATGGAAGTATAAAATTTATCTCTATTATTTATTTAATACAACTTTCTCCCTTGTGAGTTACCTCACAAACATAGCAAACTCAAATTATCTGATGTCAAACGTTGAATATATATAAATACCACTAAGAAATTTTAAAATAATGGCACTCACGGGAACATAAATGCATAAAGATACACTTGGTAAGTCTTACACTTACAACCAATGATATTGTTCTGACAAACTGAGCAAATAGTGTATGTTTTTAATTTTGGTTGCAACTGGCCAATGTACTCCTATTAGATAAATGTAATTTCATAAGGCATAACTTGGAACTACCACTTCCACTAAAGCAGAGTAAAACAAAGATTTAAAGAACTGATTTTGTTACCCGTAAAATGAACGGGGTGGGGGGAAGCTGGGACTGAATATTTTTTAAAGAACCTGTGGTGCTGGGAGGGGAACAGAGCCTTCCTTTACAGTCCACAAGGTATTGATCTGGGAAAGGAAGAGCTAAAATCTCGAACAGAGAATCTGAAAGCGATTGCTCTGTTCAGACTGCAAGACTTAACAGTTTTCGGAGAACATATACAAAATTTGTTCTTGAGAGGTTTTATCCTTTTAAAAATAAACAAAAGAAACAACTTTCAGGTTGCCAATAAGTGAATTTCCTGAAAATGTACTGCTGTCATTCCCTAGCTTTTTAGACAGGATTCATGTCCTGCTACAATTGCATCTTCTAAAACACGGAAGCCAAATATCCTGTTGGGAAAATGACAACAGGTTTATCCAGCCATTTACCTTTTCTTCATTTATTATTACTGATGTAATGGGGAAACCAGCTACACAGCACAAAATACATTCAGGAATATTTGGGTTGTGAATAACTTGAAACAACCAAGCTGAACTGTAAAGGATGGACAGAAACAGAATGAGAAAAAGGGACAAGAAACTGAAATGGGATCTGTGAAATGGAAACGGAAACATAGTCAAGGATCAGATTATGAAAATACAAATCATCAGCGTTGACTTTAATAGAATTAAGCGGGGAAGTGGGATGAGAAGTTTGTCTTTATGGTGGAGATTCATTTTTAACATTGTATAATTTATCATAACAAAACACAACTAAGTGAAAGAAGAGTCTGTAAGATAGCTCAAATCTACAGCTGATTAAGTTTAAAAGCAATATTCACGTTAAAATAAATAAGGCAAAAAAACCCAATAGCAGGCAACAGGCTAAGAATCCATATTGTGTTGGATCTTATTAACCTTGGTAGAAAACTTCAATCCTTCTATGGGCTGGAAAAGGTAACTGCAGGTCCTAGGTAAGGAGAATTAACCTTATTATTGAAGCTACTGAAAAAGACGCCTCTTTCAGTTTTACGAACCAGAACAAGACTTAAGTAAGAATTTAGGACATTTAGCAAAGATCTAGTTGCATCTGAGGAGCTCAAGGCATCTAACAGTAGGAAAGCAGAGCGCTGACTATTTGCACATTCGTTTACAGATGGAAGCAGACTTGCAGAAAACAGCATCTGCCACCACATGGGACATCTGGAGTGGAGCGCTGAGCAGAACACAGGTCTCATGTCTGTGCTCTCTGCTACATCTGTCAGAGCAATAGGCTTGTAAAGATGAAACATTCACGGAGTGAAAGCAGCTTCAGGGATCAGCAGCAAGACAAGACCAAGGCCTGAAGATCTCCGTGAGTACAGGTTTCTGCCCAAAGAACATAAAACTGCATAGAGGTCTGAGGATGAGAAAACTCAAGGAAGTTTCACTTTCATCATTCCTGATGTCACCAGACAGGTCCTGCTCCCATTTCTAGAGCAATCTCAGAATCTCAGATTTTGGCATCTCAGAATTTTTTTCTCAAAAAGAAAAAAAAAAATAAGAAAAAAATTCTGTAAAAAGTAACAAGATGCAGAAACTTTAAGATTTTAATTTAGAAGTCATAAAACACCTTTGCAATTTTCCATAATTAAATAAAAAGAGATCTCCATAAAAAGCAGAAGTGTATGGCTCTGTGGTACAGAACAACACAGACTTTAAAGAAATTTCCCTTTAAAAATTGGCTCCCAGGTGGTTAACTTGTATGTTCCATGCATTCAAAACTAAAAATGCCTGTAAATCCAGTTGGTCAATAAAGACTTTGTTGTTTTTATGAGTCTCTAAATATATATGTACTTGATTAGAATCTCACTGGTCTATCAAGAACACAAGTTTGTATCCAGGGAGTTTTTAAAACATGAATCATAGGGATTTTATTAATACAAACACCATGGAAAAACAAAGGAAATTAAACCACAAAGACTATAAATGTCTGACTTAAATCCACTAAGGGAAGGAAATTAAGAGCGAAAGCTGCAAATCCATCCTGGTAATCTTTCTACAACTCACTCTACTGCAGTAGAGAGTCCTGGATCAGCGTAAGAGTCGCGTATGCATACACCATATAGATGTACCTATCTATCTGCATCTGCTCTAGACGTACCTACCTATTTGCATGTGACCTGCCAGTGCGCGTAGCATGTACGCTACAATGCGGAGGTGAGGAACAGAGTGATAAACACGAGCTGGGATTTTAACTTGCATTTGAAATTTCTTGGCTTTTGTAAGATTACAGTAAGTTAAGTGCTTAACATTATTGGAATGAGTTTTCTCTACATTAATTTAAATTGTCACGGTCTAAATTCAAGAAGAAGATTAAAGGCTCCTGGAAACAGGTGCAAAGATATACTTTAAAAGCAGCATTAAAATGCATCCGTGTTCTGGTTGACAGAAATTTCATTTATAATCCTGCACGCAGAATATTCCTGCCAGGAGCAGGATCAGTCTGAGTCTGGGCTGAACAAAGGGACATCTTCCCAGAAATGCCCAGGTCTTGCCTGCTAGTCATGCCACAACTCCTAGCCTAGCGGTCATGTCTGCTAGAGGGTAGTTAACCAATAGGTTTTTGGTAGAAACTCTGGGGAGGTGCAGACTGTTTCTGTTTTTCCCCATCTCCTTCTTGGCATACAAGTCTGGAAACTCAGACCCTGCCAAAACTTGGCCTGCAAAGTTTAAGTAGGTGTGAACACTTTGATTTCAGAATTAATTTGATCTACATCACATCATTACTCCTCACTCATGTTGTTCCATAACCATCGGTAGCAAAGAAATAGGCACGTCTGAGGTCTGTTTTGGGTGGAAGTCAACAACAGAGCACACAAGCATTAAGACTACTGCATTTTAATGCCTCTGACGGCAGGCCTTTAACTTATGGGGCAGAAAATCCAAACAACAAATAGCTAACACACTGGGAGTGATCAATAAACAACTAGTAACTAATAAAGCCCTGAACCTTTCACATTCCCTCTGTGAAGGCAGCAATTTGCCACTGAACAAGATGAGCAATTAACATGGGGCCACAGCATTCCCACGGGAGAAGCCTTGTATGGTGGGGGAAAAAACAAACAAACAAACAGCCCAGTAAGGTTCTTTCTGTATCACCTTCAGAAAAGCAGGGTTTGCCCTTTCTCCCTAAAGCCAATGTTAAGCCTCCTAAATGGTACATTTCCTGGGGAACCAGATGGAGGCACAAAAACCTTCTACCTACCCCATCTTTTGGGATCCCTGCCTATTAGTTCCCCTGAAACACAGCTTGGATGGGATACAGCTGTTAGCCTGAGGAAACCTGCTGCAGTGGCTGCTAATCCACAGGCGTTCTGTGCATGCCACAGCGTGCTTGAGGGTGCACAAATTTCTCCTACTTCTGCCCAACTACTAAAGTAGGGAGGTTAGTCTTCGGGGGTGGCTAACCCCTTCTTTGTGCAAGTGAGTCCTTCACAGTGACTGCATTACGTGCAGCATCTCTGCGGTGATAGGAGAGGTGTATTTGGTTTGAGGGCTTCACAGAAATTGCTAGGGAGTGCAGTTCCTTTTCTTGGTTCTTGTCATTCTTGTTCTGGTTATGTTAGTACACTGCAGAAGTACCTGGGAATAAACTATTCCTCTAAGTGAAACATCATTTTGATTATTACTGACATTGGTGCTCATTAAAATACATAAGTGAAACACTGCATTTCTGTAGACTCTGAAAGCTATTTCATGTTACTTGAAGGGGAATACAAATGAATAGGGACTGCATCACTTTACTTAAAAGGGGAAAATGTTCTAAAAACCTGGAATTTGGACTCCAGATCAGTAAGCAATTGAGGTTTGTAGCTTACTTCTTTCTTGTCTCTTTTTTGTTTTTCATCTTTCTCTGATTTTTGATTTTAAGGTGTGTACACATGGAGGAGACAGAGCATGTTTACTTTATCTGTTGCACAATTAATGACACAAATCTATGTTCAGACGAAGCAAGATCTAATAAATGTAAACAATCCTTTTTTTCCCCTTTTTGTTACCATTGTCTTTACCTAACATTCATTTTGACTGACCTCTACATAAAAAAGCCTTTTAATTTTTTTTTACCATCATCTATGCCTATTGTTACCCATATCAGTGCATTTTAATGGCTGTCTCCTAGCTCTCGAGATGTTTAATACATTTCCCCTTCCACTGTATTGCAGCTAAAATATGACCTCCTGCTGTTTAAATAATGTAATTTAATGATTTCACATTTTCAACCATGCAAGGCTTCCTTTCAGCACTGAAGCCTTTCACTAATGATTTGGGGAGATAGTTTGTTCTCATTTCTTTCAGAACTGAAGACTGAGAAACTCATAAGCTGCAGATAAATTATTGACATCACTTTAGGAACAATACAGTGTGCAGTGGAAAGAAATACACAGTTTCAGTGCCACGAGGCTAGAATCTTCAACTTGTTGAATTCTTTCAAGGTTCAAGTGTCATTCAAGCGGTGGAGACACCTAAAACTCTTGTGCCATTGCTATGTTATCTAATATATTTGGGCCAACCTTTTGCAGAGAGACTCCTAAATTGTTATCTGTGGTGCATGAGTGGTCAGCAGTGAACTGGTAGGCAACATCACATGACTTTCTTCTCATTTCAAATATGCATACTATACTAAAAAGACAGATAAAATACATTAACTTTTTAGCTAAAGCTGCTTTGGCTACCGTAGAAAAGTGAATGACATGAGAGGACAGCCTTTAGCAGCTCCTCAGTACCGGAATACCTTCCCATTTCTCAGTGATTTCCATATGAAACCAACAGCGTTAAAAATTCTATTAACAAAACAAGACAGAACAAACTCAGCCCCCAGAAAAGGTATCTTTCTTTGCAGATACAGGGAAATACTACATTAAGACGTAAAAATCAGACGGTCTTAAGGAGCGAATGTCTTTCTGTGAATAACAGCTCGCAGGCATTACTGAATACTCTGAGATTAAGCAACTACTAGTCCCTTGGAGAGATTCTTGAGAAGGATAACTGAAATTCAAAAGATAACACCCTCCTCTCAAAACTTAGAGAAATCTGTCCTGACAAAGGAGATGCAGAAACTGAAACTGTTCAGCCCAGAGAAGAGTTTTCCAAAGACAGAAAATTGAATATTGATGAACACCAGTTTGGACGTTACGAGGGAAGTTGGCGGAGTGTTTTCTGCTTTAAGTCAATAAGGACAGGCCAAGAAGCAATGGACTAAAAGCAAGAGACAGGCAACACATTGTCTTGTAGGGCACCTGCCTCACTTCTTCCTCCTCACAACCTCACCATTGCTATTGTGACACCTCCAACATTTTTGCTGGTTAGGAAAGCATGGCTATGTTCCAGCTGTAACTCTAAAACATGGTGAGGAGAAAACAGATGTGTGAATTCTGTGGGACAACAGCTTTCTTGGATGGTTTTTATGCACTTATCTTTGGTGCTTCTAAGTGGATTACACAAAAAAGTTACGGTTCTTGATTTTATTGTTTTCTTCAAAGAACTGCTGGTGGAAAGCCAAAGTTCTATAGGTGCATCTGCATTATGTTCAGGGATTTCTGTTTAGTCTAAAGCAGATGGCTCTATTCTGACACCAACCCTCTGGCATCTCTTGAAACTGTATTCTTTGCATACTCCTTGTGCATATGGAATTTGCTTAATAGGAGCTACGGAAAACCTATTTTTGTGAGTTTCACAGCAAGAATTTACACATTCACCTTCCTCCCTTCTGTTCACATGCATTTGACTGATTTGCTCAGGGAACAGATATGGTGCATGGCAAACGACTGTGTAATGAACAGAAAATAATCAAGTATGTATCAGGAAAAGTAGTTTTGAAAGAGGCTGAGTCTAAACCTCTTTTCACTTACAACAAAATTCCTGTTGACTTAGTGGTGGATCAGGGCCATATAGCGACTGAACAATTTAACAAAAATACATTTGGAAAAAAAAAATAATCTTACTTATAAGTAACTGACAACTGAAGAATAGGTAATTTCACTGAATAAGTTATACTGTGTGAGTAATTTCCATATCATTAATCGTTCCATTTTACCACTGTCTTGAATTTTTAAAGAAACTCTTGTTTTCTCATTTTAAATACTTATCTCTCTTACAATTCCTCTCACTAAATGCTCTTTTCTCTTTCCAGAAGCAAAAGTTTTCATTGTTTTATCCAGTCAAGCTCAGGTCTCATACTTACCACCCTGAACCAAACCTAAAAATCCCCAAGAAGAAAATCAGTTAAACGTATATATGCATCATGCAAAAAGCTGATCAACTTTTAGTATGAATTCAAGTACTCTGTTAGATCAGAACTTTCCTGAATTAATACATGATTCAAACAGTCTTTACGGTGCCTTTTGAGTTACCTATCTGGGGTATTCTGTGATGAAGAGGTTTAGAAGTTTACTGATGAGCGAAGAAAAACAAGGGAGAAGACTCAGCTCACAGGAGCTGTGGACATCTATGCTTGACTGCATTGGAAATTCAGTGACATTCATTAAAACATGTCCACCCAGTCGTCTAGGCTGACCACGCCACAGTGAGGTTTAAGAGAAATGGAAGTTGATGAATATGATCTAATTTCACTTTTGGCAGGAATTACCAAAACTGTGTTGAAGCAGTGGCTTCTATGAGCATACGTATAAGAGTGATGGCTACAAAACAGAACACACATTCTATGATTATCCTTCAAATAACTACAACAAACAGGGACCAGAAGTCAATCAGGTTCGATGGAACTGATGATAGCACACAGCTAAAGGTGTTCTCCAGGAACACAGCACTTGCACCTGACTCCTACCTTCATTCACGCATGCACAGGGTAGAGGGCTACACAGGACGCAATAGAAGCTTATAACTGTGATTCAGGGTTCTCAAAAGCTATCTTGGCCAAGTTACCTATCTCCTTGTGTATCAGATTCACTTTCGAATAATGAGGTCGGTGGCACTTGCTCAGGGGATTGGGAGGGAAGGGCAGTGATGACAAACAGCAACACAACTACATGAATTGGTGGGTTCTGTCCCTTTCAGCTACTTTATGGAAGGCGTGACTCTATGGTGATCCCACCTGTAAACAGGGACCTTCACCTGACGCTCCTGCAAGTCTATTTGATTCTATGCTTCTATCTACCAGTAAAGATTATAGAGGAAACCTTTTCATCTGATAAGGTCATTGCTTGCAAAATTTATTTGGCAGCAGAGTTACACCTTTTAGCTATCAATTAGACACCCACAGCGAGAACTAAAGAGCAAAGGTTGCCTGGCTTAATCTCCACCCTCCAGCTCTGCAACACGGGGTGAATAATGACGTAAGAACTGCACGAGCTTATGTTTATTTATAATACTACATACCCAGCAACTATAACCTGGAGCACTCCAGAGTGAAAGGATACATTTTTATAATGCCTGTTTCTTCATTAAGATTTCATCATCCACCTACACTAAAAAGCCACTTCCCCTTCACTTTGTTATATCTGCTTTTACCCGCTCCTGTTCCTGCATTATTTTTTTAATCTCCAGTTCCCTACTTTACATGCACTCTCAAATTTTAAACAAGCAAAATTTGTGCATTAGTGTGTCCTTTTCATCTATGATTTATGAATGACAGGTTCTTCGGTGCAGCTTAATGGTATGAGAGAGACATTATTTTAAACATTAAAGTGAAAACCATTTACAACTATGATAAGAGAGGTCTGTTGACATTAAACTTTAAAACACGCACAAGGTAAAGGCAAGTAGCTGCTCCAACAGGTGAGAGTACTATGCGCGCGGTTTGTAAAGAGTTTGTTCAACACATGAGCTGTCTCTTCCTTTTCTCCGTTTCACAACCTGTAGGATTTGGTGCTTCAAACAACTCACCTGGTAATTAGCAGCCACCAGAGTTTAATAACTAAGAAGTGCTCAGGGCACAGTGCAGAGCATCCATTTTAAAAAGCCACCATTCTGTCCCAGGAAAACTCTTCTTACCATTTACATCAGCAAGACAGAAAAATAAACAAACAAATAAATAAACTGAAAGAGCTAAAGCTTTATTTTGATACTTTTGATCGCTTTCACACTGGACAATCACTTCTTTGCCATCCTCTTCCATTAAAGCTGTACAATTCCACTGTAAGATATTGGCTAATACTTCTCTTGCTACACGTGGTTCAGTTCTGCTCAGTAGCAACTGCTTTCTAAGAAGCAATCAGCGTAATTAGGAGTAGTAAATAAATACATGTGTTTGGATTGAGTACTGTTTCTAACAGTGTCAGACACATTGATTGAACAGCAGAGAATATGACAGAAGAACAGGGACCTTACAGAGCTGCTTTTCATTCTGATTTTAGACCACAGGGAGAATGCAGCAGATATTTACGGTAGAACTGTTGCAAACATGGCACAGCTCAGACTGTGGGGACGGTACACACACAGATGAGCTTTTTGCTTGTGATTTTGGAGTCATGCAACTCCTTCTACAGCTTGGATGAGGATGGCAGAACCTTCTTGATAAAGCAGACCTCTCACAGCAAGAATGAGAACACATATCTGGAGCACTGATGGCAGCTGAGAAACCCTGATTTTATAATAAAAGTGATTTTCATGCAACACTGTGGTTTTAGTTGCCCCTGTTCATTCAGCTACCCTAATCAGCTGTGGTGAAACAGAATATTTGGCTTTATGCTGCCATTTTAAATTTCAAAGTGAACCGTGAGAAAGGAACTTTGACCAAAGATGACAGAAAAGCTTAATGAATCACTTTACATTACTGACCCAGAGAATCTAAGATCCAGCTTTCAATTTGTTTTTATAAAATGCAAATATCCCTTAAGTATCTCTCAAGTAGTCAAAACAATTCAAGTATTAATTTTCAATATGCGTCAAGAGCAATGCTTCTTTGGAAACAGAGAATGCTCGATTTGAAAGAGAGATAAAGTGAAACGAACAGGCAAAAGAACCTACTAGAAAAATTATAAACGTGACTTACCTTGTAGATTTTGCAATGGCAAAGTCATGATGCCTCCTGCTGCAGCTGCTGCTACCAGCCCTTGGATGTTGGTGAGATTCGCTGTAGGTAGAGTTAGGACAAGTCCTTGCTGGCCCCCCAGCTGCCCAGCCATGTTGAAAGGAATAAGGATCGGCTGATTCAGGGCTGGAGTGCCTCCTGGCATCACCCCTGCTACCGCTGAGGCCAACTGCTGGGCTGTCAGTAATGGCTGTAACAGAACACAGGCAGCAAACTTACTATACTGCGCATAGCTCGGTATTACACACTTAAAACTCTTCTGGCTTGGGGTTTTTTTCATGGTCCGTTATAGATACGTGCTGCTTCCTATATCTCATATCATCCATTTCCACCAACACAAAAAGTTTTGACAAAATTGACGGGCTGAAGCCGTAAGCCTCACAGTCATGTGGCATGGTAGCAATCCCAGTTGAATCTAGACTGGAAAATTCATTATATGTGCATCAAAGGTAATTTTTGAAAATGAAAAGGCCTAACTCAAGTCAGCCTGTAAGAACCTAAAGACGAACATTTCCCACATTGTCCCGGTTGCACACTGATTGGTAAGAGCAGAAAACACTGCAGTAACAACTGTCAGGACTATGTGGACCAAGATTGTCCTGGGAGGTGGGAGAACATGGAACATCTTAGAGTATGGCCAAACTTGGACCAAACTGTGAAGCGATAGGGAAATCTTTCAAAATGTTATACAGTGCCATACTACTATGCCTACATTTCACTCTAAAGAAAAGAAATACCTGGCATAAAAGATAATGAAATGCCTTTACTAATGCAGGAGCTGTGTGTGACAGGCAGAACTGTCAGAGCCAATCAGTACATGATAAAATTACACAGGCTTTTAAATATTAAATAATGACATATATTAAAAAAATAACTTATACAAGAAATTTGAATATCTTAACCTCCTAAATACGCAAAACTACTTAAGTTTTATTTTAGAAAAACCTACAAAAAGCTAATCTTTCCAAACAATTTTAAAAACACACACACGACAGATACATACTCCCTTTTTGTAATATTAAATGGAGGTGAACAGAACCACATTTTCTATATTACACAGATCAAATACGATCGATTCCAATTATTTACTTTTCATCAAATTGCACATTTTGATTAGTCAAAAGGAAAGATACTGACCTGAGGCCCAACAGGGAATGCAGGATGGGACTGACTGGGTTGGTGTTGGTCTGCTGGGCTCGTATCGGGCAATGCTGTGTTTCCTCTGGCCTCTGAAATCCAAAGAGCAGATGGATTTTAATATCAAGCCTGCAGACTGCCACATTACCTTCAACTCTGATGTCACATAACATCAAGCTGAAAATGATATGTTCAAGTGCTTTATCAATAACTCAAGCACTCAAATCACTTATCAGCTGCATAAATTATGCTAACATTCATTCAGACCAGCCAGCTCATTCAAGGAGCTACAAAGATCTGACAGCAGTGAAACCGAAGCTATCATCAACCCAGCTAATGTGGGTTGCATTATACATCCATTTACATACAGTACATGAGCGCTCCGCGTATGTGGGAACTGCATTTTTTACGCTTAGGTGAGCACCAGTCATTCTAATTTCTGAAAGCAAAAGTTATCTGAAAAACAATCAAGCCACAGCTACTTTGTATCTTAATAAAGTATTTTCTTTTGTCAGTTACTGAGGCAGCAAAGGCTGTATGACGCGCAATAAAAAGGCACTATGGAAACTGAAAACAGGTATGCTTCCAAATGACAGCTTGTTTCCTAAATTGCATGTGAGGGGCAAGCAAAATTCTATGAAATCAAGGATTTCCAGTGTTTACTGAGATGATCAATATCCAACAATCAAACTATATACTGGGCACTAATGACTTGCACAGAACATAGCTCAGCCCGACTGAATTTGCTGAAGCCTGCAATACAGATTTGGAAAGGAAAAAGAGAAAGAGAAACATTCCTATCTGTTGTAAGAAAGTACCAAGATGTTTGCAAAACTATGTCCAATCCTCCCCTTCCCCTGGGTGAAGGACTCGCGTTGATTCACAAAGTTTTTCAGTGCTGATGGCATGACCAGGCCCACATTTATCTTTGAGGCTGAACGAATGACAGCTAGTATCAAAAGTAGCTGCAAGAACACTGTGGTCTCTTAAAAAGAGAACCCTGGCATTGGTGTCAGGTTTCCTGGCTGTACAATAGCTTTAGTTCTATTAGTTTTTTTCCAATGAGTGGTTGAAATTCCCTCCTAAGTAAACCTTAAGGAGATACTCTGTTCCAGTGTTTGTCTTCTGAATAGCAAGTGAAAAATAATTCAGAAGAGGTTTATGGGCACACCCTGATATCGTAAGGAGAAAGGATATGATTTTGTCACACTTATAAATTTTAAAGAGGGTGTTATCAGCTCATTTAAAACAAATTCTCCAAGGGGACAGACTTATAAATAATGGAAATGAGAAAAAAAACCACCCCTCACCCCCCTCAAAAAACTTCAGCACATTAAGGTACAAATAAAATCGACTGCTACATATTATTCAATTGACTTCTATCTCTACAGCAGTGTCAATCATAACAGCATTTTAGAATAGGATTAAGCAATAAATGTGCAGAGTTATTACACAGAAATCTGAAAATCTGATTAATTTGTAATATTTTTATGTGGTCTCAAAAAGTCAGAAATGGACGTTGCTTTGGGAACACTTACAAATGGTCTATTGAAATATCTGATTGGGAAGTAATAAAAACATACAGACTTGCTGACATTTTATAAAGTGAATTCTATATGTTTGGCATTTTAATGAACGCTGTCACTTAATAATGAGGATAAGCTGACCTACTGTAATCGGTGAGGACTCCAACAATTGCCTAATAACATGCAAACAGAGACCCAAGCACTAAATTTTTTATGTGCAATTTACTCATCCCAGTCACTTGAAAAGAAAGAAATGTAACTAGATATGCAAGAGTCAATGAAAACTGTTTCTTTCAAATCCATTACAATCCTACATTTTCTTCAGCATGGGTTCCTCCTATACAAAATAAAGTGCTACGTTACTAAACACACTTTTACCTTTGGTAATTTCCACATATTGTTATGCCTTTTTTTTTTAATCTTCTCATCACAGCTGTATGTATAAAGTAATATTAGATCAAAGGCTCAATACCAATGAATATATCACTCCAAATTAAGATCAACTCTTACAAGTCAATTTTGTTTATGTAATTTAAAGGGCTGAGAAATTTGTCTTCGTGTATGATTTAATTAATATTAAAACAAGCTCCTGATGGGCTGTCACATCATTAAATTGTCCTACAAAAGCTCTGGGAGAAGAAAAATATTGGAGTCAAGTATGCATCAGAATTAGATTTTATTGCAATTACTATAACTGGAGCTCTCAGAAAATAAGAAGTTCTAAAGAAATATGTGTTTTTTATTAGTATTTTTTTTCCATGGCGTGGTTATCCTAGGAATGACTGTTTGCTTTTATCTGTACCCTAAGGATTTTGCAATACTTCATCTCACAAGCTGTATGTAGTACAAGTGGGTTATACAGGTCCATAAAGCCAAAATTAATTACACTCCTTTCCTTTTGCATTGCACTAATTGGAATCATTTAGGATTACATTCCTTTCGCACCGCCACTCATCACAGATGATGTATATTTTTATTTCAGTGCTCAACTGCTCTGCCTGCTGCTTCTAGCTCACTTTCCACACGATGCAGGCATCTCAGCAAAGCAGCACACGCCTTCACGTGCATGAATGTGGCCTTACATGGCACCCCCTAGGAAATTATCCCTGCCGTAATCTCAGACTGAAATTCTCACATTTCCTCTCATGCCCCTTCTAATCTAAAGCAGCTGCTCAAGAGCCAAGGTTTTTTTTTAAAGCACACAGGGAAACCTGCCTGCTGGGCTGGCGGGAAGTACAGCGAAGCGAGGATGTCAGGGTTAAGTTCTGTTGCATCACACACGGTGACAGCATTTGTTCCTTGCTGCACGCTGTCTTCAGCGAGATGAACAGGTCAAAGCTTGTAGGAAGGCAGAGGAGAGCACAAAACACTGGTAGAAGGCTACTTCTCCTTTTCTGCCTTATAATGTTGAGTGGGTGGATTCCTGATTTCAGAGGATCTGAAGCGTCGGGAGAGCTCTGTGGCACAGCAGCTATTTCTGATTCAGACTCATTGCCACTAATCTGGAAAAAACCCTTCCTTAAGACCCTAAACTGGCAGCACAAAATCCCCTGCATTGTTTTTCCTCTCTGTTTCACTGCCTTTATTTGGGACTTCATTAGTTCCAGATGCTGGAATGACCTCTGCAGGTACATTAATTCCCCTGTCCAAATTCCAGTCCTCACTAACAAAAATGGCCTGTCAAAACCTAGCCTAGATTTTCCACTTGTCCTGATCCAGGCCATTACCTCCTGTTAGGCTATTCCTCAACGCTGCTCAGCTTTCTGTCAGCGAGGGCTATGGTGGCAAGGAACCAGGACTCATTGCAGTCCCTATGGAGCTGGGGAGCTACCAGCAGCACCTTCTCTGTTCTCAACTATGCCTCGAAGAGACTGCGGTCTCATTACACCTCTGATTGCTGGTGCACAAAGGGCAGGCAGAAGGCAGGAACAGGGCACCTACTCGGGAAGAAGAAGTAATTGTTAACACCATTTGCCTAGGCAGGGAGCTAAGACTTCTCTTACACCTGAGCGCTGCCAGCACAGCCTAAGTCACTGAGTTTGCTCAGCAGTACTGTATGAACATCCAGGAGTGCTGCTGCCACGGTATGGCCATGCCTGTAGACAAGGCTTTAATATTTAATAAGCAGTATTCATCATATGTGATTCATCATAAATTAATTATATATTATATAATACATACACTCACCTCTCATCCCACCAAGGGGCTGGAAGGGCATGACACAATAAAAAATTGAAGTGCACTGTAAACATCGTAAAATAACCCTCTTAAAATAAAATATTATTTTAAAAAGCTAAGTAAAATAAAGGCAAACTTCTCCCCTTATCAAAAAGAAAAAAAGTAAAATAAATTCCCCCAAACCAAGCACAAAAACCCCCTTGTTGTACAATACTTGGTATAAAATGAGAAAACCCCAAGAGAAATGTCAGAAGGAAAAAAAGTTCACATCCCAAGGCCTCTGAGCCTCATACAAAATTACAACTGTAAATGCACTAGTTATAAATAGGCTTTCCAGAGTTTGCTTCCTTTCTGTTCCTTACACATCTTCAGCAACACAAGAGGTAACTCAGTTCAAATGTCTTTATCCCCCTGTGCCCCATGAAGGAGGGGATGCTCTAATCCCCACTTTACAACTGGGCAGAAGAACTCGGATCTGGATTCTCAAATCAGCGCTGTTCAGGCACCTAGGTCTCCTCAGCTGCACTCACGCTGTTTAGGAAAGCACAGGTCAAAGCCTAGAACTGCTCTGTGACTCCTTGGCTGCTCCAGGGCTACCAGCAGCTCTGACAAGGTGAAGGTGCACGTCCTCCCCAGCACCCTGCACTGCCCATCCCAGCAGCCCTTGTCTCACGTGATGTCCAGTGCTTGGAGGGAACGTGCAGAAATTGCCAGATGTGACTGTACTGAAGAGCATCACAGGACATATGATGGAGTGCATTAAACACGTACGTCCAGCTCTGTCCTGGACCTCCTGGTTCACCTGCCAATGTGTGCTGGTGCCTGCTCAAAGGCACGATGCACAGTGGTGTCTCCTCTCAAACTCTGCACTAAAGCTCGCTCAAAGCCGATGCTCATGTCACAGCATAAGACTGGCCTAAAGCAGATGATCCAGAAATAACTTCCTCACAGTCTTCAAGAATTAATTCACTATGTCTCACATCTGTATCAGAACCAGGGAGAAGCTGGGCCACCTTTCTTTAGTACTCAATGCTTTGAAAACCAGCAGGATCAAATTTAATAATGCTGGGTTTTAAATAATCAAAAGAATACACAAATCCTTCTGAGATACCCATTTAAGCAAATATTTTAAATGGATCAACATTAATAAAAGAACACAGCATTTCAAGCAACAGTTGATATTAAAATCCTTAGATCCGGTCCCACAATGTGACATTAAATTACTTCTATTTATCTCTCAGTAACTGTAACAATAAGAAATCAAGAGTAGACTTTTTTCCTTACTCATTGAGCCAACTCACATTAAAGATACAGCTTTAAGAATGAAATCATTAAAGTGAAAATACTGCCTGTGAGAAAAAAGTCTTACATTTTTAAAACTAATAAACTTAGTCTGAGCATGTAATATAGCTGCATTTGGATCATAAGCCATATTATCAGGAGAAAAAAAAGATAACTTTTTAAAACAAATTAAACAGGCCAACTGATAATATTCAAAGTATTGGGTATGGTATGTGAAAGTCCATATTCTCTGATTAAAGTACCTCAGCTCTTCATTAAATGAACCCTTAATTGTCAGCAATTATACCAGAAGCAATCTTGCTGAACAAAATTTAATAGCTGAAGAAAAAAACGCAGCTGATAATAAAAACCCCCTAACATTCCCTCCAAACAATCCTCATTCTGCCACAAAGCACCATATTGTGGCTCTTAATGTCACTATTTTCATTTTCCTGCTGCCTCAGACGTTGGACATGTAGGTTGGAAGTTTTTCCAAATCACCTCATTGTAAAACCTTAGTAATCAGATTGTCACACAAAATTTTGCAAACACACCTAAATTTTACAATACTTGCAGGAGAGAAAATTGAGATTCTATGCTGAATCTGTTTTACATCAATATAATCCTACGGTTATCAGAGAAGATACTCCCATTATCTCAGCAAAGAAAAGCAAGCTTAGAAATAAAATGAGAATCATGAAGCACCTATTGAAAGGTATGAATTTAAGCTTGGAATTCTCATATTTAAGTAGTCAGCTATCTTCTTTCAGTCCATGACCAACATGTGGCATACGATTCACTCATCTGGGTTCTGTAAAACTTCTCTAAGTATCAGGTTGTCCCACAGATCATTATCAATTCACCTTTTCCTGCTGACCTCTACTTCAGGTTCTAAGCTTTTGTTTTCAGGCAGTGATTTCAGCCTCAAAGAAAACCACACAAGTAGGGATGTGGGTGTGTGCAGAATTACCACCAGCACCTGTTAACTCTGAAACCTAACAATGTTGCACTGTCAATATCATTATTTTACTGTTCGATCATTTCAGCACAGCATACAAGTACTGTGCTTATCTTCCACAACGTCAGATTGTCTCAACTTACATAACTCTCACACGTAGTTTTCCCTTACCTATGTACAAAACTTCTGGTTTACCTTTGAAAATGTTTGTGGTGTGATAAGGAAATGCCATATCGATCTGCCATATTGACATATATGTCAATGCAATATCCTGTACAGAAAGGCTAAAAATCCTGCATACAGAATGGATTGAATTAGACAGCAGAATGAATAGAGCAGATCTGCTTTACTGACTGTATCATTCAGTACTTCAGTAAAATCCCACAGTTTTATACTTATCTGAACCTGCCACGCAGTTGCTACTGCAAAGCTACCAAAATCACCGCAGAGCTCAAAATCATTGTGCCAGCAGAGCACAAAATCTCACCTTTGCCAGGTCCCTGGGGATATTTTCTCCTACAGGATCTTCTTCTGTAAGACACACAAGGTAGCCGAAACCACTGTGCGCATTACTCATATGCACAGAGCTTGGCTTCTATTTATGCACCTGCACCTTTCTGGATCGGGACTGATAACATTAAAACTCCAGGACTGTTTATAATGAAAATCAGGCTATTAAAGTGATTCGTGTTACACAGAACTTCTCCTGGACAACCACCAGTTACATTTACCACCAAACAAAACCCTGCCATTCCAAGGCACAAAAATAATAGGTAACACAAAACCCCAGCTCTCCCAACTGCTTTAAATTTTCTTCTTCCCCATCTTTATTTTTGCTCCTTTTTCATTGTCTTATCTTTTCCTCTTTTTCTTTTCCCCAAGTGAAATTTTTATCTTACTGGTGCCTATATGAATATTCTTCCACTTCAGATACTTCACACGAGAAAAGAAGTGTCGCTGCTAGAGAAAAGGGGAAGGGATATAATTGCAAAAGTATGTTCTTTATTCAAAATAGACTCATTCTACTTTTCTTCACCCCCTAAGTAGAGTGCATAAAAATCCCTTGTTAATGGTACATACATTTTTTATGAACTGGACCCTTCATATTGAGAGTTCGAGTTTCTTTTCTACTGTATGCATTAGCACAAATATAATCACATTAAGGTCACAAAGACCCTATCAGGTTTCCCTGAATTTATACAACATTTCATACTCACTGTTTGCTGTTAGTGCTGGTGAATGCAATGATGATAAAGGTTACTTACCAGAAGATGGACAGTTGAATGCATTATTATTTCATGTTGGGCAGCTGATCCCTAGCTAAGAAGGGCAAGAGGCTTCTCTAAATTAAACTCTCCTTTCTTTCCATCCCTGGAAGCTTACTAAATGCCAAAGAGTGAGCGCGTTAAAGAACATCTATTTTGGAACAACTGCCACAGTTTGCCATCTTTATAGCTAACTAAGATTTCTTTATGATTTTTACAGCATTTATCTATGCATGCGCTTTTATTCCTAACAGGGCAGAGGGCAGGATTTCACCAAAAGCCTTCCTGAGACTCACCCTCCCCATCTGATTTCTGCATCCTCTCTAAAATAAGGTAGACTATGATGATATCTTATAATGATATACATTGCTCTTTGCCTGGGGAACCTTGCACAGTTTACATATTTGGGGCTTGGTGGCTGGCACTACAGGCTTCTAAAGCCAGGCAATACACGGGACAGCCTCTGGTGCACAGTAATTCAGGCTTCTGGGTGGAAGAAAAGGGTAGCATGTCTGACATCTTCTATTTTTACAAGTTACATTAATATACTTATTATTTACAAAGGACAGGGCACAATTAAGTGGCCAATGACAGAAATTTAACTTGCAGCTTTGCCAGATTCCAGGAACTGGAAAGCAAACACTGTAAGGTGGGGAGGGGATGAAGCCAGTGTCCTACCAGTCCAATGAGAGCCTGCTTCGAAATTCACATCACCTGGTTCAGTGAGTGAGGAATATCTAGTTAAGGGAGGAAGCATTCAATTAAACCAAGGAAAAGCACCTCAATCTTCAGCAGAGGCAGCGTTCAGCAAAATGCACCCCACAATATATGTAAACTCCTACTAGAACATCCTGACCAGCAAGTACGGTCAAGCAACAGTGGTTTATCACTCCTGCCACTGCGCTCACTGCCTGGTTTCATCTCTGTGGTGTCTTTAACAATTTCACACTCTCTGCTGTGGTCTTTACACAGCCCTGTGGGGCTGCTCCATCAAGTGTCTCATTACAGGTTGTTCAGCTGTTCAGACTTTATTGAGACTCTTGAAAGAGCCATCCCACAGAGCAGAGTACTGTAGGAGTCCAGTCGAGATCCAGGAGGAAACCTGAACAGTGGCAGCAACTCTGTATGCAGGAGACCACGCTCCTAGATCAGACTAAATCACAAAACTGGTAAGTCTACATTATAAACCTATTTAGCTGCACATGTACCTTCAGAAATTCCTAGCTACAAAAATTCAACAGCTCTCCCCCTTTGAAACCAGCCTGTGCTGTTTGATATCTGCAGCAAGTTCTCATGATGTGGCTCAGCAGGGTGAGCCATTATTTCAAATGAAAGTGTTGGCTGGGAGCTGCAGAAACTCATAGTATGCATTCCTCTAGATCCTGCAAATCCTGAACTGAATTAACTTCCGTCTCTCTATTCTTGTCCGAAATCAATTGTAGTGACTATTTACAAGGAGCTTTTTCTAGGAGTCCCCAAACACTTTATATTTATCTGTTTTTAAAAAGCATTCAGTCTGCCAGCCAGGTCTTGCAAGCTATGTCAAGCCTAACCATCACTAAACCAAGTTTAAAACACACAGCAACAGCTTTTGGCATCTCCCCCCCCCCCGCCCCCCACTTCCATTTCCCCTCTCCTTTGTAGACCAAAACCTAGAAATATAAAAAAGACCTAAAGACCTAGTAGTCAGTATTATCTTCCTGTCTGCCTGTGGAATTTGAGCAGCTATTTACCAGACAACAGTAGTGAAACTCTGCAGCAACCCCTCAGATGGTCTTTTGCACACTAAAAATACCCTAAACCAGATCTGCAGGGAAATAACCAAGTGCCTTGCAAACATTTGGATACTGTTCCTGTAGTGTGTCAACCTTGCCTTTATTTGAGTCAAACTCCCGCCAGATTTCACACGCGTTGGATTAGTTCTCTAGGAAAGGTTTAAAAATACAGCACAGGTTAGAAAAGCTTTATGCGTAACAGGCATATATTCCAGGACAGTCATATGACGTGGAAGATCTCCTGGTTAGCAACGCCTTGTCATGGCAAGACCTCTCTGTAACAACATGCCACGCGGAAAGGAGAAAGGCAAGAAGAAGCCACACGACTTAGCTCTGCCAAAGTGGCAGGCAACTTGCTTGAGAGAGTGCACTGTGATACATCCTAACAGGATTAAAGCATACAGAAGACACAAACTGTTTCTAATCCCTAAGAATGCTTGTGTTTATATATATATATACACACACATGTATGCTTCTCTATATATAGATACATATTTTTAAACAAATTATCCTACATCTCTTTCATTTTTTTATTATTGTTCTGTTTATTTTTTCAGCATTACAGTAATTGAAAAATATCTACTGGTAAAAGATTCTATTAATTTAAGTGCATTCATAGTGTGTTATGTCACTAATAGACTTAGGTAACATTATTCTTTTATCCTTTTTACAAAGCATTATTTTATTGTCCTCTCATTTCTAAGATTTTACTTCCACTTAAAGTCAAGTAGAGTGAGGGCTTTGCAGAATTCTATTATATTATTGTCCTGTCATTATTCTAACTCCATTACACAACAACACAAAACCAGCATCAGCTTCCATTTGTCATATTATTTATTTTGAGGATTATGTCAGATCTCAGACTATGTGTACGTGCCTACTAAACATAATTTGGAGTTGGGCAAAAAGTAATCACCGATTCCATCTAAAAATGCTTTTAAAGAAAACTTTTTAACTGTTCTATATTTCTGTAAGAGCTCTGCCATCGGATTTTAACCCATGCAACCCTTTAGAAGAATTTAGCTGTATTTACAAAATAGAAGACAATGTCTAGAGGTACACACAGACAAACAGATTTGAACTTCTTTGTCCCTACTTCCAGCTGAGCTGACAGAAGCCAGTCCTGGTGTGGAAGCTGCAAGCTGCGCTCTTGTGGTGCTCCACACACACATACACACTGTGTGTCACTCTCAGAGTTGTGCTCCTTCTAGGAAGAAGCTGATTTGGGTCTGGCCACAATGAAGCACAGAGGACCTGAAGCAAAGAGGACCCTGGGCTCACCTTTCCTACAGGTCAGATCCTTTGGCAGCCAACAAATGGTTCAGCAGACCTGATGTGCTTTACAGAAGTGCCGTCGCCTTCTTTATATCTTCTTTTAGTGCTCCTGGCTTTGAGGTTATGCAACATACAGCCAGGGTTAGTTTGAAATAGCCAACACTTCCACCCTCCACTTCTTATGGCTGCCATAAAGGAAAGATCAGGTGCTAATCTGACAAAGGCAAGATTTAGGCTCAGTGCCCAGCCATCACAGAGCTCCTGTGAGACCTTCACCAGCTCTTCTCACCTCACACACAAAGAGCATTGTTGGGCCCTCAGAGCTTAAGAGAAGTCCTGGACCAAAGAAGCAAGCCAATTACAGTGGGTGTGTCACAGGTATTGTCAGAGAGATGCTTCCTCCAGCCACAGACCTCTCACCACCTGACTCTACCCTATTTTTAGGGCAAACACATGAGCACAACATGGTGCAACATCTTGGCTCTAGCATTACCTTTCCTCCATGTTGAAGGAACCTGTACTCAGATCTCCAGGATAACTACTTGTTACCTTTGGAACAAAGCCACTACATGACTTCCTTGCATCCTCACATCAGCACATAAAGCTCCTCGTCTCACCATTTTGCCCCTCCTTATCTCGCCGCGCATACTGGCTACCAAAGGACTGCTGGAGGAAACGTTACTTGCTGACTACCGGGTACATAGTCCCAAGTGAGGTTCTGGTCACAATCAGTCATTCCATTCACCGTCACCCCTCAGAGTGCTCCCCTTGTTATTCTGTAGGATCTGTTGATTATATAGATTATAACACAGTAAGTAGATTTCACTCAGCAAGAGATGACCGGGTTCAAAACTCAATCTAGATTGAAAACGCACTAAAAACCCAAAACGTACTTATATCCATACTTACCATCTTCTCAGTTAAAATGGTATTTAAAGAGCTTTCTGGGAAAATGCAGCCTCCATATGTATGACTGACATCCATAAGGCAGTTAAGAACAGAAAACTGGATTGCAAGAGGTTTTATTTCGGTCATTGTGAAGCACATCCCTTGCAAGCGTTACCGTACTTTGCACATGGATTGTTACAATAGCATTGGTTGTACTTAATGTTATTCTAATGACTTCCCTCCAAAGAGCATCTGTGGACACCACAAATCCCTAAATGGTAACAATGGATAAACATCAGCTTGAGGAATGCAGGTCTATATTATTTATGAAGCCGCAATTCTCCTGTAAATAACCCAGTTGTTAAAATGATATGTATCTATGTAATTGAGTCTTCTGTATACAAATAAATAAGGCTTTATTGCAATGTCAGAAGTTAACAGACCAGTCAATAAAATCAATAACTCACTTTTTCTTGCTTATATATCTAACTTTTCTCCACCTTTCTTATGTCCTCTGTTTGTTCTGGTTACATATTAACACTCCAATGGATATATAGCTCTTATGATATTGTTCAGTAAATGGTGGTCTAAAGAAAAGTCTGAGGAAACACCACCTCAGCAATTTAATACTCTGCCTATTTATTGTGTACTTTAACATATACCCATCTGGTATCAATCAGGGAGAAAGAAACTGTCTTGATCTATACATCAGACTGCCTGAGATTTTTAATGCGAATGACTACATGAAGGTCTAAGTAAATTAGGTTCATATGGATACATTTAGCTAAAAGTGCTCCAGGCTTGGATTGCATTATCCTATAACCACTGTCAAACCTGCGCGGTCAGATTATAGCACTGTGCTGCTTATGCCTCTATGGTTAAGGTGGTGTCAGCATTTCCATTATGCTCTCCATTTTTCAAATATTTATAACTTGGCTGTAAAATTTGCTTTGGCCTGAAACTTGGTGAACCAGAAGCCAGATTCTACAAATCTTAGCTCAAGAAAGTTGACCATTTTATTTCAGCAGGAGTCTTTCCATTAGAAGGGTCCTGCCAGATTACAATCCAAGGTCAAAGTGTACGAGCCTGGTTGTTTTATTTGCTTAATGAAAAGGATATTGGGTCCCTTTAAAAATATTTTTTACAAAAAAAAAAAAAAAGAAAAGAGAGATATGGAAGCAATGGAAAATAAGGCTTGATTTTGTGATGTGATTAGGTCCCTAACTTGATAATCTCATTTTCAGTACTTCGAAGAAGAAGAAAAATTAACAGCAAAGCTGCTGCAATGTAAAAACTAGCCGTGGGGCATATGCACTAAATTTTGTTCCACTAATTACATTTTCTTGTGGCTTTTCATCTGGGATCTAGCACACCTCTTCAGCAGTGTAAAACTGGGAGGGCTCCAAATGAGCCATTCTCATCTATCAGGAATACAAACATGCTCACAAAAGCTATCTTATTATGTATGCTCCATGCAGGCTCTTCATTCAAAAATATTTTAACAGATGTCATGCTGGATAAATATAATAGCTCATCTGAGGCTTAGAAACACTTTACTCACAGTAGAAACAAATTTGGGCAGCATTTTTCAAATTGAGTTAAGTCCTTAATACACACCCACAGGCTCACTTAGACTTATAGATACAATATCTTTTCTTTCGTCCTCCTTAGCTAGCTGAACACATGATCTGCTATCGATGAAAACTTTCCTGTTCTGATACTGCTCTCGTGGTTCACTGCTGAAATGTCCTAACCCAGCGTTCGGGTTTTGGATATTGTGGAGCACAGGTCAGGGGACAAAGCCCTTTCTGCATCACTCCAGCAGCTTCCAGGTCATCTGCAGAGAAGCACAGGAGGTGCGTGTTGTACAACAGCATCCTCTGAATCCTTTCTCTTCGTAAACTGACCACAGACAGAGCTGCCTAGAACAGCAGAGGTTAGAGACACATTCTTGTGCTTTGTGAACCTATGCCAAAAAACCCCCGACAACTGGGCTTTAAAAACAGATATAGAGTATAAATCCATTGAGGACAGAGAGAAGACTATGTGGTTCAGGATTCCTTTTGGAGTTTCATTTGAAGGAGACATGCAGTTCTACTTTCACTGTCCCTGGTGCAGAAGAGCATGTTGCAGTAAGCTGTATGTGGCTCAGTGCTGTAAAGGTGTCAGGAAACAACTTCACTCTTGTGAGCAGACCCACTGAAGCACGAGGCACCAGTGATGCTTCTTTATGCTCACGGAATTAGATCCTCTCTGAGCACTGAGTGTGTGGCACTACCCTCAGGTCTTGGAGAGGTTGCAAAGCTGGGTAAGAATTTAAATATTTCCTTTTCGTTTACACAGTTTTGTTTGGAATTGACGAACCAGGCTCTGCCAAGTACCCAATTAACAGAGACAGGTATCTATTGTGAACAGTGTGAAAATTCCTTGCGTGGAAGTTACTGTCTTTGCCATAAGTTTAATTTGATGCCACATAGTAACACCAAGACAACTTGTGGCAGCAAGCTCTTGGCTTGCTGCTTTGTAATAATGTAGAAGGTTTCTTTAGAGTGCCTCTGACTTCTGCAAAGTTTCAGATCTTAAACACTGGGTTATACGAGAGCACGTGCACCTGACATACCAATTTGCAGGACGGCACAATGGTTGGGCTGTGTCCTGTGCTGGGGCTGGAGGTTATCACAGCAGGCTGCAAGCAGAGCTGCTGGGCTTTCTCAGGGCAGCCTGCACCGCAGCTGGGGTCTCTAAGTACACTCCTCATCTGAAGCACTTCCATGCACGGACCTCTCAGCAGCAGTCCTGGCAGCCCAGCTGCTCTGAAACACCAGTGGGCTAAGCGGGAGAGGGCTGTGGTGCTGCTCTGCAGCAAAGTGCCAGGCGAGGGGCCGAGCAGCATGAATACCAGTCTCCTAAGGCAGACTCAGGAGCTGATGGGGAGCAGCATGGTGGAAAGGAGTTCCTCTAGCAGTTCCTCACACAGCACTGGAACGGGCTGCCCAGAGAGGGGGTGGAGGCCCCATCCCTGGAGTCATTCAAGGTCAGGCTCGATGAGGCTCTGAGTAACCTGACCTAGGTAGATGTGCCTACTTGTGTAGGGAGGTTGGACTAGATGACTCTAGAGGTCCCTTCCAGCCTGAAACGTTCTATGATTCTATGTCTGCTCGCTGTTTTTACTATGGGTTGATCTTTCTACAACAGCCTTTCCAGGGATAGCTCCTCAAAATATTAAGCTAGGATCAACAAGTAAGGCAGAGTCAAGGCTAAGACTTGGTCAGTTGTTTGAGCATCCTATACACTTTGGAAAGCGAAGGCATGGCAGCACTGGCTGCTGTCTACCTACAGCATGAGGCAGCATGCTGAGTGTGGCTCTGCGCTTGAGCTCCAGGAATGGAAATTATTTCAGATCAGAACTTCAGGCTGACCCATGATGGGGGACACAGCCCAAGGGACAGAAAAAAAAAGGGGATTAGTCACTGCAAAGAATAGAGACAGCATTTATGTCTCATATCCAGGTAAAACGGGTGCTGTCTTAGCTTTTATTCAATTCCTTTTGAGGCACACCGTTCTTAAGGGGGGAGCAAGAATATGCACCCTTTATTTACAATAAAGTGGTCACAAGACTATAAAAATCAGGGTATAGATGCAAATCTTTAATTCTGAGCTCTTTTTCTCCCACTCTGATGTTCTATGACAAATATAACAGAGCAAATCACACCATCTCTTCTTATATAGAAAGACCTTGATGGTCAATGGTTTCTTAATCATCTAATCTCAAAGATACCCTGTAAACCCTTAGAAAAATCCTGCAGATATCGGGGGGAGAAAAGCAATCCTACAGTGATCCCCACATTTTTCTCCAAGGCTCCGCACTGAGGCTGCACTTTCATAACATACATACACCTTAAGTCTGACACCTGATGTATCTCTTCAAAGAAAGAATTGGTCTCAGGCTACAGTTGCTTTCCTTGGCTCCCCTTTCGTGCTTAGCTTCTCCTTTTTCTGTGCTGTTTCCCTCTGCTTTTATGGGGATTCTTGGACAAAAAGTCTGAAACAGGAACTTCAAGAATATTTAAAATATGTGGGGTTAATTGCTTACATTTTTAAAGTCTGAGTGGCTCTTAAAAAAAAAATCTCAAATGCGGTATATAAAGCAACTTTTAAACCCATCGTTTTCTGAGAGTTATTTTGTACTTGGAATAAAAAAAATATTTTGCATTAAAATGGAAACAGTGGAAGAAGTCACAGTAGATGGGTGAAAGATCCCTGCCACTAACACAAGGGTTTAAAACGTATCAGGGCATCCTTGAACTTCAGGGCCCACGGACTTCATCCTCATGCTGGAGCAGAAAGTAGAATTTCCCCATTAGAAGCAGCTCATCTCCCAAGGATACTTCCCTCCTCCACAAAGACAAATATTTTCAAACTCTGTATCATATTCACACTCCTCTCCTGTACTTACCAAAGACATAAATATCTTAATATTTCAAAGCTATAATATAATGCAATAAGATTCAGCATAATAACATCCATCAGAAAGGACAACTTAAAAGAAAAGCATCGCGTTTTCTGTATGAAACGATATATAATGACCATTGCCTCAAAATGGATCAATCTGGCTCCAGTGGAGCAGCTGCATAAGCATTCAGAACAGCAATAACTACAAGCTCTGGTGAGGTACTTTTCTTCCCAATGTCATCTCATTTTATCCCCCCTGAGCAAGGCTGAAAGTCACGCTGAAAAAACATCCAAAGGCAGCTTTCTCTCCCTACACCCATTCCTGAAATGCTCAATTTTACTAATAATTTTCAATTTTCAGTTGTAACACACTATACTGAGTACAATTATAATCACCCAAAATCCTAATTTTTATGGTTTTACAGCTTTCGGGGAGGTAAAAGCACAGTCTAGGACAGATGCAGAATTTGTACTTTAAAAGAAAAATTTAAAATGCCTTTTCAAAATAAATTTTATACAATTCATGGGAATAATGAAGGTAATTAAAAGTATCATCGTCATTCTCCTCTATTAATATACTTTTAAATAATTTCAATGGAACAAATGAGCCAAGATTGAGTTTTTGCATTTGGAAGCCAGATCTCAATGAATTGCACTCCACAAAGAACCAGATAGAGTTTTCCACCCTACACTTTGACAGACAACTTGATTCCAAAGCAATATTTAAATTTAAATAACCCTCAGCTTCTCTAATATGCACCAGTTTGTGGTTATTCTCAAGGGGTACTCCTGAAAGTTGCAAAAGGTCATGACAGGAGTGCCATATACCAAGATAAACACCATGCTTAGTCAGCTCTCAGTCCTCATGTACCGCAGGTCTTTGGTTTCTGAACCCCCAAACCTTTTCCAGAGCAGATGTGGAGCCATTCATATAATCTCAGCCTAAGTACAATAGCTTGTTATTCATGGGTCCCCAAGTGCGCAAACCAGAGGCTAAAAATCCTTTCCTACCTCCCCATGGAAATTCTGAGGTTCTAGGTCCATTCATCCCTGAACTCTTTTGATAGCTTTTTCTGATGTTGCAACACAAAGCTATGGGACACTCATACTGTAATACCAGCGAATATCAAGGAATTATCACTCGCTTCTAATAAATGACGAGAACTACTAATGATGAGATAATTGCAGTTGACAGCATTATTAGCATGATTTTTTTTCTGCCCAGTTTACCTTGGAAGGGACAATTTCCTGGAGCTAACAGATGCCAGGAGGAGTGAATTCACATCCCAGACCAAGCAGTCAAAAGCAACCTATAGTCAGGAGTTTTGAAATGGACTCACTTATCTGACAGACTTTACAGTCTTCTCTTCATGTGCTACCATAGAGGCAAATAGCTGGGAACGCATTGGAAGTGACAACTCTCACCTTTCCAACTAGCAAGGACTGTTTTAAACAGCTCAAGACCAGTTAATTTTGTATCAAACTCCCATCCTCTATGTATCAGGCAACACTGAACAGGGGGATGCACCAAAACAACCCTTCTAGTGAGGATTTTCCACAGTCCGCTCCTCATCCAGCAGGATTGCAGCGATGCTCCCAGGTGGATGTTGGGAGTTTCTTAGACCCCATCATCACCATAGCAAGCACACTTCAATACCGCAAAATGCCTAGGCCGCACTACCATCCCCTAGGCTCTCAAGTTTCCACAGCCACTTTGCATCCAGTTTCCCGCAAGCCCATTTTTTTGCATTCCCTACCATTTATATAGACTCATGACCATCTCAGTTACCTGTGCCATCAGGTAACTCTCTACCCTCACCCAAAAGCTCATCGCTCTGCCAAGCTGTTAGGGCCCATTTGCAGAAAAGACCCAAGATGGTCTGTGTGGGAACACATTGCCTTGCTACCTTCTGAGACACGTCTGAATTACTTTGTGCATGAATAAAAATGGCAACAACCTTAATCAGAACTAGCATGATTAGCAAAGTATTAATTTTTATCCTTGTTAGTCAGTTCAGCAGCAATAATGGTGTACTGTGAAGTCTTTCCAGTTATTTACTAACTATGGTTTAAAGTCTTCCAAGGGCTTCATGTAGCTGCTTCATGTGTCAACAGTACATGATTATTACCAAGCAATGAATACGCCAAAAGCCCAGCCAGCTATTTTTCCTCTCATAGAAGTTCTCAACAAATACTTGTTTCTCCTGAAAAGGCCAAGTCCAGGGGTCATAGACTTCTTCATAAATTTACATCCAGTTGGCCAGACACTGCTACCTGACATTCACACAGTTCAGCTGAATACAGGAGAGCTCCAATGGATCGCTCAAAAAAGATGAACCCTGTGAAGGTCTGACTGTCCTCCAGCTCTAGAGCTCGGTTTATAGATCTGGTCCTGAGGCGTGTTGGATTAGGCAGGTACGCATCAACTTCTTTTACCATTCAATTTTAAGGCTACACATTTCTGTTTAATTTCAGTATAACCAGTCAGATGCTGACTCACACAGGCATGGGGACTAAGAAGCGCCAGCTGAACAAACCCCCTTCTGCATGCGTATTTTTATACTTAAACGTCACATCCTCTGCAAAGAGCATGAAGGTGCAATGGCACATGCTTCTGCATGTAGTCTATGCATCCGTTGCAACATTATGTGCTGGCATCCCTTTTCATGCACCTGTGTGGTGACCCAGCTGGGGAACCGATATATTGGCTGGATTGAGGAGAACACAAGAAAATCATGATTCTCAGAGTGATGGTCTCCTGGATCTGGTTCACCACACCACAGGGATGCAGCGCAGAGGGCAGAGCAGGGTCAGGGTGGAGCGAGGAAGTTTAAACAGCAGTACTACTGAGGTTGTTAATGGCTGCTTCTGTGGAAAGGATTCCTCTTTGAGCATCTATTGATGTGAATGGTTTGAACACATACAGGGACTTACACTGACAGTATATTGGACTGGTCATTTTTACAGTCCTGACCACAAAACCCAACCCTGTGAGATCGTGCTCTGGCAGACAGAATTGGGAACATCTTCAAGCAGCAAACCAGAATGAAGACCTTGCTTTCCAATTTTCAGACAGGTGTATCCCAATACAGTGGAAACACCTTGATACTCTATCTACTTTGACTTCTCCTATGTTCACTCCAGAGCATAGGAAAGCTTAACAATGTAAGTTTTATTCAAAAATTCCTCTCCTCATGTAACATTGCCTGCCTCCAACTAGCACAGTAGAGCAGTGCAGAGGGGTTGTCTGCCTTCTCGCAAAGAGGACAGCACACATTTCACCAGCTGTGAGCAGAGCTGGTATGTCCAGGCACACAAAGGCACAGATTACTCAGGCTGGCAGCATGAAACATTGAGCTTGGAAATGAACCTGGCAGCAGGCCAGCAGATAAGATCCAGAGTAGCTCTTTGTATTCTAATACACGTGTCTGAATCAATGCTCAAACCAATAGACTCCCTACGGGTCTGCAGTCTCCCCTGACACTCTGTTTGTTGACATGTTGCTCAACTTCTTGTTGGCCAACACATACACTGCTCACAGGGTGGGTTCCCAGGGAGCTTGTTCTGCTTCTGAGTGCTCAACCGCTTTTAGACTTTTGAAGCTCTCCTCTTCGATTAAAAAAATTAAAAAAAAGGAAAAACCAAACCAACCAACCAACCAAAACCCCAAGAGGATCTAGATGATTTAAGATATGCCTGTTTGGTCAAATTGCTGTTCTGATCCTGAATTAGATACATCTGCTCTGCAAAGGGAACTTGTGCTAGAAGATTTGCTGCATGCTGGTGGCCAGGCATGCTCTACCTGGGCAGTAAACATTTGCAGAGCATGTCACAAACTTAACTGATTGCCATACAAAAGATATTCATTGACTTCCATAGGCTTGAGTCAGAATGCCATCTTCTAATAAAGACCAGGAGGAGCACACGCAAAAAGTGATGTTTGCCAAGGTCTCAGCAAGCGCTGAATCACTCCCTTTGTGCACCACAGGAGGGATCGTTGTTCCACCCACTTCAGACATACTCTCATCATCCCTGGAATCTGGCAATTCCTTCTCATCATAAATCTATCATGTACTTAAAAGTGCCTGGGTTTTCAGATATGTAGCAGACAGTAGAAGACAATTCAAATGAGACAGAGAAACTATCACTGTTTCAAATCAGCCTAACATGAAGAAGATAACATACTTCCCCATCATTACTGGCCAGTGAGATCTACTCAAAGCAACTCGAGGTGACTGGCACTACCGAATTGTGTACAGATCCCTTCGCCACCCTCTTGTATGTACAACGCTGTCATGCATCATCCTGTTTGGAAATTTTGTTGTTATTTCTATTCCATGGCTGAGCTGGTGGAAATTGGTCCCCCAGTCCTCTGAAGGTGGCAATATGTGACTACCTGCCTTTTTCCCCCCCTCTATAACTTCTTTCTCAGGTCTCCCTCAACTATCTCCCCACTAAGAGAAGGAAGAATTTATTGTTTGTGAAGTTTTCAGGGACACTTAATCATACAAGTCTAGTTAATCCTTGAAAATCTGTTTCCTGAACGTCAAAATTCCTCCTGTTGGATAGTAATGGCCCAATTCTAACCATGCTCAGTGAAAGAAAAGGACACAAAAGCTTATTTCTCTTTGGCTGTTCAAGAACTGTGGAAATTCCCCATAGATCTCTGGTGGCCCTCAGATTAAGAGTCATCCATTTTTCCTATTCCCAAGAGAAGCCAGGCAAAGCTTGAACATGAAAAAAATAAGTACATATGGCAGAACTATTTTCTCTCTTTACTATGAAAAAAAAAAGAAAGAAGAAAAGGAGTTAGTGAAAATTTTGGCTGTCTAGAAGCTCTCCATTCAGCCACAGTAAGACGTGGTTCGCATCAAACCTACTGTCTGAGGGCTTAGCTCTAGCAACCTAGAACAACAGAAAAGTTCTGCTCTCTCCTGCACCTCTTTCTTTAGATCACTAAAAAAGGAGAAGACATAAGATGTCCCCCATCTATTGCACTGATGAGAGAACTTAGGCTCAATGAGTGGATTGACCATGATATTGCCAAAATTGACCTGTCCAAGATGATGCAACAAATCTATGCCAAAATTGGAACCAAGCTTTCCTCTTGAGGTGTTTTGTGCCTAGACCTAAGCTCAAATGAAAGCAAAAATAAACCACAAAACAACAATAAATGTTATTGGCTGACGGAAAAGTAGAAAATTGACTCATAGGGAACAAAATGTTGCACATGAGCTAAATGCAAGCATTCCTCCGAAGAAGCCTAAAGGAAATCAAGCTGTAGAAACTCAAAACATTCCACACAAATTGATAGTAAACAGCAAACCAGCTATTTTTAAGTTTTTCAAAACCGGTAATAATAGCTGCTGTCTCCCTAAAGGGCCAAGTGTAACCTGCAGTAAGATAGAGCAACCTTTGCTCAGTTTCTGAATCCTCCCTGTGTTGTCCCTGTTTTTCCCCCCAGAAGATGTGAGATGCCTCTATTCTCGAGTCATAGAGCATCCATTGGCTTCAAACTCCTTCCCCTTCACCCTCTCTCTCTTACCCTGTGAAGTGCATGCAGCACTCTGATCGGTGGACAACATCATTTTGTAGTCATCCAGGGTATTTGTTGAGGGGCTGTATTTATATATGCATTGTTTGCAACAAAGGAATAAAGCTATGAAAGGTTATTAGAAAATTAAATGCAGCTATAAATTAATTTCTGTAATCACTCTTCATTAATATTTAATATATTTATATAAAGGATAAACCTCCTCAACTCCCTAGGCATCCTGCCTTTAATAATGTGGAAACAGCTTATCTCCTTCCTGTTGCTGAGAGTGGATTTGTAATAACTAGTAATGTTAAATGTATTTTAAAAAAATCAATAATAAATAAATACATAAACACTTCCCCCCCAGAACGCTCCTGATGTTATTTACAAAATTAAAAAAAAACAACTATGGAATGGCAAGGGACTTCATAACCGTTTCATTACTACATTCCTAATTGTATGTGGTGGAACTGCATAATCAGTTTATTGAAATTGAAATCTTTGGAACTGATTCTCCCCACAGACATTAACAATAAGCATCTTGTGCAATAACACAGTACTTAATGTAATATAAACATTATATGCACCAAGCTTTCCCTTGGCTTCGCCTGCTGGAATTGGACATTTTTAACACTCTTGTGTTCTGCCACTGCATTGAATCAAATATCTAATTTACAGGCTGCAAAATACAATATTCCCATATTACAATAAATAAAGGAAGATACATTCAGAAAACACACACACAATCGGTATGAGGATAAGCAAGACTACATTTAATAAAATGGAAATAAAGCAGACTCTTCTAGGAAATGTGAATGGATTTTGATGCACAATATGAAAGAAATTGCTTCTGCTTCCCACCATATCCCTGCAAATAACGAGGCTGATGCTGCACGGCCCAAAACCAACTTACTTCTACTTAGTGAGGAGACTTTACCCTTGTCAGTAGCTCCATTCATACAAGCAAAAGTATTTTTACTCAAGTGTATATCCAGATATCAACAGGATTGCCCTCCAAAGAAAGAGGTTCATAGTTTAGCGTGCAGGATTTAACATGGTAGGAAGTAATGAAGACTAAGAAACGCTCACCTGCACATTCTCAAGTCAACACTAAGTCAACTCAAAGAACTTAAACCCAAAAAAATGATGTACCTTTATCTGTTTTCATTCTCAGCAGCAAATAAAAGCTGAAATTTGATTAATTTATTATTACTGCTATTGCAAAGGTTTTTGTCCTTTTTAAAGATCAGGAAAAGCTTTGGGTGGGAACTGTGATTTATGGGGGTTTATAATTTTTTTTTTTCAGGTGCTTCAAACAGCATAGTTAGAAAAGTTGTTACCAAACAAGTTCAATACTTCAATTAAAGAGGACTAGCTGGTTCCACTAATATTTCCAACAATTATAAAAAAGAAGCGGAAACAGAAAAATATCCTAAAATAACTTTTAACATAATAAAAAGAATGGAGAAAGTTGTTTCTTCTCCACAGTTCTGTCATCATGTGCCAGCAATGGCATGTAGACCTCTTAAATCTCAGTCACCTCATCTTCATAAAGTTTTATAAGACACTAGATAATTAAGATTAAGGCTATTAGACCGTGGGACTGTTCAGTTCTCTTGGAGCCTTCTCGATTCAACACTGATGGTGTATAATAATGTGGCAACACAACCAGTATGGGACTTCACAACCAGAGCCAGTGAGCAGAAGTATCAGCTCTACTTCTGGAAAGGAGACTCCAGAGTTTAGCAGCAACATTATTTTATACATTTTAAGAATATAACACCTCTGTAAAGCCGTGCAAGACACCAAACAGAGCATTTGGATCCATCTTCACACTTGAGTAAAGCCTCACAACAGACTTACTCCTACAACAGAGCTGAACACCACATCATGGACGAAGGAGGTGGCTGGTGAGTGTCCTAAGAACTCCAATGGCAAAACAAATTGAAGATAATTTTAAACATAGAGAGTCCAATCCAATATCAGTCAGTACCTTCTGGTGCCAGCACAAGCTGTGAGATATAGCACTGTCATTTGGGGAGGAATGAGAGGAAACATTCTTCCACAGACTTGACAAGAGTGTAAATGACTGCAGAGGCCGTGAGACAACACAAAGCCTTGCCCATGGTGCGTACTTGGATTACTTCAACCTCCACCTGGCAAAGCACTTGAAATTCATAAGCCTCCCAACAACAGATGGGCTTGGCAAGGCCAGCGGAAAGACTCCCATGGATTTCAAAGAAGATCGTTGGAAAAGGACCATTTGGCTATATATGAAGTACTGATTTATAACAGAAAGATCTGCCTGCCCCCTTTAAAACATGAGCATGCTAAAAAAGGATTAGAAACAGAAAGAGGAAAATGCAGTCAACTGAATTTAACTGCACTTCCTCCTCAATGTGTCTGTCCACAGCTAAAGGATGAAACAGTGAGGAAGAACTGTACATTCGCACCAGCTAAAAGCCTACTGAAAACAATCTAAGAAAGAAGCAAGCCAAAATGAATCTGACAATCAAAATATCAGAGGCAAAACAACAACACTAAAGCAAGCTTCATGCAAAAGGGACACAATACATTTTGTTGCTCATGCCAGGTTTTCTGAACATGGCACAAGCCATTGGAAGTAGGCTGGGTGCTTTTAACAAGTTTCACTTTATTCAATACAAGTTTTATTTATTCAATAAGTTTTGGAAATAACCTGTTGATCATAACACACATGCGTGTGTATATATTTCTCCCTCTCTCCTTTTTCAGTAAAACTATCCTCAGACAACCTCCTACACAGAAATGCTAACAGGCTGACTCCTACACAAGTGGAAATACAATTTCCCTCCTTCTGCCCTTGGTGTTAATTTGTGCTTCAGCATCATTCTGAAGGGTAAAGAATTACAATAGAAATATTCCTCTAAAAGTTAGTGCTCTCCACTGTCTCACCTTGAAGCGAAAATCTTGCATCTGCGGTACCTGGTTGTAACGGTGAGTTAAAAGTACTCAAACTACATCGATAGCTTGTTTTTAAACACCTATTTACCTGCTGTAAAACATTCAGCTCAAGAACTTGAAACATTTGCAAGGTCAAATATATGCGTTCTGGATGGATGAGGTGCCGAGAAGGAGTATTTAGGATCAGGAGGATCACGTCTATCACTGGCTTAAAGAGGTGAAAGCACGTGGGTTAATCTGGCTATGGCACGGAAAGCCTGTGAAGAAATGAAATTCCTTTCACAGAGCACCGCACTCTCCACCGAACTTTTGTCATGGAAGAACTAGCAGTTAGTATTACATGCAGCTTTCAGGAGAGCATCTGCAATGCCTTTCTGCACATAAGCAATACACCCTGCTGGCAAACGTGGACTCACCGAGCTGGGCAAAGGGGCAAGCAAGGAGGCAGCTAGCCCTGGATTAGGGACATGATGAAGTCCTGATTCAGCTGCAGACTGGAAGTGCACAAACCTGAGCCTTAAAAAGGATGTCTTTGACCTATCTGCTATGAAACCAACAGGCGACTGGCCCAGACTTTAAGATAACTCCTGCTGAGGAGCGCCAGCCTGTCACAGAGACAGCCACAGGGGTAGGTCACCCCCAAAGGATTATCTGATCACCTGGTGGGAGGAAATTGGATCGGTACCTGATACAGAAAGGCAAAAGTGCTTCTCGTCTTTGGCTCCTGTTGTCCCAGGAGCACATTGAGGCAGGTGAAATACTTCCTGACTCACCACAAATTCAGTAAAGGGGACTCCCAGGGGAAGCCTGAACTAGATTGGGTTTGGAGCTTGGCAGCAGAGCTGCTAAATAGAAACAACAGCATGCTTTAAATAAAATCAGTGGTGTGTTAAAAATCCCTGTGCAAAGCCTGTTTACCTGTCTGATTTCTTCATGTTTCTTTCTCTCTCACTTCTCTCCCCAACCCCCAAATAAAAAAAATAAAAAGTAGATTTAAAGGTAGAAGGCAAACCTGAGACTCTGCCAGGCTTGAAAAACTCATAAAACATGCAAGAGTTTGAGGGTGCTTCTTTGGACTTCTAACAGGGTTGGGCCAAGTCACATGCTAACACAGAACTGGCTCTTTAGTGATGGATTTTCACTTGAAAATGATATCTATGGGCAAAAGCAGGTTGTTATTATTCATAAGACCTTAAGAAGACCATAAAAGCAAACAGGTCCTCCCCATTACTCCCATGCTTGAACTCATTTCCAATAAGGCCAGTGAAAGAAGCTCCAACAGACGTCAACAGGAACCATATCAAACCCCACATCTTATAAACTCAGAAGCATACTTTACTTCAGAAGCACTTTCTTGACACAAATGTAGCCAGGAGACAACAAGGAAAACTATGCCTTTTTAAAGCTCTAAAGTAAAGCTGGTTAATAAAAATGTTTTCCTGAGAAAGACAGTAATCTAAATTTCTTTAAGTACAATACACTCTGTATTTCCTTTGTACCAGCTCCGTTCTCCTTTCTATCCTTCTTAGTTAGCATGCCCAAATCGTCAGGGAGAGTGGCAGCACTTCGACAGGAGAGGCCACTAAAGCTGCTTACTATTATCTATTGTCACGATGTGCAGCTACGCGACTTGTTTTTCCTACTTCACTTCTCTCCTACATAAAACACAGGGGAGGGAGGAAACCTGGACCAGACCTTGATAACTTGGGAAAATTCCATTTTCCTAAGGAGCTGATTCCTTTTATTATTATTTCCGTTACTATCTTCGGCAAGGTGCATCACCAGAGGACTCTCTCACATCCCGGAGATGCAGAGAGACACAGCATGCTCTGGAGGGGAAAGCACATTACTTGGCAGAGAGATGGAACAGATGCAGGTTGCCTCTGCCAGGAGAAGGCATAAGGAGTGCAGGAGCGGTGGAGGGAGTACGTGCAAGCAGTGGTACCTAGCCTGGATCTGCAGAGCACTGGTTCCAGCAACACAGGCACTATCTCCTGCAACACGCGTATGCAGCGTCTGACAGAATGCTTAGCTTGGGCCTATGACTGCCACAATGATACAAATACTACAGAGCGAAAAAAAAACCCCCACAACGGTGTGAAAGGGACACTCATGGACCAGAATAACAGGCAGCGGCTTTTCCGCGCATACAACATTTTAGAATTGCTTAAATTCTCTAGTAGACACTTGACATCAGACCTGTAAGACAGGCAAGCATGAAGTATCTCTCTGGTCACAATAATAGGCAGGGAAAGCTAGAAAAGAAAGTCAGGAGTGTTTTGTCCAGCTTGTGATTGGGGCTTTCTTGACTCTCAGTCCCCACGCTCCAATTGCTGATCCCAGCAGCCAATAGCTAAGGAAGCTCCATGTGAGTAACACAAACCTTATCTCACTGCTGGAGGAAAAACAGATCAATACAGTATTCATAAGCTGATGTATGACTAAAGTATTGATGCCATTTTTCTCACGTGTGTCAATGCCTTGCTATTTCTGTTTGCTTTCCTATGTATGCAAAATACACACAGTGTCTCAAGCTGTTGTACACTCTGCTCTTTTCTATCCTGTAAGAACAAATAAAATGAAGAAAAAGCTTTAGCAAAGCTCCTGCTCATCAGTGTCATAGTTGTTCAGCCTTATAGGGTTCCGTCCTACTAGACACTGTGGCTTATGAGAACTGGGAACATTTTAGCGCATCTTAGTATTAATGTCTAGTAGGAACGGCGCCCCAAATTCTTTACCTTTCATTTCCCCCAATTCAACGTTCCTAGTTTTGTTAAGTTTTCCTTATTTTTCAAAAATACTGTGACTTCTAGGGATCGCTCCATCTTTTTATCCTGTATTTATACAGCACCTAGTGCAACCAAAAGCAATGGGCTAAAAATATACAACCATTTTCCTATGTAATAAAAGTGTCATTCTCTTACACCATTTAATTCCCAATGCTCCATAAACTAATTAAAATACATTTCTAAATATATTTTATTTTTTAAGACACCAAAATTCTGCAAATTTTATTTTCCCTGCTTGGTGATAAGGACTGCTATAAAGCCTACATCTCTGTCATAGGATTAATTTGACTTGTTGACCCAGGTAGAAAATTTCTGATTCTATGCTATTTTATTTTTATTAGAATATACCAAAGTAGCCAAGACCAGCTAACTGAATTTCACCAAAACTCCATTTTCAGAAAAGAAAGGGTACACTCAATGCACAGCAGAACACTCATTTCTAACCTCTAGAATGAAATTTCAGACCAAAACCAGAACTGGAGAGGGAAAGAAACTGAGCAGGCTTCCTAAGAACAGCCAGCACCTCAGAGGTTTCTGCACTTGACTGGGTCTGGAAGCACTAAGAGCTGGTTCAGGACACAAACTCAAGTCTTTCATTTCCTGAGCTAACACCCCACAACACCATACCCTTGTGTCCTTTAAAATGCATGTTCCTGTCCTCCTTTTACCAAAACAGCTCTATTTCTTTTCCACAGTGGGAAGAAAGCTGGGCACAAACCCCTGGTGTTGTAGTGAAGTGGGCCTTCTGTGTCTGGGTCAGCCCCAGCACCCATGGGCCCTCCTGGAGCCCAGCGCTGGCACATACAGTATTACCCTCCGTGTGCTTCACCATCTTGAATGCAGCGTCAGTGCACAATTCGCGCAGTGCAGAACTCAGAAATTCAGGCCCAGCTACAGTGGAAAAAAGCTGTTTGCAATAGTCTTGGTCTCACAGGAGGCAAGACGTGGTTCACATGCAGATGAAACAGGAGGACCAGGATCACCCTCCCTTATTTGATTCTAGTTTCTCGGCCACAGCAACATGTTCTCCTTTGTCACTCTCCAAAACCATGAAATTTCTACCAGAAGTTAGATTAGCTCAGGATATAGAAATATAGTATCTTGCTCTAATGGTAGGTTTAAGGCAGAACACTCTTATTAAAAAAATTAAGACTGTTACCCTAAAAGGGAGGGCCTTGGCTCCCTGAAGCAGCATATTTTATACACCAGAAAGTCTCCACTGAAAACACTTCAATGTCATTCCAATTTTATGTAGGGAAAAGAAATTTTAAGATTATTTTTTTCCGCAAGATTTTATGGATCCTTCTGAGCCTTGTTCAGTTCGGCTTGATCCAAATGCACCTGAGAATCAAAAAACAACTGCAGCAAAATAAACGCTGAGTAGCTACCAGCTCTGATTCTGCAGGCACGCTTGTGTGCTTTCCTTTATCCTGGAACTGATACAGTGGATAGAGACACTGTGGGGTGGTGGGTGGGCAGCAGCCCCCATTAAGTATTGCCCCAACCTCACATGATGCAAATGGCCACAAATCCTCTCTATCCTTCCCACTCTGCACCCGCGCTGCCATAAACTGGGGTTGGTGGAGGTTCTGCTCCCATTGGTGGAATTACTCACATCAGTAAGGTTATGGACACACGGATATATTTATGAAACCAAGAGCCCATGGTATTTGCTGCAAGAGAAGTGGCACATAGATAATTAAAGTTCACTTGTCCTATTGGCCCATCCATATTTCACTGTGTCAATAGACTTAAAGATCCATTGGAGGAGGAACAACACGAGTGAGAAATGTAGCTGAGGCCATTAAGCACAACATTTCTAAAATAGCCTTGGCAGATCGTCATGGCTTTATCTTATACATTCTGTCATGCCAAGTTTCTCAGGCTTTCACTTGAAGGATTAAGACTTTCTCCTGAGACATGTCAGACCAGGCTCCCATGAATTCCAATTGCTGTGCTAGGGACTGCATGGGACTTGGGATAATTTATTATGAAGCTGGCTTCACCGCTCTTTGATAATTTATTACAAATCTCTCAACCCTGCTTAAAGAGCTGTCCTTGATCAGCCAATTGTCTAAGTTAAGGGGAAAAAAATTCAATCCTGGGCTGCATAAGTAAGCTGTAATAAGAACTAAACACTTCATGGACACAAAGAGATAAAGACAGCACAGAAACCTCACTCAGCTGGCTGCACTGTTTAAAATGTCTCCAGTGACCACAATACATCACTGCAAGTCCATCTGAGATATTTAAATTCCCTGCTAGAGTGTTACACAACAGTGAAAGTGATGGAATAATGTTAATGTAAAGGTTACACGTAGTTAACTAGCTCCTCATTTAAAATGAAGTACTACTACCTCTAGTGAATAGGAAATAATTCAGGGCAGGGTTTGCCCTTGCTTCTGCAACCTATGAAGTTTAGGAAAAGTTAATTGACACAAATTTGGAGCCGCTTTTGGACAGAACTGTTATTTACTGATCATTAAAAAAAAAGGAAACATTACAAATAGGCTTGTAGTTCTACGGACTATATTCAGGAAAAAATCTCTGGTGCTTTGGAACTTAGACACTAGAAAGTAACAAGCCCTTAACCTTTACCTTCCAAAAGGTAAAGGAAAAGGTTTGTCAAGTAAATGTGAAAAGCTTTTTATTTTTTTTTAATATAGTGTATTTGCAATGACTGATGAAACAAGATGAACTTTTCTGATATTTCATGCTAATAATGCATCCTGAAAATTATACTGAGAAATATCTGTGCAGTCCACTCACCTTAAACTGAGCTGTATCTTTATTTTGGCTAGGAAATGTCATTACAGGTAAGGCCTCTTGCTGAAAAAAGAAATACAGCTTTTTATCTTACAAAAACACCTTGAATTCCCTACTGAAAGTGACAGTGGACTCTCTAAAACTACAGTCCCTCGTCTGATGTGGATCCAGCCTGAAACATCCGAAATTCATTTCACATCATTTATTCTCGGTTCAACAGACTTCACAGGTGCTATAAGCACCCAAACCACCCAAGTGCAATTGCTAAAGAACTTTTATGAAAGTTACTCCAACCACTATGTAGAAAGAAGGGTAAGAGGAAGCCTTCGTGTGTGCGCTCTCTTTCTGTTGCCATCATGCTGCAGTCTGATGTTTGGCATTCACACCCTGTTTATGTTCTTCAACCAGGGCATTTCACCAAGTTGTAGGACTTTCACATCACTTCAGGAAGAAAGAAGGGGTACAACTGAGAGAGTAGGGGTGAAGACAGGTCTGAAGGAAGGCCACATTCCATTGCTGCCTTCTTGGGGAGGTGATCTTTCCTGATGGAGTTCAAAGGCCTGGCCACAGCTATTTCTTTGAGGATGCAGGAGCTCTGTCCTATTCTTTTCCCAGGCTGTTCAGGTTACTGCTTCTGTTGCATGATCATGTCTCCCTCCTGACATCCCATCTGTCAGTAGGGTTCTTTAACCCCTGGAATAAGCTTTTAGTGTTCACACTGAGACTTCAGACATATGAGTCCACAGGGAATTGTCATGATGGGCAATTAGCTTTCGACTTCAGCATAGGGTAATATTTTCCAAGCGTTTCACGTTTCCAGTTCAGATGTGTACACCACTGATGAACTGGTGTTTCATGACGAGGATGTGGAGAAGTTGAATTAGCACCATCACTGTGTCCCACAGAGCTTCAGACTGCGAGAACGCAATTACTGTGCAGAGGTATCTCTGCTCCTTTCCTACTGGGGGAATGTCTTTCTACTAATAATCTTGGAAAAACTCATATTCCACTCTGAAGAAACCTGTCTGCTTCTGTAATGTTGCCAGAAGTGCAAGTAAGCAGCATCAGTCTTTTCTGATTCTCTCCCCCCTGCGACTGGGTTACTGTGTACATTAAAGTTTTCTCTCCCTCCCTCCATCTTTGCAAGGCTTGTGAATTAAAGGAAGGAGCCGTGGAGGTGTGATAACTTGCCTCAGAGTCCCTAGGCTGCATCCAGCACAGCAAATCTTGCCATTGCGGCTGCCACAGGCAACAACAATCCACCCGCAATATCTACACCGAACTTGGGTGGAAAGCTTTTATTATACAGCTGTAACATTGAGAAAAAAGTAAACAAGAAAACCAGCAAACACAGCTCCTCCTTGCCCCCTCCCAAACCCGAGGTGTGCGGCAGCCTTTTGCTGCTGGTCACCCTGGGGTGCCCGGGAGCATGGCACGCCGTGTCGGCACGGGCCGGAGCAGGGCTTGCTGGCACCATCGCCAGCCATGCCCGGGCTCGGCAGCCAGCAGAAAAAACAAAGAAGCAACACCCACTATCAAAGCGTCAAATATGTATAACCTCTAACACAACATAAAGATTACAGCCAACAAAATAGACGGCTAAGAGGCAAAGAGCTGTAGGAGCGTTGGAGAGAAGTGATTGTGAGTGCAGAGCAGGTGAGAATGTCTTTCCTGACACTGCCAACGGTGCAGAAAGGCAGGGCTGACATGTTGTGACTACAAGTTACCAGGAAGATATGCTCTTTACAAAGCCAGGCTCCTTCCTTCTTACGCTACTTTAGAAAACATTATCAGGTTTGCAATCAGCCTAAAAGCAAAGCGTGACTCGTAGGTCAGATCCGAGAACTCGGCAGCATTAAGAACAATCTCCCCTGCAAATACTCCGGAGCAAATTGCTCAGATATTTCAGGCGCTCATTAGGCGTTTGTTTCCAGCATGCATGGCAATTATTCCAGCTAGCTGAAGATTTCATAATGTAAAATCTTTTGGATTCTGACACACCAACAAAAGGCCAACTGCTAAACTACAGATGCAAAGATAGAGCTCAATAAAAAGGATCCTGAAATGCAGACTATTTTCAAGTGATATTAGCAAAGAACCTCTTAATTGCTGTCTTTATCGGTATTTTTACCCTCTGAACCACAGCCACTACATGACAACAGGCTATACCTCTCACAAGCCAGATAAGTTGTGCACCAGAATGTATGGGCTTAACTCTGCTTTCCTGATGTATTCCCTGTTTCAAAGTAATACTCTGTATCCCACCTTCTAGGTCTGCCTGCTGGCAAAACCACCAGAACCAGACGACCAGATGACCGTGTCCCTGTGCTGACCAGCCATCCTCCACTCCCAGCCCAAGGAAGCTTCCTAGAACTTGGAGTCACTTTTGTAAGCGTTCCTCCCATGCATGCACCCAGACCCAACAGCCTGAACCAAGAGGGGATTTGGATGGCGGAGGGGCTGCTGCGCACTCACAGGTTCCTGATGATGAAGAGGTTAAACTCCCGCAAGTGTTTTCTAGAATGAGGAGTATTGTCAGCAAAAATAAAAAAAAATTATGTTAGAAGCAGATGGAGCGAATAATTTCCCAACCTTTGCTACATAAACACAGAGTCTAAAGGCTTCGGGCGACTTTTACCCTGGACTCTGTTTTTGTCAGATCAATGACAAGTCACGTTAACAGCGGTGTTTAATTCTATCAATATGTGACCAATTGTGTTAGATTGTTTGGCCATTGATTTCACTTAGTGCTACAGTTGAGCTCTGAAAGGAACTGCTTTCCCCTGCATTACCACACACAGTGACAAATGCCCAGCGCTGACTTTCCATCTGGCATGCAAAGAAGCTCTACTCCAAAAAAAAAAAAAAAAAAAAGGCCAGACTGCTTACATGCCGGGGGAATACAGCATGATAGTCATATTCGTGATATTCTTTATTTATTTTCTGAATTGCCAGGCCACCCCATGCAATGCTATTTAGGTTTGAAAGAGGACGTTCACAGAAGCAGCTGAGTAGACAATACGACAGACGACAATTTGGCCGCATGAAAATGCTAAGGCAGGCTTGGGAAGCTGCACAGCAGAGGAAAACAAGACTGAAAAGGCTAATTCCTTTCATATCTGCTGTGAACGGGCCACCTCCTGACACGCCTGCCTCACTTTCTAGCAACACTTGCTAAGGGCAAACTCAGCTTGTGCACAAGAGTTTTGAGCAGCAATGGTTTAACGGCAGTAGTCTTCAGTGTATCATGTTTGCAATGGAAACCCCCTGCACCAAATTCCTAGCAGGGATTTATACGGGGCTTATACGTCTGCCTCTCAGCCTGAGGCTTGAAGAAATTCAAGGCTTGGCCACCCTTTCAGGTATGCAATGAAGTTTCTTTTAAAATACTTATGAAACTGAGTTTATTTGCCAAAAATACAAAATCACTGAAAATCATGTAAGTAACATTTTTAAGCATTATTCCTCCTCTTGGAATTCTCTGAAACTACAGAGCTTTCAAATGACACAAAACAACTCAGAAATAATTGAGTTCTCACTAGCAACAGGGTAAATCACTGCATATAAGGTAAGGCAAATTTTAACTTAAGCTACTTTTGATAAACCTCTATTAAAGCAAATGGCATAACAGAAGGAGAATATTCTACATGATTAGAGTTTATGCTTCTTAAAGAAATTTTGTACCTCTCAGTAAAAATGATGTTGCCTCCAGGTACCCAGCTTACAATTTCATGGCAACCTACCCAAATCCGCTCCCAGTTGGCATACCTGTAAGAGGGAGCTGTGTTACACAAAGCCTCACTCTTCACAGGACCACGGTGATGACGTCTACTTTTAAATAATCCCATCTGCATCTCTCTCCTGAGTCGTCTTAGTGAATACTAAAACCACCTTGATCTCTTAAACCCTAACGCACACATTTTTATTTAACCGTCTCCCGATAATTTTTCTTTTTCATGTGGAGATGGAACAACTGAAGTGGTTCTTGTAGCTTCCACGTGCCCATTCACCATCTCCAGAGGTATTCCTGGGGCGCAAGTGATGTGATGTGCTGAGGTCCCATGGGGAGTTCAGCCAGGCAGCGTCCTGGGCTGGGGGCAGTTTCGCCCTGGCTGGGTGTGCAGCTGGTACGTAACTCCACTGCCAACACTCTCTTGATGGTGTTCTGCGTGCCACCAGCCCAGGCCGTGCTGGCAAGTGCAAGTGCATGATACACAAGCCCATTAATTGTTCTCCTGATTTACAGCTTTGCAGCTGTATGGCACATCAGGTCTGCCACCAAGATTGTCAAACCAGATGTTCCCATAAATCAGGAGTTAGTCCGGAAGTCTGGGGGAGATGACAAATCACACAACTTCTATGGAAACAGTAAGTGATGAATTTTTTTCTTTTTCAGATCATTTAAACACTGTTTTCTGACATTATCCCCAGAAATGGAAATACACTGCAAAATTCCTAATGAGATTTTTCTGTGAATCTAAGGAATGTTGCTACCCAGCAAAAACCAAACCAAAGCAAAACCCACATGAGATTTGCAATAATATGACTTTCGTTTAATTCTTTCCTCTTGCTCTGCCCAAAACTGCGCTTCAGATTGCTGTGGCATTTACTGGCCACCTTGAAGAAGAATATTTGGATAACAGTAACATTGGGCCAGAAAAACAAACACTGCAGAAAATCTCTGGACCCCTCATCCACACACTTTGTGTGGCCTCAATCAATACTTGACTTTTTGAGTCAGAAAGACATTATAGAAATCAACTAAGATGATGAAATAGAAAGAATTTTACCTGTCTTCTTAAAGGATGGAGGCTTGTTTGTTCTCTCTTGCTGAATTATCAAGCAAGGATCTGTCAAAGAGCCCACATTGCATGAAGCTAAGTCTAAGTACGAGGCTCCAGAGTAGGGAAAGCTTCACTGGGACCTATTATTTGAACAGTCTTGTCTTTTAGCAGATAAGTTATTTTGGTTTAATTTTTACAGGATCCTTACAAGTGCATTATAACATTTTTGTAGATTCACTTGTGATAAGCTCATTCTTTAAATTATTTAGTGAGAAAATGTTAACCAAAAAAAGAGAACAAAACAGATGAAAATAAATGTACACCATTAGTTGATGTAAAAGCAAAGAACAAACTGCAAAAAGATTTTTTTCCACCCCTCCCAGGAAACCCTGCTGAAAGCTACAAACAACTATTTGGTGCGATCCTGCTCCAAATAAGATACACGCTAAACACTCTAAAAGCTAAAGCTGGAAAACGAATGGATTTATAAACCACACAAGTATTATAGGGAGGTTTTCCACTTATCTCAGAAGTCCAGGATCAACTCTAAAGCAAAGGCACGCATTAGAAACACAGGGCACCTTAATTGAAAAAAATATACAAATATATACATTCCCTAAAGGACTCAACTCTGCTCTCTCATTGATCTGCATGCCATTATTAAAGATCTGTGCGCCATTATGAAAAGCTCTCCAACCTGACCTGCATCCAGCTCCACTGAGTTGGCAGGGGAAATTTCCATTGATTTCAACCCTATCTAAGAATTTTCTGATCTAACAGCGTTCATTTCTAAACCTAAAAGGGAGGAAAAGTGCACTTATTCATCTCTATTGCCCCACTGCCGTGAGGCAGATACAACGGAGAGTTTAATTTGAGTGTATTTCCCATCCTCTCCCTCCTCCTGAGCCATGTTTGAGGAGGCTGGAGGACATCACCCACCGTCCACTCCTAATTAAGATGGTCAGGAGGTGTGCGCGTATTAAAACAGCGCAGTCCGTGGGCTGTTGTGTGCGGCTTCCTAAAGCCTTTAGCCCTTGTGCGCCTTTACAGCACTCAGCTTATCAATTTACTTGCAAATGGCTCCCTGAAGTATTAACCCAGGTTAATTATTCGTCAAATATGATTATGCAGTGGTAATGTAAAAAATCGGAAATGCGGGATGGAATTTTTCACTCCAGCGGTTTGGCAATTGTGGCAGCTGGTGGAGAAGCTGGAGCAATTACCAGCCCATTCCAGCTGGTGGATCAGCACTCTGGTTCAGGGTGGGTGGGGGGAAGAAAAAGCAATAAAGAACCAGAGGAGCGGGAATATGAGCCGTGCCAATCGACGTGGGGAAAATTTCACAGCTGCTGGTGGTGATAAATGAGAGACGGTGGCCCTACTTCTAATCAATACATGTAAATGCTACTCATTACAGCTTTTATACACACTTCTCAATTAGCCTTTCCTCCCACTGGTAACAAGGAATGTCATGCTTTCTGGACTGTGAAAGTGGTTCGGCAGTAAGTTCACCTGCATCGGTGAGACGCAGGAACAACGCTCGCAGCTCAGCCTGGCAGCAGGTGGTAGCAGTGGAAGTCTAAATTCCTCCTGTAATGTGAACTAAATGAAATCCCAAGTGTTGTCATTTAATTAAATGTTTTTTTAAATACCATTTCCCCTTTCTTGCAGCTAGAATAAGCCAGCCCCAGACTCCCTCCTTTGCCTACCTTCAAAAGCAAAGGGGGGAAAAACAAGCTAAAATAAACATTTAGAACTGCAAGACCAAGTTCATCCCATGAAAAACATACATGTAAAAAGAGACTAAGCATTAGCCCTGCACCTTAATAAAGAAATTATCTTTTTTCAGAGTGAAAAGTGTCCCTGTCTCATTTCCTCCATGCCAAAAGGTTATTTGCCCCAATTTCCCCCCTCCCCACCCAGTGTGCTATTTGAAAGGGGAAAGCAAGTGGGATGACCCCATGTAACAGCACGTCCTTTCTCTGCAGAGGGAAAAATCACTCTCCACTATTTTCTGGGAGTTCAGCCCAGCAGAGGCACAGGCACTGCACAGGCTCACCACAGCCATCCTCCTGCAGTTCCTGGATGCTCACCTGGCACCTGTAGTGGCTGTCTCATGACAGAGGCCAGCAGAGAACTGAACCCCAAATGGAAATACATCACTAAGTCCCACCCCAGGTTACATCTTTTATCACAAGACTTTCTCAAGAATCACAGTCTTGCTTACTTCTTTATTAATTCTAAAAGCTATAGCCCCAATAACAAAAAAAGTAATTGGCATCTGCTAATTTTTCACAGGGTCCTCTGTCTAGTGACCACATGTAGCCTTGACAGTCACCTTGCTTCACCAAGACTTATTGTCTTCAACGTTTTCCTAAAGGTCCTGTTGTAGGAGTCAAGTCTGAACACAGATGAGTTTTCTCTCTTCCCTCTCTGTCCCACCAAAAAAAAGAAAAAATATCTCAGCTTTTCATGGTAAGCAAGAATAGAAACATGAATACAAGGACCACAGAGCCTCAAAACCCAAGAAGCAAGAAATGACTGTTTAAAACACCCAAAATCCTATAATTTTTATATTCGTGATTCTGAGAGTTGATGTTCCCAAAGTGATTCAGCTGTTAACACATCCTGCTCATGTGAACCAGTAGAGAGTACTTAATTTAGGAACATCTTATTTCAGAAATACACAGTCATTATGTATTTCTGAAAATGTGGCCACACATGTTCTCCTTCAACCTGAAGTGTGAAATACCCCAATTTCCCCACTTAAGGCTTGATTCATATATCATCATCAACTGGATTCTTCATGCACATCCAAGAGCAGCATCTGACCCTGTGATTTAACTCACACATGTAACCTTTCCGCTTCAAGAACTACCATTGCACTTTGGGGGAACAATGTGCAAAGGTGGCCACAGGACATGATCTTCAATAGGTCCTTAGTAGTCAGCTAATTTTTCCACCCTACAGAGAAATCAGAAGTCAAAATAAAATTTTCTAAGCACCATTAAGTACTATTAATCCATAATTTTAATTAATTCCAAGACATCTGCTTTGCAGTCTTCTTCTGAGTGTCACAGCCAGACAACATAACATGCTGTTTAGAGCTTCAGTAGTCAGGCTGCTTCCGCATTCAGCCAGAGATGCACAGCACGTGGCTGGGTGCTTTCCTGCCTTACTGTTGAGCACAATGTATAGAAGAAACACCATACAGCTGTGTAAAACTGAATTGTTCCAACGAGACAAAGGAGTATGACAGGATGTAGATCACCAGGCACAGTTCTGGTCTCCTGCTACTAGAGATGGCCTGATTGAACCAACATGTGATGGTTTAGGACTATATGTGATACTATTGTATTTAAAGTGTGCCTGCAATACAAACGTAATTCTAGGTTCTTCAATCATAACTCACTTAACTGGCTTACTTAAATTTACTTCAAATTTTTCTCCTTTCCTGATGGGTGAATATGACTGAGTAATCTTCATGCAAAGGGTTAATTTGGCTCTTTGCACTATTTCAGCTGCAGAAACTTTCCAAAGACACACTAGAAGTGGGACATGCACCATCCCACACTCAAACAAGCCCCAAGGCACCCTGCAATCAGGAGGCAGCAGCTCCCTGGCAAGAGGTTAGAGCCTGCAATAAGGACACTTGCTCAAAGCAGGGAGTCTCACCAAGCCAGTGGTGACAAGTTGTTACCTAGAGAAGCCACTGGCTTCTCCAGAGCTCTGTAAATTAGCTGCCTCAACTAATGCTGAGCCACTCTCCTACTCCTCTTGTTGCTGTTCTCAGATCTTTGTGTTTAGTGCAATCACTTTTATAAAGTGAAATTATTTATTCTTTGTGGCAAAACTTAATCCAAGTCAATGTACTTGCACTAGCAGCCGGCCAGCTTTAGGAACACAAGCTTTTATTAAGATACAGCCCTTCATTGTGTATAATTATACATAATCCAATTTATTTCCCTAAGCATATTATTACAGACCTATATCTAATTTTATTTCATAAGCTGAGCGGTGCTTCCATTATTTATTAAATGTGTGTATTCTTTTTACACATTGAAATGTTTCATACCGATAGAAAATGAGTGAGAAACAAAAGATGTCAAAGAAATACTGCAGATGGAAACAACAGGTTAAGAGCTGTAGCAAGCTGTTTTATATAATGTTTTACAAGTTTTTAAACAGTTACTTGTAAAAATACATTGTTGATATTGACACTTGTCAAGGTTTGGGGTCAGGGCTGGCCACTAGACAAATGGCAGATGCTCTCTATTAACTGCTCTCCCTCCCCAAGGGGGAAGAGAAAGAGAATAAGGGAGAGAGACTGAGGGCTCGGTAAAGAAACTGAAAACTGCTTTAATGAAAAGAATAATAAAAAAATGAAATACATGTAAATATATCCAAACCCAATAGTGAACCCAACCTTGTGATGGTAATCACATCACTGTCACCACTGATGCTGTGGAGCAGCCACTGGGGAAGCCCCAGACTGGACTCAGTGGCAGACAGGAACCAGATTCAGGAGCTGGATTCTGAAATTGGATTCAGGAACACAGATTGGGATTGAAGGCAGAATGGATAGAGTCCTCCTGGGACACTGGCCATTGAAGAAGAGAGCTTGACCCTTGTGATCCCTCAACTTTATACTGAATATGACATACATGGGATAGAATCCTTCATTGGTCAGTTTAGGGTCCCCTGTCCTTGCTGCTCCTCCCCACAGGTGCAGCCTTTTTACATTCTGCACCCCCAATGTGGTGCACAAGGTTTAACAGTGACCTTGGTCTGCACAGGAGCAAGTATAAGCAAGAGCTCTTCTACACACCCCAACCCTTGGTAGGAACTCCAAACACGGAGTGTTATCACTGCTAGAAGCACACACAGGCTGCGAAAATCTGCCGTTAACTTCAGAAAGTTCAGTTACAGAGCTGAGCAGTAAAATCACCGAACAGAACTAGTTCTGTTCTAACTCAAACCAGGACACAATATATCAGCTCTTTTTCTTGGACACTAAAACATACATTCGCCATCCTGAATGGGTGACCCCCACACACTTCAGTACTTCCTCAGTGACCCCATTCTGTACTGCCCTAAAAACACAAGACTCTGGGTTGGTCTCCCTGCCTGCTACAAGTGCTGTAGGATTAGAGAGCACCACTACTTCTCATCACTGCAAGTCACCCAGCTCTCTACTGCTAAGCTGTCAATGACATTGTTTCAACTCATCGACTTTACAAGCCCAGACTTTCCTCATCTCCTGCATTGAAGAGAGGAAAAAAGTTCTAAATGTACTGCATCACGGTTTTTCTCATTATGTTTCCCATATCTAACGCTATTTATTTCACACAATAATCTAAACATCTCACGGCAATTAAACTCAAATCAGTCTTGCAATTAGAAGCAAAACTAGGGAAAACTTCAATGACAACTACCTGCATCTTGGCTGCCTTTACCGAGCAAGGCACATTCCATACTTCATCTCTCAGGTTTTGCATCTTTCAGAATCAGGACTTTATACTTAAGGGCGATCTGCTTCCCATTGGACTTTCCAAACTTCTCATTCTGCAACTGTAAATGTCACCTTCAGCAAACACGCACAGAATATTTTATACTTTCAGTTTTGAGACTGCCTCCCCTCTATAACCACTGAAGATGTTGAATACCTTCAGTTTCACTGAGCTGAAGAAGGGTTGATAAAAACCTGCACCATTAGAAATTACTCAGCAATGCCCTCTCAGTCTACTATAACTGTATACATTTGTTCCAGACTTTGAACCTACTCTGATACAGTCAGATCCAAGATGCTGATACGGAAGCACGGCAGATAGGTTCTCATAAACTCATCACAGAGCAAACATCAACATTGCTTCTGATTTGGGGCACCCCTCATGTAAATATTGACACATCAACTATGTTACAATTACTAGACCACAGCTAGACGGTTGTTTCCCCTCTCAAAGGGTTGAGGGATGAGGAACACCAGGATGCTCTGGACCTATTCTATTATTCTTGTATTCAATGCAAATGGTCCTTCTGGAAATGGAAAATCCGAGCTTTTCTTTCCTTGCTTTCAGTGGATTTGTTTTTGTAACAAAAATTATTAAAACGTAAAATAAACAAAACCCAAAAGAAACTTGCTTTCAGGATGGGTAACCCAGCCAATACAATTTTCCCTATATACAAATATACTGGGAAAATAAACACTCCTGAATAAATTAAAGCAAGACTTTTCCACTGATTTTGAAAATACCAGAGCTGGCAACAATTTCCCAGTGCTTACTAAAATACACAAACACAAAAGCAACCTAACACAACAGAAGTTATTCTAGTTTGTTGCCTGTGCTTAACAGACATAAGTACATCCTGTTATTCCGCACACTTCAAGAGAATTTGAGAACTTTCCCTTAATTTTCCCATTGTTTTCTTCAACTGACTCCTTTTTCCTCCTCCCCTGTCAGCTATCCTGACATTTCCTAAATTTTCTGGAAAGCTTTCTTTGTTATGCTCCTCATACATTATTGCTGGTCTTTCACCAAACACATATTCCTGAGTTTTCTTAAGTTATTCTGAAGTATGGACACGACTTGTTCTGCCCCAAGATAAGTTTAAATATACTGTGCCTGTTTTCCCCAGGTATTTAAGAGACTGCATTTATTATGCCTGCAACTATGTTATTTTCTAACTTATCCAAAGGCTGAATTCTGGCTTGCACGAACACAGATCACGGGAATAGAGCATACGTGAAGACACAGTGCACACTGGCTTTGGCAAAAGCTGTTAATGAGCTGTACTGAAATGGTAGCTGTCACTTTGCATCGGATCAGAGCAATCTGTACAATGTAAGGAAATTAAAAGCTCCCAGTGGCAATGGATCCTGTTTCAGTCATTAGCTGCTAGGGAGTGACAGAGACCATTCAGAGGACCAGCCCCCTGTGAGGTTCTTTGGTCCTCAGGGGATTCACTGCTAATGCTGTTTTATGCCCCACTTCTTTGTGATGCAGAGTGAGCACAAATGAATTACTATTTAATTTATTTATTTAGGTGCAGCTAACATTGCAAGGGAAACAAAAAAACGGTGGGGGGGGGAAGGGGGGGGGAAGGAAGGGAACCGCACAAAACACGGATGCATTAATCTAACAGGCAAGATGGCCACACAAGCCCTTTGGTGAATGCCTATAAAATACCTACGTGGGTGCGTGTGCGGTAGATACATTATAATACAATGAATACCGAATATATACTTCCTGATCCTTTGCTATTTTCCTTTGAAGTAGGTCCACTGAGACTGAATTAGAAAAGCAAAACCTCCATTAAGTCTTATTTCAGTATAAGACATACAGGAGAAATATCTATCTATCTATATTTTAACAGAGAGTCTGAGGATATTTGCTTCAATCTTTGTGTTTCAAAAGAGAACGAATCAGGCAGAAGGACAGAAGGTTACAGATTAGTCCTGGTCATTGCTCAAAGACTGTGGGTTATAAATAATAAAGGAGAAAAGGGTGAAGGACACTAAAATATAACTTGGGGCCCACAATGGAATAATCAAAGCAATGAATCTAATTTCAGCTTAAAAATACCAACCAACTTTGGATTGCATGTCTCTTGTGCTGCTCTCTTCGGAAATATAGGAACTGATAACACTAACACGCATTTTTAACAAGTTCCATAAGAAGAACACACTAAAATGTCTTGCTTTTTAATGCACTGTAGATGACAAATATTTTTGTACATGCACGTGTATGTATGTATGTATACATGTACACATACCAGACGATCTTTGAGGCGCCTTCAACCCAAACCATTCTATGATTCTAAGCTATATATACTTATAGTCCATAGACACGGTTTCAAAGTTCCCTGCTAAGCAGAAGACAGTGTATTGTCTTGCTATCTCCAGATGACCATCTATACATACCTGGTGTGTATATGTATACACACACACATTACATACACCTACACACACGCACGGTTTTTTTGCCACTGTCAGAGAACTGTTTTTAAAGGGCAATAGGTGGGGCTTATCCTGCAAACCTGCCGTACGACAGTTACAGAAGTGACATACTCGCAAGACGAGGCATATTAGGTGAAATGCTGCAAGGTGCTGAGAGGCAAATCTCTTCACTCCCCAGCCCGTCTCCCTCGTGGTGAGAGGGGCTCTGCGCTGCTCAAGAAGCGGCCGCCCTCTGGCAGGATCAGCTTCAAAAGGGTCTTTTGCAAGATTGGTTTTTAGCCAGATAACTCAGTGTCAAAATGAGGCAAGGAAGAAGTGAATCACTCTGTGAGCACCTTTAAAATTATGAAAGGGGCTGAAAGAGAATTTTCTCTAGCCTTTTGGTTCAAAAGCTTCTAGGCCTGACCCCTGTATCTATCGCTGTAATGGAAAATCCCACTATTCCAGCAGGAGCAGGATCAGGCCATCTGTTTACCCAAAGTATAAGCTTTCCTAAAGACGACCACTGACTACAGGAGATGAAATTTATAGACAACCCTGGGGCTAAGGCGATTTTCCTCCCTCATACATCTCATGAAAATATGCTTAGTGTTCCATGTGCTCAAGCAAAGTGAATAGCCGCATCCTCACTCAGATCACTAGGTCACAAGAAAAATGAGATTGCAATCAAGCATGTAAAAATGGGGAAATACTAATATTAAGTTTATCTGGGCCTTAGGGATGCCATCTCATAACCCTGAAGTGGTAAACGGTGGGATTTTAATGTCCTAACAAAAAAGCAAACTGAGGCAGCGGAGATGTGATCATACAGCAACTGCCTGGCCTCTTCCATACCCATATTCCCTGTTTTTATCTCTCCCAACCTCTCCCTCACGAAACCTGCTCTCTAGACACAGTGCTTTGTGCCGGAGCCATCACAGAAACACAGATGAGCAATGGCACTCCTTCTGCTCTGAGATGAATCTCAGTTGTAGATGCAAACTAGACTCCTCCAGTAACGTAGTTGCCAGTGAATAACAAGGCTGAGTGTAAAAAAGGCAATTTGTCAATAATGACAGAAGAGCAAAATTTGGGCAGATTCTAAAGGAAGAGTTGAGAGGACATCACCCTGCCAAATTTTGTTCCAGTACACACGAGATGAACCATAAATAAAGTAACAATACCGGTCAATACATATTTCCCTGCTGTTAATTCAGGAAATGGGGTAAAAGTTACCCTCAGGCAATCATATGACATGGAAAACTGTAGTCTGAAGTTTAAAAACTTAAAGTTGGAGCTTAATAAAGTCATTTTATTAACTTCTGAAAAAACGCTCTTAGGGTTGAAGACTATTAGGCAAGCCTTGCTATATGAGTTTCTTCCACTTCTCATGAACGAAAAAGTTTCAGAACCACCCTTAGCTAAATTTGCTACTCAGATCAAATGCATGTGTGTATCTCTACACCCATTACTAGACAAGAGTGAGTCTGGTACTCTTGCTGCAAGTTCTAATTGCATGCCATAGTAGTTAACAGAAGGCTAATCTCATACATGCACACACACACACAATTTAAAACAAAGCCCGAAAGAGAAAATTGCCAGATTTCTGTCTTTGACAAATGTGAAGTTGTACAAATGTCAGTACGTGTAACTGTAAATAAAATAGAGAAGAAAAAAGCTCAAAATAAAGGTCAGTGAAAGCTGAAATTCTCCCTCCTAGAAATAATACAGTATATAAAGTTATTACCAGGCCTTCCAGGCCTTGCGGAACTTTGCCCCTTTCTACATCTCATCTCTAGTTGCTCATGACCTCTGCTTTGCCAGTTCAACTTACCTTTCCTGTATCTAAGGTGTTTATATAGTCCCCATTAGTGTAGTACTGGAAAAAAAATTCTCACCGTCTTTTAAAGTTTTTATCACTGTGAGGCAGGGACAAGCTATTATCCCTACTTTTTACAGACGGAGCCTAGGCAAAGCAAGGATAAGGCACATTTTTTAAGTCCTTAGACTCCAGAATTAAGCTAAAGTGCTTGGAAACTCTTTAGGAGAAAGTCCATATAGACACATCAAACTGCCTTAATTTATGTCCCTTCACTTCTTTCACCTGATCCTCTTCAACTATTTCAAGGGTTTCCATTCCAAAGCCATTTTCAAAAGTGACAACCTAAAACTCAGTGAAAATCAATGGAAGCTAACCTTTAAAATCTCATGGACCAGATTTTTAAAGGTGTTTAGATACCTAGCTCTCACCTTCGAATAATCTGCACCTAAGTCACTCAAAAAAATAACAAAAACCAGCCAAGATCTTGCCATGCCTACAAGGGCAATGCTTTAATACCTCTAAAATTTGGGCTGTGCCCACCAGTGTCACAGGTGTGAAAAGTGTGAGGAAGCTGTGACTTGAACCACAGATTCTCAAATCCTTCCAAAGACTTCTTTAAGGCACTGTCTTTTCTCTCTGCTAGCTGTCAGAAATTAAATCTATTCACCAAAGCAACTGTCCAGACCTGGGAGCTCACTCATCCATTCCTCTGCCAAAGCTCTTTATACTAATTCTGACTAGAAAACTGCTACTGACCATCTCTGAAATGTTACTTTGAATTCAAGTGAAATAATGTCATTTCACACATTAAAAATCAGAGGACACATGCTAATTACTAGCTTGTATCTGGTCTATTTAAAGAGCTTCCAGTTCTACCTTAGATAACAGCTTCCTCCCTGGCTGAGCCTGGTCCGAGCTCTGCAGCAGGAGTCTGAACTCTGCTGTACTCCCAAGGAAGGGCCAGGAATCTTCAGGCAGTTCAGCTCAATTCTTAAAAGAGCTAAATAAAGTATGAACATCAACAATAAATTCTGGGGTTTTCTTCCCCCTCATTTGCTTCATTTTAAGCTTCCTCTATTCTTTTAGTAGCGTACTACAGATTTGTTATTTTTCCCTGACATGGATCAGTGCCATGTCACAGTTGTGACAGAGAAATGCTGAGGTTTTAACTAGAGGGCACTGAACAAGGGGAACATGTTTGGTGAGTAAGGAGATGCCTTCAGAGCATGACAAAAAAAAAAATCCCTAAAACACACTTGCTGCTTCTACTGAAATAGTTTATAATAGCAAAAAAAATTTTCTTTTTTTCATTTTCATACTGGAAATGGTCATTTCCAGTATCATCATCACGATTCAAACATTCATCTCAAAGTGAGCCAATTCCTCATCCCTTAGCTGAGATCTAGGCAGATTCACAGACCCCAGGTAGATGTCAGTGCATTGCTTTATGCTCTGTTCAGATCAGAGGTTTGCTTTATGGCTAGGAGAGATTAAGATCTTCCACTTTATGGAATTCATGGAAACTCAGACCCAGTATTCACTATGAGAAAAACACTAACAGGAGACCAAATCCTCCTAAAGACATGGCAGATCTAGTACATGTTAACTGGCAACAAAACCCCCTAAGCTCTTCCGCAATGTTTACCACAGTATTTTCAAACATAAAAACACTGAATTTTACCATGTAGCATTTGCATTAGTTTCTTAACGTAAGGAAGAAAAGATACTTTTCTTTCCAATGACAGAGCAAGGAAGTGTGATAAGCAAAGGTCAGTCCCCTATGTACACCGTCAGCTAAAACCCCCTTCCGCTTTTAACTAAATAGGATGTTCTGGAGTCCCTGTCCTGAGCTACTTTCTAAAGTGGTGAGCTACCGAGTGCTGCAGATGCAAATCAGGCAAGACAAGTGTGGAGCCTACATGCAAATTTGTAACAACTGTACATTGTGGTAAAAAAAAAATATTCAATGTCTGGAAAAACATGACTGACACATTTTCCTTAGAAATGCTAAATTAAGATCTCACTTTACACTTGCAAATTTCAAGGCAAGCCATTCTGTAGACAAATCATGAATGAAATGAAAATTGAGCCTAAATGAAGAGGCAACAACAAAAGGAATATCAAAACGGTTGCCTTTAAGAGAATGCTCCCAGAACACTGGCTCAAAACAATAATCAAAGTGCTTTCCTGTTAGCCTGTTATGGATATCCACTTCCTCAAAAAGGGTTTAAATGAAATATTTCCATTAATCAACTCACTACCAAAGTCCACATCATCCCCAACTTGCGGGGATGTTATGTTTGAAATAGTGTGTTAAGAAATGTAGCCTACTACTCAGTTTTCTTAAAAAAGAAACATGAAATACTAGTACAATATGCTGTGTGTAAAGAGGCTTTATTAGAATAATCTCTCCCTAAAGATGCTTTAAGACTAACCCATCCACTGACCCATGAAGGGTAAATGCTAAATTCTTACAGCCAAATATTCATTGTAACTCTTTGAAAAAGATGGATGAGCTGTGGCTCCTCTTTAAATTACTGTGAGATGGATAAGTAGGTAATATCATCAGGAAGGTGATCACCATCACTAGAAGCATCACCTCCCAGCTGTTAAAGATGACTGAGTTCTGACAAAGGAGGTTTGTTTACATAGCCATAAAACCGCTCTAGTATCTCCTCTCACTGGGCGTATTTATAACTCTGCTCTCATGAGAAGGCAAATTTCAGATGTTGCGAAGGCAGCTAGAGAGTAGACTTTTATTAAACCATCTGTTTTTTTATAAAGCAACATAAGCTAATAATTAATTTACAAACTGCCATTCCTTTAATCTTAAATCAAGAAAGAATTTCTAAAACAGTAACTGTGCGTGCTTTGCAGCATGAGGCTTTTTGAAGACCCACCGAGTGCTAAACACTGTGAGCTTCCTTAAGCTGAGCCAGTGATAACAGTTTTGTAGCATATGGTGTCAGGGCTTGGTCCCAGCAGCATGTGGCTGGATACCTGTAGGTATCATGGAATCACAGAATGGTAAGGGTTGGAAGGGGCTTCTGGAGATCATCTTGTCCAACCCCTCTGCCAAAGCAGGTTGACCTAGGACAGGCCACACAGGAATGCATCCAGATGGGTTTTGAAGGTCTCCAGAAAAGTAGACTCCACTACTTCTCTGTCACCTTCCCAGTAAAGAAATTTTTCCTTGTGTTGAGGTGGAACTTCCTACATTCCTGTTTGTGCTCCTTGCTCCTCATCCTATCACTAGGCACCACTGAAAAGACACCTACCCCATCTTCTTGACACCCACACTTCAGGTATTTATAAACACTGATCAGATCCCTTCAGTCTTCTCTTCTCCAGGCTAAACAGCCCCAGGGCTCCCAGCCTTTTCTCATCAGAGAGATGCTCCTGTGCCCTCATCATCTTCATAGCCTCTGCTGGACTCCCTCCAGTATTTCCCTATCTCTCTTGAACTGGGCAGTCCAGAACTGGACACACAGAAGACCGGTTGGAATTTTAGTCTCAGGATTCAGCCCAGGGACTTGAGCTCTATAAACTGAGAGTCCTCAAAACACTGGCAGCTTCATTTGAACCTGAAAGAGCTCAGACTAACCCTTTGCATACGGTAACTTTTCCATAGGGATCTCATCAGTGTAGAGGGTATAGAACCTACAAGAACAGGGAACCACAGGCATGGTTCTACTGCATTCATGGTGAGTGGGGAGCTGGGAGCCAAAAGCTACTACCTCTCAGAGGTACAAGATCTTGGGCAAAATTAAATGTTACCTCTGGTTCCTTCTACCAGCTGAGCTCTAGACAGAGGCCAGATGCTGACACTGAATATGGCTGGAACCAAGAATCATATATCAGCATGGTCTCCTCTGCTCTGAAAAAATAAAAATACAAAGAAACCCACCACCTCCTCACCATCACCACTACCTTGTAAGAAGCTCAGAATAGTGCAGAGTTACTTGATGGCTTGGTAACAAGTTTGTGGGTTGCAGCGCACGAGCTGCGCTGGTCTGGAGGGGTTTTGTTTGGGGGGTTTTTAAGGTTTTGAGATGGATGTAAACCACACAACTACAATACTTGAGCCTCAGTATTACAAGCTGATACCTCATTAGTAATATAGGCCAAATAGGTTCTACTGCTGTTGACAAAAATAAATATCAGCTACATTAATGAAAGCGAATTGCCTTTAAATGATGAACACGTGTGGTCGTAGGTGCTAGAACACAATGAAAACCATGGCTGTTGGATAAACCCATAACTGCTCCTGCTACATATCCCCAAAGCACCAAGTTCATTAAGGAGCATAATGAAAGAAGTAATCATAATCCGCTGAGCCAGAGCAGACAGCTCCCAGAGACTCCTCAAGTCCTGCCTGCTCTCCAGGATGCTTGCAATATCACCAAGAGTCACCTTAAGTGGTTTAATGCTACTTTAATTAGGGGAATTAGTTGTAAAGCACGATACAGATAAGAGTAATTAAATCTGTTAATTTAACATACATAAGCAACAGGTGAAAACTTTTTTCCACAATTTTCTTGGTCCTCGAGGCCTATGTGTCTATGGTTAAATTATAGTCAGTGAAGTACTGAAGCTTATTTTCTTAAGAATGCTTCAAAATTTAGAAATAGAATGTGCTAGGAGAAGAAGATCACGTTATTAAAATTTAAAATGCTGGTGTAAGTCCAGAGTGACTTGGAATAAGCATAGTATCAAGTAAATGCAAGCAAAATCCAAGAAGAATGAATTAACTGTTTTAAAATTGTAAGTAGTTTTATTTCATAGCATAATCTCAGCTAGTAAAAGATTACAGCTGCACGTTCAACCACAAGTTTGTTTTCCCTGTTAGCATCTTCTGCGTACCTGGATTTGACCTCCAAGCTGTGTAACACTTTTTTTTCTTTTTTAAACATAGGAAACAGAGTACGCTAAGTGCTTTGCCCTTACCATCTCATTTTGTTCTCTCTTCCATATGACCCTTGGGTGTATAGGTTATAATAACTCTGTTTCAACTCCTATTACAGTTAGTGCAGCTGTGGGAATCTAACAGTCAACATCTACGGTATCAATAACTACTGCATTCTTAAACAGGAGGAACAAGCCAAAGGAGATAAGCAGTTGAAGAGAAGACGTAACAGTCTCCATTTTAATAAATAAAGGCAACTTTTCTCTCTCATCACAAAGTCTGAGGAGTCATATAAACACGTGTATAAGGAAAACACTGCACTTTCCTTTAAATCATAAGTATTTAAGATTGAAGCTGGATTTTGAGCATGTCCTGAGATCAAATTTAACACCACCCCTGGAAAATGTAATGATTTCTCTTATTCTTCTGTAAATATTATATGACAGTTAGCTTAATAAATTTATCTCATCAGTTTATAGCACAGGACTTATTTACTCACAGTTGATTAAAATAGGACGTGTTTCACAAGCACTAAAAAGGAAACAACTCCTAAAGATGTATCGCTGCTTTAGTTCACATTTCCCACCGCATGGCTCATGAGGTCTATAATGTATTTTTCACTCTCTAGTGTTTGCTCAAAGACTCTCAAACACAATATAAATTCCTCTGTCAAACCACACAATTATTTTTACTAATCCATTGAGAACGGCAGAAGCTGAAGCGTTTGAACTGAGGCAGCCCGGTACAATAATCTAACAGTTCATTCAAGCAGGTGCAGGAAGTGTTATGTAAATTCCAACTAACTTCTTTTTTTATGCATGAACACCTCACATTAATATTCCTCAGGCATAAAATTCATTCCTTTGACAGTCACCACTAACTTGCAATAGCCAGTTATCACCCGAGCGGTATCAACCCAAACGTGCTACAAATAGAACATCTTTTCCTAACTACTTCAGTTAAAAGGACAATAGCCATAAAAGACAACCCTGGTTTAACACACAGAGAAAATAATCAGAAGTAGCAGCGTGGTGCTCCACAGCCACCACTACCAGAGATCCTTGGAGTGGCTGAAAGCTGCTATTTGAACACTTTCTGCTGAGATAAGCTTGAAGAGCCTTCCACAAAAACTCCAAAAACCAGGAGAACTCAAGAGTATGAAGATCATCCTTAAATTTCAGGAGTGAAAGTGGTCCACAGTTAATTCTTATTTTAATTGAAAATAAGTGCATTAGAAAGCTTTGCCAGGGTAAAAATCTGTTAATTACAGAAGCTAGAAAGTCTTCACTTACACCTGTAAGACCTATTTGTTATAAAAGGTCCTAACATTGACAGTGCAATCAGTCTTCACAGGCTCATAAGACTGGGGAAGGAGGATCTGAGAAGGCAGCTTTTCCTACTCCTTGAGATTGTGGTGGAAAAAAGTCCTTCCACACATCTGACTTCATAGAATCCACCAGTATGGAGAGGTTCATGGAGCATCTTTCCTCAAATCTGGGCCACACAGACTGAAGATTCATTCCCTGACTGGGACAACCTTCACATACACCACTGCTGAGCACCACCGGTCTGAGTGGAGCAGCAAAACCTGCCCCACTGGTGTCCTACCTGCCTGTATCAGATACACTTTGCTACAGGGCTCCTGTTAAGTTGATTAGAGAGTTACAAAGGCACAATTCAGCTCTAGCTGCCAGTGAGGAAGTGTCAGGGCCATGAGTGCACCAACAGACCTTAATGTTGCCAATCTAATGACCGGGGGCCTCCTCCTACACACTCTGACCATGGCTCAGGGACTCCTGAGATTCAACTTGCTTCAGTTGCATTTTAGCTGTACCAGGCTCCAGCTCTGTCTCCAGCCCTGTCTCCTGGATGAGCCTTAGATCCGTAGGGGGTTTGTCTACTGAGCCAAACACTTGTACATACATTGTAGACTTGTTCTAGTCCTGTGTTTGGCCCCATTTCCATTTCTTCTTGTCCCTGGATAGACCTTGGACCGGTCACTTCTGTTGCACCTTCTCTTAAAGAACAGCCAGCCTCACTGTTCCCTGACAGGACAGACACTGAGGACAGATCTCTAGTCCTTCCAAATCATTCTTACTACCCTGTCTGCAGCTAGAAGACTCCAGCAGGAAGCCTAAAACTCATCTCAATACTGTACTAACAGCTGTACCCCACTGTTGTACTCCAACCCACCTTCCCACCACCACAGACATCACATGCCATTACTCCTTTATAAACGCTTCTCTTCATCAATAAGGTTCCAAGCATGAGACCATTCATCCACAGCAGAGGTTCTTCTCATCCAACAGACATGCAACAAGTTGGTGGAGTGAATCTTTCATTGATATGTGCCCTGGATTGACCTTCACAAGCAGAGTCACACCGTTACCTGGGCTAACAAAAAGACTCATAACGTCCACAAAGTCCAACATCAGGGGTCTAAATTGCCATCTTACTCTGCAAAGGCAACAAACAAGTAGGATAACTGTGTCTACTGCACTCAGTACTTCCCCAAGCAGCCTCCACCACCCTAGACTCCAATGCATCTCCTCGAGACCAAGCTACTGTCGCAACACACCCATAACTAAGAGGTAAGAAACGTAAGTGCAACTGGCACTGCCTGAGGCATACAAGTTAAATCCAAACTCAGAAATATGTGCTTTAAAAGGGGACACTGAAGAGGAATCGGAGAAAATGTCCTGTGCTGAGAAGGATGTAATATAAAAGTATATTTGTGAACAAATATGTGTTTATTGTTAAGACATTTTGAACAATTTTTAATTATCTAAACCATAGTGTTTATTTCAGCTGTGAGTGTAACACACTGTACTAAACTTAACAGTAGCAAGAGCCCAGGTTTATTAGCTGGTTTACAAAATCTCACAAAACAGGTCAATAAAGAGTAGGGGATGTCAGCTAAAACTGTGACTTACAGCAATACATGATTATAAAAAATAAATGGGTTTATAGGTTTTATATTGCTGTGCTGCATTTGTGATAAAAACATAATCCCAAAGTAGAAGAATCTTCCCTGCACTGCACCATGGGTAGGCCTGTGTTAAGCAGGCAGAACATTCCCGTCCTGCCGAGATAGCATTTTACACGCAGTGAGTTTGGGTGTAAATGACCTTAATGAGGTTAGGTAGAAATCAGCTCTTGTGCCATAGGAATACAGCCGAGATACACACAATCACTATTAAATCAATTAAAAAAAATATTCCTTCTAGCTATAGGAGCTAATTCTATCCTACGTGAGTGAGTGAACAGGGGAGAAGAATATCACTCCATAGGTTTTCATTGGAATCCTCCCCAGGCCTCCCCAAAGGCAGAAGGATCACATCCCAAAGAATGGGATGGCTTTAAAGGTTGTAAATACTTCTTCAGCTGTACAGCCACTGTGCTTCACTAGATACACAGTCTCCACATGTGCCAAATTCACATGTGTGTTTCGTTCAGCTGCCTTCCACCCCTCACTTTCTCATCTCAGCATCTGAAGGTGCTGCTTGGTGCCCAGATCAGAGCCTGGTAGGATGATCACAACACCTCTCCTGGAGTTATTACATGTTGCCACCATCCCAGGCAAGCCTCCCTTAATTTCCCTTGACAGTTCATCATATCCTTACAGCAAAACTCCTTTCTATTGACTTACGGGCCATGTGTCCTCACCTCACAGTGTGGAGCAGAAGCTTCCATGAACTGCAACTAAGCAAATTGAGAGGCAAATATTTCAGCATTTCACATTAGTGAGTTTGATTTTATTAAGATCTTATTTTTTAAATTTTAAGCAATGCCACGTGGTGTTGCTATGACAATTAGGTTATTTTCATGGTGGTTTTTGGTTTCTGCTTTGTCTAAAAGGCATGAATATGATTTCAGCTAAAACTACCTGATAGAAAAATAAAGCATGATAAACAAGCACAGTTTATGTAACCCAATACGCTTCTTGTGGCTAAAATATGCAATATTGGCAGCAGCTAATGTGCCTCAAAGAAGTCCCCTCTTTGGATAGTAGCAGTCCAGCAAAATGACTTACAACAAATCATTCTTAAATGACTATTGATTGTTTTAGAAGCACTACATTTATAAGTTGTATTTTCCAGCATGAAGACACATTTATATATGTATTATCTGAATCCACTGTCATTTGTCACCTCTCATTAAACAAGCAGATTTGGCTCTTATCTGCACTTACATGACAATTCTCTCTAAAAAGAGGCGGGTTGGACTGGAAAGATTGGAGTTTTTTCAGAACCAGTATCCCAGCATGTGAATAGGAAAGTCCTCTGAGCACGTTCCCAGGGTAGCAACAGATCCCCCCCTACATTCTACGCATTTTATGACATGCTAAGTAGTTAAACCAACTTGTCTTTCTGGAAGACTGACAAACAGCCAGACTTTGCTGTTTCTGCCTCTATACACAGTCTTTTGCAATTAAAGGAATAGAACACTATTATAACACCCTCCTTTCCACAGCTGAGTTGAGAAATACCTACATTCAAAAAGCCACAAATTCCATTATCTTATTTTTATTTCATTCAGCTCCCACCTGAGCTTCGCTGCAGGTGAAAGCCAGCCAGTCTCTAGGCATTCATTGGAACCAAAAAGACCCTCTAACAAAACAAACAAACAAAAAAACCAACAAAGAAATAGTTGTAACTATATTCAAGATGCTTTGTTTTGTCTGACCAGTTCTAGCTGTTACCTCTCAAGTCCCTTTCCTTCCAACTTGTTAAAGCTGTACTTGGTGTCACTTGTTTTTACTGAATTTTAACTGACTTTTATAATGTTCTGAACCCTTTAAGGGGAGAGGGTGCTTTCTGAATTGACTTCTGGGTTGGATTACACACTTGAAACCTGCAGGCTCTATCACATCGAACATATGCAATGTGAACTGGCCACCTCCAAAAAAAGCACCTGTCCCCATCTTCTAGAAATTGTAGTATGTCTTCCTACACACACACAAAAAGTATAGCAGAAATGAAATGTTGCCACCTAATTCTAGCATTCACTGAAATTATTCCCAATTTGCAAAGTACAAGTGAAAGAACAACCTTCAATACCCGCTATTTCACCTGATACCAGCACATGGTTTTCCTACGTTCAGAGCTGTTAAGCTTCCTGAGCAAAAGTGAACAGTTCTGTACCGCCAGTTTTCAGGGATTTGTAGCTTAAGTTCTGGTGTCAGCACCTGGCTTTTAGGTACCAAAGTCTGCAATGACAGAAGGATTTGCAAAACTAGCTCCTTTTCTTGTTTAGTTTGCTCCCATGTGTTCCTGCCTCTGAGAGAAGAACTGGTGAAAATGTTAGGGGAAAGAGGGAGATAATTAAATATAGTAATGATTTTAAAAATGCAAAAAATTGTATTTCATAGCTACAGGTTTCATTATTTATTTAGTAGCTAGTTCAATAATTTCAATAATTCTACTAGGCCTGAACAATAGCTCCACTTCCAAAGACCCACAAAACCGACAAAAGCATTCACAGAACGGGGCGAGTGCAACTTTTTGTGCGTGTGCATGTGCTTGTCGGGGACTGATATCTTGTGTTATCCAGTGTTTGTTTAGCAGAATCTTATCAATGATTTAATGAGCTGTTTGTTGGGCAGGAATTTTCTAAGAGGAGATGCCACACAGTTTAAAAATGTGTAGTTGCATGGTAACACAAAAAGGTTGAATTGTATCTTCAGAAACACATTTATGCATGCTTATTCACTTCCATTTACCCATGAAAACAATGCACAGTCAACTCATGTAAACACTAACCCAGAAGCATTCCGAACGACTCAAAGTGTCATTGTTCAAGAGCTTAAATAGACACTTACTTTACATAAGAGCGTGCTCCCCCCAGCCTCTTTGCATATTCGTGTGGGCTTTGGGGAAAAGATGCCTTCCTGTACATTGAAAATGCACAACTAATGTCAAATTTGCCACTCCAGCTTTTTCAGTTTGATTCTGAAACTAACAAAACCCCAGATGTTAATATTTATGGTTTAGAAAACGCTATTCTTGTGTGCACCAACTGCAGTCCTCCTCACAACTTTACATGTGAACTTCATCTATCACATGATGCTCTCTAAAGCACTGGGTAATTCTTCCCAGAACAGCTGAGAGCATGGCTCAGCAGCAGCTGGGTGTGCAGCACAGGGCAAATCAATGCAATCACTTCAGAAGGTGCTACTGAGCCCTGTTACTTGCAGGAGGATAGGTAGAAAGATAGACCCATGCCACCTTAAACATAGTGGCTCCTCTATCTTCATTTATGGCAATTAATTGTCATTTCCTGGTCCTACTGTGAATGCTTCCAATGGACTGCACAACAGCTACAGTTCAAATACTTTTTAAACAGCTGTTGCTCAACATGGGGATGCTTGGTTTGTTCGCTGGCAGTGAGGATCTGCATTAACTCCCCTGCATGGATCCCTACAACTTCCACAGTCTGGGGTCTGAGAGCAGATGAAAAACAATTTACAGAACTTTAACAGCACTTGTTACTACTGTTTGTTTTCCGCACGTTCATGGTTGAGAAGAGGGCTGCCAGGACAACATCCCCCGGCACAAGGAAGAAGCCTCCTAGAGCTCCAAGGAACAGATGAGTAAGGAAGTTATGCAAGCAAGCTGGGACAGATTCAAGCACAGCTGAATTTACACTGAGGGTCTGGTAACTTGGCAGTTGCTTTTCTCTCCCTCTCCCCATTCACTACAGCATTTCAGGATCTGATCTTTAACGACTAAAAATATCATGGAGCAACTTCACCAAGATAGTGATACAGACACACAACCTGAGATGAAGTGAGCCCACATGCTTCTACCAGAAGAGACGAGCATGAAAGAGCCCGGAGTGCACCCACAGACTGGGTAAAAACTTAGCAAGTAAACCCTGTCCGAGAAACCAAATTCTGTTCAGAACAGAAGTTTTTAGAGAGACCGCTTACCCTCTCCAGCGGTACTATGGATCTTGCACAACAACATCTTGTGGTCAGATTTGCCCTTCAATCTTTTTCACTCCTTAAGGTTTTGACAATGAGCACCCTGCAAAGGAAGCATCTCTGTCTCCCCACTCAGTCTCAGAGGATGCTTGTTTTCCAGTGGACAGTGTGGAGCAGAGCAGAAGTGTGTGCACAGAGAATCACACCGATGCGGAAACAGCCATAAGTTCTCCTTCAGAATAATTCAGCAGAAAGGAGCCAAATTTCTGAATATAGATAGGCCTTATGAATACAGCAGGAAAGCCTTTTCAGTGAGAGTAAAAAACGCTGTTTATTCTGGACATAAGAGTCTGGCAGTTTAAACATCTGCAGCTGTTTAAATGCACACTCACTTCTTGTAAGTTCCCTGGAAATACTGCGCACTACATTGATATATTATATACACAAAGGCATTTACATGTGGAGGAGAGCAAATTCCTTTGAGAAGTCACTCTGCACTGCAGCATAAATACCGTAGTGCTGAGGTGGAAGTTGTTAACATATCTTACCAGTAGGTCAGTCAGCGATTCCATCTGTCTTTTTGACAATTTGTTCACAGCTTCCCAATTCCCTCGCGGTTCCTCATCCAGTGAAACCCCTTGGAACGCACCGTGATTGCAGGTTACCTTTCCTTCAGTGTTGTGCAAAGGCAAGTCACAGAGCAGCGTGGTGGGTTGTTTTTTTTTTTTTCAGCGAGGCCAACCACACGTTCCTTCAGAGTTCCTTCCTATCAGAGCTGATAAATTCCTGATTCAAAATTCCGAGCAGCTCCAGCTGAGTCCCTCAGCAGTAGCTGCTTTTTAAGAGGGGTTAAACAGCCTCACAACCCATTGGTTTCAGTGGGAGATGGAGATGCCTGGCCCCCCAGTGCTGCATGGTCCATGTATGCTTTGTACAGTGGCACCTGTTTCATGCACAAGATGTGCTGATTGCACAATCCAGTCTCTTAATTTTTATTGCTTAAATCAGAGAAGTCAGAAATGACGAAAACAGTTTTACTCCATCCCACCTTCCTGTACCTTCCCTGCCGGATCCTCATCTTCCTTGTTAGCAAAAAGAGCTGTGTAATGCCAAGACAAGAGGTGGCAGGATCCAGACGACACGAAAACAACACCTACCACAAAAGAAATCCTTGGAAAAGTTTCATTCATGGCATCCAGTAGAGATGCCAAAAAATAGCTTGCTAAAGCACCAGTCTTATCTTCTCTCCTGAAAAGCTAGAAGCCTGTACAAGCAAAGGGACTGCACATTTTAAACAGACTCAATATCCTGCTCAAGACTTGACTTTTAGGCAGTTGAAATTGCAAAGAGCTAAATTCTGCTCCCCCTCATCTTTGGGGGACCCACATTGAATTCAGTAAGACAGCAGATGTGAAAATAAACACAGCTTTGGGTCCATCCATTTCAGTGATGATTTTGAGCAGAGGATGCCTAGACAGACAGGCAGTTTACTACTAATTATTTCAGTTCATGGTCTTGTACAATAGTGTTTTCCAACACAGGGTGAGCACAACCCAAGGGCTGTGTAAGACAATCCACTGAGGTGCAGGAAAGAGATGAGGCAGTTTCTTTTGTATCCCCCAGATATTTAAATTTAAAAAAAAACACTTATTTAATCTTCATCTCATTCTTTTTTGATGTCTATTTTTGTGTATGCTTTAAGATGTACATATTACTACAGTACTAAATATATAAAAATATGTAATATACAGTAGCATATATATAAATTATAAATATACATATATTGGGTGTGCATGCTCAAAAGCTTGTTTCTGATAGAGGTTTACAATTAAAATTTAGTGACCACTGCTTTACAGGTATTATTATGGTTTACTTGAGAACACTATCACAACAGATAATCTGACTAGGATTAATCAAATTTTTCAAATGCTGTCTCTAGTAATTAGTACTTCCATCATTAACTTAAGCCCCATGAAAACAGCAACCAAAAGAACTGCTGTGGTTACGTTCCCTTCCTTCACAACTCTCCAAAACACAGAACAACCTCGTCTTGATTTACTGAGAAAGTTATCATGAATAGCACATGTAATGCCATATTACAGGTTTGCAGAATGGAAAGGGGAAGGAAGAGACTGGGAATATGTCCTCAGGCAGCACAACTCCATTATCTCAAGTCTGGATTCCCGAAGAACATGGTGCACACAGCTGCCCACACAAAACTGGATGGGATATGAATAGGGCGCAAGACACCAACTCAAAGGTCTTGTGTGATATAATTTAAATAATATCATCTCTAGGTAATCCTACTGGTGCTCTACAATAGTCTATACTCAGGTATGCCCACATAAGCTGTTAAAACTCCTTCCTTTATATTGATATTATGCAGAATTCAGCCTCCTAAATCCTTACCCAAACAAAACTTCCGAGGATGAATTGATCAGTGAGTGAAATCCTAATGAGTCTGATGGGGCCAAGATTTCACCCTTGGAGCTCTCGAACATCCCACTCTCAAAGGGGAAGTAAATGCATTTAAGGTTATATTAAAATAACACCATTTAGAATAGCTCACTGTTCAAAATATTTGCTAAATAATAGTGTGTGTTTTAAGCAAACTTCCTTTTTTTCCTTCAAAAAACATTTTTAATGCTTGAGCAGTGTATTACTAAATAAAGTGAAAAAAATCTCTCAGAACTAACATAAACGTGCAATTTTAATGCCTTCTAATCACACAAATCAGCACTAGATTTTTGTACTTGTGCATGACCTTCTTCAAATTATCCCTCCATTTTGGCTGAATCAGAATGAACGTGGGCTATTTGATAAAAAACACTAAGTGTGTGAAATGAGGGGCCCTCATCGCTTCTGCCAGACTCCTCTTGACAGAATGATGATAGAAGCATCACATCCCTGGGAGAGTAAATGCAAACTGACAAGAGATGAGCCTTTAGATGTTGAATATAATCTTGAATTGTGCTTGAAGTGTCTTATTATCTTGTCTTTTGATGTCTGAAGGGGTGGCTCATTGTTAGAAAAAGGAAAGCCCTTGCACATCTTTGCCATCTTTAAAAATTGTTTGGCCTTTAACAACTGCTTTTCCAACTAATGTCCATTTCTCCTGACAATAAATATGGCAGGTCGTCAGCAAGTGACAAACAATTTACTTTACATGCCAAGCTTTTATGGTTTTTGAGAGCTCATGTGGAAGCATATTTTAAAAAGCAGTAGGAAATTAGCACCATTACAAATGTTAAGATGGCTGCTTGCGTGTAGTTGACTGTGTGGTTATTCATTACTGGTACCTTTCTGTTTTAAAGTCCTGTCTTTCCTGTATCCAGACTGCTGTTAAAGTTCTTTATTTATCATTGACTAAAAATAGTCAATGAAAAATAAAGAGCAAGAAGCAATTTTCTCCTGCTCTAAAAAAAGCACTATTATAGATACAGTACATGGGTAATGCATGAAATAATATTTATTAATCATAACAAATCAATATCAGTAGTAGTATGGCACCGTCTACCTGTACTGCAGACCCTCACAATCACATCACCATTTTTTCCACCTTCAACCAGCTCGACTTTTTTTTTTTCCCCCTAAACTTAAAAGTTTAATGACGAATCAGATCAATATGATTCCTTAGCAACTAAATCACAGGCGCACTAGTTTTTCCTGTCACAGCACCAGTTTTGCGAAAGCAGTCAAGTTCTTTTTTCAGGTCTCCGTCACTCTGAGAATCCATAAGAATTCTCAAATGGATCATAAACTGTTACAGGGTTCAGGTTATTGTATCATTATAAAAACGTATTGATACAGTACAGATGACAAGACATGCAGCTCTTGTGCTAGTCTATTACAACCATCTGAATACAGTAAGAAATATCAGATATAAACAGAATAGAACAGTCAGCAGTAAGCTGTCTTTTAAGGAACTCCTCTTTTTTTTTTTTTAAACTGTTTTAACCTGGTTTGAAATACAGCACTTAAAAGAACCCACAGAAAAGATAATAGAACACTAGAAAAATGAGTTATTAAAAACAAGTAACTAAAAACCTGACCAGAGCAAAGAGATGGAATTTATTATTTTATTTTTTTTTTTAATCACTGGAATAAAGGGGCCTAATCCTTCTCTTTCTGATAAGCGTGAATGTTTTTCTCCTGAGTTTTCAGAGTATAAAGTAAAACGCTCTCCCCAGTCCTCCATCTCCCTCCCAGTACAGCCCCCCTGCTGCTGCGGGGAGGGGGCACCGTGTGTTGCGACACACCAAAAGCACACCAGCCCTTACACCAGACGGGCTGCCACCACGTGCGAGCCTGAAATATGTAAAGTGCTATTCAAAATACACCAGCTATCATTTTACACAAATGAGGCGATAACAGCAATGGGAGAAAGGCTCAGCCCCCAAACTCAATCCCTTTGAGGTCCAGGGTCACAAAGTCAGAGTCCCAGAAATCCAAAGTTGCTCATTGCCTAGGACATCTCATCTAAGTAAACCTCTGCATCATCTGGTCCTTCTTTTATTCATTGCCTCATAAAAGCAAAGAGATGTGGGGGCTGGGGAAGAGTGAGCAAGACCAGCTGATTGAAAGATTTTTTTTTTCTTGTCAGCAACTGTTATGAGAAGGTTCACTGTGCTGTATCCACGCAGTTAAAATAAGGAGACTCTGCAAGCAATGCATCAAATCCCAACAACGGAGCCACACAAGTTTCCTTCGCACTCTTCATACCATGGGGAAAAAAACCACCAAACCACAACAACCCAAATGACTTAGACACTTTTCTTGCTGGATATTATCATTAAATTTACTGTACTTAGAGTAAAGTATATTCAAATTAGTAGAAAAAATATTTTTATATTTTCATTTTCTGCTTTCTTCAAGCTGTAAATTTCATTTTTCCTTCAGAGAAATTTGTAGCTTACAGTCCCAAATATTTATGATTTGAGGCAAGGAAGCGTAAGAAAGGAGGAGAAATATCAAGCCTGTACATTTACAGTCTCCTTTGAGCTCAAATATATCTACTTCATTTCTTTTCTCTCACTGTTTTAATCACTGCTGATTCTTCTAGTCATGGTTTTGTTCAAGTAATAACTATCATTTATGGTCCTTATTTATTTTTGCATTATGATAATCTGCTCTACCTGTCTCACGAACAACCCCTAAAAACTTCTCCAAAATTATAGAAGCTTTACATGGGTTCTGACACCGACACGCCACCTCAGCAGGTCCGATGCTGATCCTGCCACAGCCACTGCTGAGGAGGAGTCACGAAGCCTTTGCAATACATACACGTACCTGCACGGCACAACAGAAACCCACAGTGACCCTGGGACTGGTTTCGATCATTCACCTTGTGTTAAACAGGAAGGCAGCATAATTAAAGAGTGGTTGCTCCTTCCTGTCAGCACGTTTCCTTAGCTGATTTGAGCTCCAGAACATAGGAAGTTGCAGAGCAGCGGCCACATTAGAGAGGTGGAGGCCATGGACGAGCTTGGAAGTATGGACGGGATGAATACCCCACTGGAATCTATGGTCTCCCTGCATACGTGACGGATGGTCACCTGAGACCCGTCAGACTGGCCTCATGTTTATTCAAATCACTGAGCAAACATGACATCTCTACACCACGCGAATAAATCCTAATTGTATGCAAAAGAAAATAAAAAACCTGCCCCATATTGTATTTGCTCAAGAGATTAGACTGAATTCAAATTATCTTTCTTCCTTTCCAGTTAATGCTGTGCCACCTCAAGAAATAATTACATGTACTTAATACTACAACATATTAAAGTATGCCTTAAGGTATATTTACTGAAAAGCAATTCTGGCTTCTTGATTAAACACAGGTTTGAGATCCTCCGCGTCAAGAACAAACCTCTCCAAACACAAAGCGTTGAACAAAGCATGGAAACAAAGCAAACCTCAACGGATGGAGGCAAAACGCATCCGAGTAGACCTGAGCAACAACTGCCCGAGCAGAGCTGTAACGTGCTTCCAGCTGCGTGTGTACGCCAGCGAGCGGAGGACAACAGAGGAACAGCACCTAACTTGGCTGTGAGGAAGAAGAGGGGCAGCAAGCAAAGGTGGCACTGATTTTCCTGACTCTCCACTCTCCACGCCTTGGCATTTGTGGCAACAATAACAGGCTAGACTGTGTCCTGTGTGGTCTGGGAGAGCGCTTCCTTTATCTGCTGCTGGAAGGCAATTGTGTGCTAATTATTCTTTTATCAACAACTTAAAACCAAGATTTTTAAGAAGCAGGACTAGGTCAGATAGGAGACTGAGCTAGGAAATGAAAATGACTTAATAGAATCTCTAATGGTCAACAAACCATACAACCACCATCTGAACTGAAAAAGCACAAAGATGTTTTTAAAAGCTGGTATTAATGTGCTTCTACAAACCCCATCCAACTTTGCAAAGAAGTAATCTAATGACAGATTGCTCTAGCAAATGCTGTTCTTAACATAGGAAAATCTTTATTTCTGATTTGCGCAACACTCAAATCTTCACAGTAACATGGAATTAGTTTAGGACTGTTTTTTCCTTGCATTAAAATAAATTTACATCATACTCAAGTCGCACTGGCTTATAATTTTTATAAATATAAACATTTAACTTTTGTAATCACTTTCAAGGAGTGCAATCGCTTTGTTTTCTGGAAGGTAAGATTCTCCTTAAGACAGTTGCAAATTGTTCAGGAATTAAAGTGATGGTTTACCTTTCTGGAAAGAAAAGGCATCTGATAACCAAAACCTCCCACTCTCCCAACAACTCTTCTTGTATATTCTAAAATAAAACCAGAAATCCAAACTACTTTTATGAACAGAGAAGCAGTAGTTTAGTGTTAAACACGGTTTCAGAGTGGCGGGGGTGTGGGCTGCGCATTGCTTTGGTAGATGTAGATATCCCTGGAATACCTCGACAACAAACCCAATTTCAGCCTCTCTGAAAACAGCAGGTTTTATTTAGCCAGGCGGGATGAGGGACTATTCTTCTCTAGATGACCTCTGCTTTCAAAGTAAAAGGGCTTAGTCCTGCTTCTGAGAGCATCAAAGCAGTATCACAACATAAAGAAGGACATGTCACAATACAAATCTTCCTTTGTTTCATACGGATATTGATTTTGATTTTTATATGGTGGAAAAAGAGAAAAATGAGACTTTACACTAACAAATATCAAACCATTTCCATGACAAAATTCCTGTTAAAACCCACAAATTATGACACATTTAATTTTATTCTGCTTTTGCACCTGTTCAGCATTAATTTTCTCATTTAGTTGTCATTTTAATGTAACTCCTACCACTGAGCTCATCAGAAATGATTTCGCAACTAGCAAAATAATGTTATTTTGCTAGTGCTAATGGTAGTTACATAAAAAGTCAGAAAATAAACTATTAGTGGAAGAAACATTAATGTTCTGAATCTGCAATTAAATGAAGTATAAAAAGCCATAAACCTGACATTCCCATCCTCTGACCATCTCTCAGCCCCCTCCCAAAAAAAAAAGGGACCAAAGGTGATGGGTGCAACAGAAGAAACAGCTTAGGAAGAAAAAAATTAAAACAAAGAAGAACCCACAAATGTCAGAAAGAACAAAACCTAAGAAGACAACACAACCCGGAAAACCAAGCGCTACATAGGATATTAAAGGGAAAAATGATCCACAGGAGAATGGCAACTGTTACTGTGAGCTTCCTACAGCTACCTCTACCTTTGGATATTTTTAAAAAATTTATTAACCTGACAGCAGGAAACTTTATACAGATTGCCCCCTGACAGGGTGCCAGCTTGGTATAAGCACTTGCTATGTCTTTGTTTAGCATAAGGAAATCAAGAGAGGTGTTAAGTGGTGCCATGTGCACATTTGGGCAAATCTGACATCGCCTCCATCTGCCTCACCTGCACATTTCCATGGAGAACATGCTTCATCATGTGGAGTCCAACAGAAACATCAAATTCTCCTTCCTCCTCTTTTCTGTGTTTGCTTCCTTTTTAATGTGCAAGTGTCTGATCTATTATTAATCTCAAAACACAAACTGGCAAGGATCTCAATCAAAGAGAGTAACAGTTCTTTCACAAATTACCTGTTTACTGTCTAGTAGCCAGCAAGTCCCCTTTGAAACAGCCAGCCATTGCTGGTGCTTTTTAAACAAGTTTGTTGTTATTTTTATAACTTCAAAGACAGGGAGAAGAAAGATTAACTAATTAAAAAGGGGCTATTTGTCATTCAGTCATGCCAATTACATACTAGGATTTCAGTCTTTTTTCCTTCCCTCTCTAATGCCAGTTGTTCTATATATAAATACAGAAAATCAGACTTCAAGCCTCGTTTAAGGAGCACGTAACATACACTTAGCTCAACAAAATTTGGCAAAGTAGTAATTAGAAATTCATGAGGACAAACAGAATTATCTTTAAAAAAACAAAACCACAATTAGCTTTATCTATACTCAAAATAGCTTTTGTTCTTTGCTTTTTTTTTTTATTTAGGCTGCCTCCGTTACCATTCAGGCACAGCAATATGAGACATTTATTTCCATACTAGTGAGGGAATTTATAAGTGGCGCTGCAATATTTGCCCTTCGTCAGCCCAATATTGCTTTAATCAAAGGTTAAAAGAATAAAACTCCAGTTTCCTCAGAGTTGGAATATACGTGCTGGCATCAGAACTACTGCTGCCCGAGCTACCTGCAGTACCCAGGCACAGCAGGAACGCTGAGCTAAGGATGGATTTTCTGTCTTACCATTGCATCGTGCTTTGTGTTGAAATAGTCATAACATCTTTTTAGGCTTTAATGGTTATTTACTCCCCATTCACAAGCGCATCCCCCACTGACTTGAGTAAGAACTCCACCAAGGAATCAGACAATAACGTTATTCAGAGTAGTTATTCAGGTCCCTAACTGTTTGCAAACACCTGTTTAAAAAAAAGCTCATGTCAAATACATCTTTCAGAAATAGCAATCAATCACATCACCAGATCTTCAGATTCTTTGAAAACCTACTCATTAATTGAGCAAGACACCACCACATTTTAGAAAAAGGATTTACAGGGCTGTGTAACGACCCCGTTCTGTAAACACGCCACCCATTAACATTCCTCATTGACACAGTCTTTGTAACCAAACGGTGCTCTTAATCCACAATTTACTTGCTTTATTAAAAGTATCATGCATTCAAGCAGTAGCAGGATCAGTCCTGTGGCCCCTAAGGATGGCATGGATAACGTGACAGTGTCTCAGAACAAAGCATCCACAACAAGGAACTTACTGAATTATGTGAAGATACAAGAATATTTACACGCAGATGAAACACATTTCAAGTGTTTGCTGCATCTAAAAGCAGGCTCTGATTTTAGTATTGTGACTGTCTGGGCCACGAACTTCCCTATTAGAGCAGAAATATTCACTAGAGCTTTAAAATGCAGCAAGAGCAACAAACGCACGTTGCTTTCTTCCACCGAAATTACCAAACCTTATCAAAGTGTTCCTGACGGGCAGAGATCTTAGAGGCCTTTAAAATTTGAGGATATAACCAAAACGCTGAGAATCATCCTGAAATACACTGATGAAAGGAAAGCTCTTAGTCTGAAGGCCTTTTTTCCCCCCACAGGCTAGCTAGGCTGTTAATGACGATAATGTGAGCTTCCTCACAGCAACCTGGCAATGACCTCTGCTCTGACCTGCAGAGACCACTGTCTCAAGAGGTAAAAGACAATTTAGTCCTTTATCCTTTATAACTGAAATGACTCCAGTGCCATAAATTCTAATAAAGGTAACTCCGATTTAAAAGAAAAAAAATATTGGATAACATCCATTTCCTTAAAGGGCAATTCAAGGGATCCACTGGCAAAATGCATCAGCAAGAAACAACTTCTACCCCGTTCTGCTGCCACATGTATGTGTGTATGCTTCTGTAGAGAGACGCACGCGGCTCTGAAACATGGGTAACGATACAGGAAAACAAAATCCCAGAGCCAGCGCGGGGGTTTGAAAATAAACCCTTGTTTATGGAAATGTGGGCAGGTTCATTTAACTCGCGTATCCCTGCTCCACATTTTGAGCGTCCACAGCATTATGAAAAGGGCAAAAAACTGGTAGTGAACCAAATGAAGCCACAGTCTTCAGATCCAGCACAGGAAACCTAAGATTTCATTTAACTGGAACAAAACCTTGCCAAAAAATAATAGTAATAAAGTGATAGCAGTCATTTTTTTGCTGTCTGGCAATTATTAAATAGGGAACACTTGTGCTCCATAATTATATGCTTAGTCTTGCACTCACTATATACACACTTAGGGCTTTATTTATTTCAATAAGTTTGAAGTGTAGAACTACAGGCTCAAGCTCAAATAGCAACTCCTTATAACACAGAAAAAATTACCTCAACATGCAAGCGCATACCCAGCCTTCCTTTTTACCATCATCTAATTATGTCACAAATTACCTTCAACTAAGGATGAATTAAGGATGGGATCTAACTCCTGGAAAGCCAGCCTCCATCCACAGGGGCTTTTGGTGCTTGGAGTAGCCGCTTCCTCCCTGGGATTTTTACTGTGCAGAGAATTTTATACAAGACATATCCCCAGTGTCTATACCAACTTTGGAATCTCAACAGTTACAATTTTACGCAGCTAAACATGATTTTTTCTTACTAAGACTTTTTCAGACTAAGACACCATAACTTATTCTAAACTGGTTTAAAGATTTCGTATAAAACTGCAACTAGGACTAATTAACTTGGGATCAAATACCAATGTGTTTATTCCAAGTGAAGCTACTACTTAGCACTAAGAAAAGCTTTCCCCAGCAAGAGCCATGGCATTTGGCCTGGGGTCCTATTTTGAAGCACATTGCAGAGTAAGACAAGTTGATATGAAAATCACACCGCCAGGAATGTCAATGGCCAGACTCAATTTCTCCGTCTCTCAAGTACATCATCTGATTAAAATAGGTGGTACTGCATCACCAATATTTTAAAAAGTAGATACCACACCGCAAGATCTCTTGCAAAGTAACTCCGGCTCATACTGCTCAGCAAAACTGGGATTTCTGTCACTGAAACACCATAGCTCTGCTAACTCCACACGTCAGAGTTGTACTTCTGAGCTGACGGGTTTAAGGATAGAGCCCTTCACCAATGCTTCATACTTCAGAAAGTATTTTTCACCATGGTTTTTACTCCCTTCTTGTTTCAAATGTTTTCAGTATCGAAAGCATTTTGCACACAGGTTGGCACGTTCCAAAAAGTCCACTGGTATAAAAGCCCAAGTGGAGGGTTACAGATGCAAACCTCCGGGCTACAGGACAGACTTGTTCCAAACAAACCAACCAGCCACCACCACGGAAAGCAAGCAGGCAAACAGCAAGCAAGCACAACCCCTCTAATCACAGCTGCTCCTGTCATCACTCAGAGGTAACAACTGCGCTGCAGTGACAAAGTGCATCTTCCCAGACACCTCTGCACCAGGTGGGAACTATTTCAGGTCCTCCAAAACTTACCCCAGCTTGTGCTGGTATTTCTGAGACCCAAGGAGCTGCAGCATTCACCTGCTTTGTCACTGACAGCAAAGCGCCCGTAAAAGAAACAAAAGTTTACTGTGTATCTTCTTAAGTAAAAAATCAGTATAATTAATTGTACTCCTGCTTTTTCCTCACCTGCTGCAGGGACCGTTGTTGAAGAGGTACCATTTTTAGGATTAATTGTGCTGTCTGCTACCAAAACAAAAAATATCCACTGTTTCTATGTATGCAGTGAAACACCAAAACAATGAAGTTTAAGAAGGAGGAGGTGGATTTTAGGAAAATGTACAGGTGACCAGTGCAGGTCCTTGCAGGAATAAATCCATCCATCCAAAGAAGCTAAGTAGAACATGTCCGGTGAGAAAGAAGAAAGCTCTTCGCATCTAATCATTCAACTCTGTTCATCTATATGAAAATAAGACTTGTGAAATACTGCCAACATCAACACACTCAAATGCTGATCATTCAACTAAATCAGTACATGACTCACAAATTTTTCAAAAACGTGAAAGCATCAGTGTAGAAAAACTTTGCTCTCTCCTGTCTCTTCCCCTTGACTTTCTAAAACACTCCTGCCTATGCTGCTTAACAGATTTTAGGCAAATTTTCACACAGCATTATCAAATGTTATACAGTAAAAAAAATATATATTAACTGTGATCACATGAAAGAGTTGGAAAACTGTCGATCTCTCTGCCATCACATATCAATAAGTCTACAAATAATTTAATTTCAGAGACTGCAAAGAAAGGCAGGCCTAAAGTGTGCATTCACAACATGCCATTCATAACATTAAACAAAGAGAAACAGCTAGAGAATAATGCTGCATATTTATGTATCAAAGCTTTAAACAAAACCACACTTCATTATTTTAAATGTTTACTGCAGATCTGTGACATAAAGGCTGATAATCTTTATTTTAAATTTGCTCAGCTTGATCCTCAAACATTATCAAAATAACCCCACTGTCTTTTATGTTCTCAAAGTTCCTAAAATTAACTGACAAGGGCTGCTGCTAAAAGATTGGTAGCATCTGTCATAATTGTAACAGAACCTCGATAAATGGTACCTAAGTTCATGCTGAGGCTGTTCAACTATTTCACCTACTTTTGTTTACTTGGGAACATCTTTTTCGCAGCATAAGGCTGGGTCTAGCAAATCTCTTACACTCACCAACAGAACCAGCACAATGTGTTAACTGCTAGCTTTTTCATTAGTGCTTTTAGAGGCATAAATTATATTTGCAGTTCAGAAGGGGACAAGATATTGTTGCACATCATCTCTATATCCCACACGGCAACTCGAATCAAAGTGTCTATGCATATTTCACTATCACTGTGCAGCATCCAGGTGACAATGGCTCAAAAAATATTCTGCCTTTTATTATAAGACTTGCCTGGTACAGAAACAAACATACATTTCACTACCATCAAATTCAAAGTCCATTTTTTGTTGTGTATATGCTTTGCTGTATTTACTAGATGCACCCTAAACATTTGAGCAAATAAAATACATAAACACAGCTGAAGATATTTATACTACTCTGGACAACTAACAGCCCTCGGAATTTTAGACATTACAATTCTTTCCTCGATGAAATAGACTAAAACAATAATTATATGCTTTTTGAACATTCACACTGCTAATGGAAATTAGGCTTTCCATGGAAACAAAGATTACTAAGAGGGTACTTAAAAATAGATGTGATATTTTGTAATGGTCATTAATCCAGAAATGAAATCTTAGGATTTTTAAATTATTATTATTTCCCCATATCTGTAGTGAAGTTGTTTAGTAAAGCATTTTGTGCTTTATCTTTCAGTAAGGGGTAAAGAACATTTTAAAAGAAAACAGCGTGTATTCTTTTGTTTAAAAAAAAAAATCTTGCAGTTCTTACTGTAGCTGGAATCGTGAAATCTGAACACTGCTACAGATTTCCTTACAGATTATGAAATCAAAACTTGAATCTTAGAAAACGGGCTCTCACCCTCTCTCCCTTAAAGCTGCATTTCCTTTAAATTCCTCTTTTTCCCTTCAACTTCCACCTAGAGGATCATGTAAAAAAAGGAAGTGCTCCCTTTCTATTCAGGTTTGGCTCAAGTCACAAACGGCAATAATTAAAAGGAACTCCTTCAGGAGAGCAGTCCCTCTAAACCCCAAATGTCACTGTGTACCACACAGTGCTGCTCCAGCTCAGACATCTATCAACATCTATCACTCAAGCACGCGCCTCAACAACTCTGCTCCCTTTTCTGATTAGAGATCAGAGTTGCTTGAGTTGGCTTACAGGGTGTCATCCGTTTGAATGACAGATGTCTGTGTTTGAGTGCCACTCTTGCTGCTTTTGTTTTGATTGCGGAAGGTTACACTTATCTGGCACAATTTAGACTATTTAAAAAATAAATACAAATTCAAAAGGGAATTTCTCTTTGCACAGGCTTTCGAGGAAATATTTCATTTCTCACTTAAATTCCAAAAACAGTAGCTCCATGTGCAGTAGCCTTGGTAGCCTTTGTTTACTCAGTACAGAGTGTTTTCTATGGGAACATTTCAGCTCTCTTCAGCCAGCTTTATCTTTACCATATCAAATTGTAACTTTTCACTTTAAGCCAGACTTAGAAAAAGCTGCCAGCAGAGGAGACACATCAATAAATGTTAATGAACTACTCCAAGAAAGCGATCCCCCCCTCATTTTTTTTTTTTTTTTAGAGACCATGGATCAAAAGAAAACATTAAATGTCTGCAACTTGCATAAAATAAGTTCATTGTTGACAAAAGTTTTCAGGACCGATGCCGTCATTCTGGTACCCGCTTGCAATGGGAGCAGAGGGTTGTACGCCTGCACGCTCCGAGCTACTCCTTCGTACTTAGAAGAAAATCGTGTGAAGCAGGGGAAAAAAAAAAAAGGAAAAAAAAAGGACGGGGGGAGATTGCTCTTCCGGACAACATGGTAGCAGCAGTGAAATGAAATACCTAGACAGACTTACCGAAGAGCTTGCTGGGAGTGTCCTCGCTGTCATTTGATTCCACAGGCGCAAGCAGGGGCTCATTCAGCTCGTTGTCTGAAGTAGCTGCCTTGTCCTCACCTCTCAACTCTGCATTCATTTCACTCCGCAGTGACAGCAAGGGCTTACTGACTTGTCCAGCTATCATTGGATCCTAGGATGGGGGGGAAGGAGAAAAAAAAAAAAAAAGAGTGAGGGGAAAAAAAAAGTGGCGGCTTTGGTGTGCGTATACTCTCTTCCACTCCCTCTCCCTCACACACACACATACACTCTCTCTCTCTCTCTTATCTCTGGCTGCTCCTGCTGTTATTGCTGGCTGCAGTCAAGTGAAGAGCTATTACAGATCCAATGAGTTTTCCATTACTCCCCACCCTATTAAAGCTCAACTAGCATGTGAGAGATTCAGGATGCTTTGGAGAAAAACTTCTATGAAAGCAACATAACCAACACAGCTTTAATTGTGGGATGTGCTTTTTGTGTGTGTGCATGGTTTTACACCTCACCCTGCCCTTAACATAGTAAGGAGAGAAATTCCTGCATGCTCCAACACCACGGAAGAGGAGCACCCTGCGAGCGCTCCACAGTGATTTAAAGAGGTATCCTCAGCTGTACAACATTAACCATATCAAATATACAGTTTCCAGCATCCCGGAGTTTCTATGAAAACACACAGTAGCAAATAGCCATTTCATTACACACATTCAACAGAGAGACAGATTTCTTCTAACTGCTCCTCTCTTTGGGATGCTATGCTCAAGTCCATAAACACACACAAACCCACCTTTTTCTTTTGAAAATAAAAAGCACAGAAACCATTTTTTTTAAAGATAAAATTAGGGAAGATACTTACACATACAGTTTGCAATTATTCTGGTGTTTGCGACATTGTATCCCCCGTAAAACATGACACATATGTACATTTAAATTTTTCCTTGCTGATTTGGATCTGTTTTATCTTCTGCTCATTGAGGACATTTGGGGGTCAGGCATGATTTCCAAGCACACTCTATTATTCCGTTTGCAAACTAATAGGCATAATATCATGACAGCACAGAAACCAGAGTGAAAAAAAACCCTCAAAAATAAAAGGAAAGGAACAAGTGACCTTGTTGCGCTCTCTGGCAGCTATTTATTGCAAAGTTCATGCCTAAATGGTTCTTATGCAGAGAACAGGTGACCAGCGAGCAAGTAGGTTGGTTAGCATGTTCCCTCTGTCCCGTCCTCACATTGGTCGATGTTTGCCTATGGGTTTTTTAATGTATTCATGTCTGAAAAGTGAATTTGATATGACACATGATAATCTATGAAAATGTTAATCAATACAAATAGTTTAAGCTGTCATCAAATGCACTTCTTTAGTCAATACTCATATCGCTGAAAACAATGTCACTGTCACCAGGGCTTAATTTGCACAGCACTTAAATATTGGACTCTGTGCATCAATGCACTCCTCTTCAAATACTGTAGGTAAACACATTTTCTCCCTATTTAAGGCTGAAGCACTCAGCACGCATTTAGCTGAGCCGAATCCTCCCTTTTGAATACCTTGATAGGTCCACTGGAGGGCAAAATTAATACTTAATTGAATCTCACAGTCATCAAAATAATCAATACTTTTTTATTATTTATTCTTTACAGTCTGTTGACTGTTTCAAACCTCTGAGGGAATGGTGGAAAGGATTCATGGCTTTGAAACACTGTCATTTAACAAGGTAATTTTCAGTGGGGCATTAGGGGTTGTGAAACATATAATAAAACAAAAATGGTGGCTTATAATAGGAAGAAAGAAAAGAATTATATTTCTGCCATCTAACAAAACAGGATAAATAAAAAAGCAAGTGCGAGAGGGAGAGGGAGAAAGGAGGGGGGAGAGGGAGAGAAAGACTGGCTTTTGAAGGGTTTTATCATATCAAGAGCAGAGCTGAGCTTTCATAATGCTGACATTTCTCATCCTGACAATCCTAAACAAGTGGAAAGGATGAGATCGCAGATATCATCTTTCATCACATTCCCCAGCTTAAGAACCAACATGACAGCTTCTCTCCCCTTTACACTGTTAATTACTAAATAAAATACTGCTCTCTGTCAGCATTAGATTATTGCAGATAGCAACCACAAACATTACTCCATTGTTTTGTTTTGCACCCCCCCTTTTTTTTTTTAAACCACTGATACCTACCTTGAACTCTTCTGAAAATAAATTAGGCTTGTGTCTACATATTGTAAATATATGAAACATAATCAATGTAATCAATGTGGTCAATCCATGTTATTGTCAGGCTAAATTGCTGGTGATTTATTAACATTTCATTTACTGCATTTATTGCCAGCAACAATCTGAACATTTCTTAGGTGTTTCTGGGGAGGAAACAGAAGTTAATAGATTTCTTTTGCACATGCTGTACAAAAAAAAAACCCTGACTTGTTTTGCATTATGGACAAGTCACTTACTGAGGGAAAAATTTTGTTTGTTTGCTTTCATATACTAAATAATGTATTTTAACAGATCTTGCAGCTAAAGGTCACTGTGAACACAATCAGCATTGTTCCAAAGTCTGGGCTGCTGCCCTCAGCTTCACTGTTCAAAACTAACATCAAGAGTGGTTCTGCAACAAATGTGAATCGGGACAAAATTTGACCCTTTTCATCAATATATTTTGGGGAGGGAATTAATCCCATCCACAGAGCTACACTGCTAATCTGAGGACTAATAGCTACTTAATGGAGGATGCTGAATCAGTAGGATTCTAGATTAAAGTCTCAGCTGCCAAATTTTGAAGTTGGATATATGAAAAATGTGAGGAAGAATTATGTAGGAAATGTGACAGCACTGGGAGAAACCTCAGCCCTTAGATGTCAGTGAATTCCCAGCGACTTCAACAGGGCCAGGATTTTACCTGTTATGTACATCAATAATTCGGCCTCATCTAGAGTACTTTGTTCGTTTCTGGTTAGCCCATCTAAGAAAGATACATCAAGAAAGATGTGTGGTAAGAATGATAAAGAGATTGAAGGGACTGGGAATGTTTACAGAAAAAAGTGAATAAGAACGCGCATGATCAAAGTATACAAAATAATAAATGAAAGGGAAGAAACGCAGATCAGGAACTATTCACCCTGCCTCTTCTGAGGAGAAAAGGGGCCTCCACTAAAACAAGTTGTAAATCTAATAATAATAAAATATACTTTTCCAAGCAGTAAGTGGTGACAACCCGTGGAACTCACTGCTGCAAGGTATCACTGAGCCCTGCCCCACAGTAATTATCGACAGTCGCTCATGTGGCTGGGCAGACTCCAGACAGAGAATTTAAAACAGCTTTGCAAACCCAGAGCCAAGGACTATAAAAATTGAACTAAACTGCTGCCCCCTCCCTCAGATGGTACCAGAACCTGTAGTTAACCCAAGGTAGCTCTCTCTGTCAGGTGGCAAATGAATGACAACTTTCTCTGTAAGCAGACAGATTAGGTACTGTCTAAAATTCTAGTCTACATGCAGACTAAATAAATCACTTAAATGATGGGTTGAGGGAAGGTTTGTTTCCTTCAAAAACATACTTTTTTAAAAATTAAACTTCAGATTGTCTCCAAGCCTTTAGTTGCTTTCCATACTTAGGAATGTTCTCTTCTGCAGTGGACTGTGTGTGGTTAAAAACTATTATTTTTACAAAAATAGCAATAAATTCTAATTCCAGCACACAGTCCTTGGGGACTGGAGCGGTTGCTCCTCTATTTCTCAGTAGCCTCCCAGAAAAACCTCTGGAGTAGCTGCTATGTCAGGCTAATGCCTTCTCCTCATCCTCCACCCACCTGCAAAACCAGCCCAGAGAGTACCCAGAGCACTGGGGAGGATGCACCGAGGCAAGAAGCTGCATGTGTGTCTTTGGCAAGTAGTCCTGTCAGGATCTGTTCTCCTCCCTGCTCTGGATGGCTGTGGGGTTAATGTTCAGCATTTGCTTTTTGGAAGGTGTTAAAGATCAGGTTACATGTTGCACTTACGTTCTGAGTTAGAACAGAACTAATTCTTGTCAGTGGTTTTATTTTTCAGCTCAGTCTCTTCTAACTGGGCTTTCTGAAGTTAATGGCAGATTCTACTTCTAGCAGCGATAACAGTTCACGTTCAGAGTTACTGCCGAGGACTGGTGTGTGCAGAAAGGAGAAAGGCTCTTGCTTACACTCGCTCCTGTGCAGACCAAGGTCACTGCTACATCTTGTGTACCACAGATGGGGGTAAGGTGCTGGTGTAGAAAGTAAAAGGCCGCACCTGCGGGGAGGAGCAGACAGGACAGGGGACCCAAACTGACCAGCAAGGGATTCCATCCCATACATGTCATATTCAGTATAAAGTCGAGGGATCACGAGGATCAAGTCTTTTCTTCAATGGCCAGTGTCTGAGGACCACTCTGTCCATTTTGCCTTCGATCCCAATCCACATGTTCCTGAATCCAGTTTCAGAATCCAGTTCCTGAATCTGGTTCCTGTCTGCAGTTAATAGAGAGCATCTGCCATTTATCCGATTTCCAGCCCAGCCCTAACCCTTGACAATTTAACACAGGTTGGGCCATTGACCAACAGCCACACACAAGCTTTTGGCTTTCATATACAAAACCGAAAAGTCTAAGAATGTATAAAAACAAGCAAGAAGAACTTTATAAAAAGGGTTTATATGCTTTAAATTAGAGGCAAGGATAGATAACAGGGATCTAACGCTTCAGAATTTCAGATGGCATAACCATAAGAGCAAGGCTATAGTTATTTGAGGACTAAGGAATTACAATCCCCTTAAAATAAACCTGTATATACCACACACGTAGTGACAAGTTTTACGTGCACCTCTTGCAAACACTCATATAACTTGTCATCTATTTCTTGTCCAACTAGCACTAGTATTTCCAGTCTTGCCTGTTTTCGATGAGATTTCGCTGACAGTTTTGTGCAGCGAGTGGTCCTCCCGCTGTGTGTCTCCCTTAAGGGTGGCTTACACCTCCTGTAGCTCAGCTGCAATACCTGCTACATCTCTGTTCAGCACCTACCTGATTACTTCAGCTCTTAGGCTTCATTTAACAGTAAAAATCATGTGGATTTGCAAACCTAAGTTACAGTTCTGGTTACGCACCCTCTTTCAAAAGCCAAAACCTTTACTACCTTCTTATCTTCAGCACTGTACAAAGCACAGGAGAACATTTATCACTGTGTTAAAAGCTTTACCTCTGCACTTTAAGGGTAAAGGTGCCGTTCCTAAGCAAAACTATTTAGTAGTCAAAGACAGCTTTTAAGGGAAACTATGAGGGGTTTGTGTGGAACATGCCCTAGGCAGAAGTCTAAAGATGGGAAAACAAGCTACATTTATCCTTAATGTGGGGCTTGGGTGATGACAGGGCTTTATAAAGGCTTCATGTACTAGTTCAGCCACTGGCTTCAATTTTCTACTTACTGCACCATAAACTTCCTTGGTCTGAATTTAATTAATTAGGAGAAAAAGTAAGATCCTTTGTTTTGCTTTTTATTTTGCCCTTAGTTGAAACTACTTCGCACAGACTTTGTTTCTCCGGCTTAGAAGTACTTGAAATTAATTTCCTGATTTTTTTCAAAAAAGTCCTGCCCTCCTCTCTAGGATTTTATCTTGCACAGGCTTCTGAGCAAACACTCCAATTACACTACAAGTAAAATTTACAGTGTTCATACATTATCCTAATAACTAAGTACTCTATTTGTAGCTTTTCAACAATTTTTTTAATCAAGATAGAGCACCATCATAACCTTGGATGAAGCTATTCTAAGACGTAAGCTAGCTCATAGTTTTTGAGTGAGAAATACATTAGAAAGACTCTACTAGGGGAAAGGATTGGATTTATTTTGTGTCAAGTACCAATGAAATTTAGGATTATGTTCCTCTGAGGAACTAGTCCTCCTTCCTGCATCTTATTGCTTCTAGAGGTATTAATTTTTTTCCCATAAGTAATGATTTCTCATGTACGACCTTCTTTGATTCTTTCTTCTTTAAACATTGTTTTATCCTCTGTCTCTAATGTCTTATTTCCATCCTGATCTATCCATAGTCTGGTTCATGCAGACTACTTTGAATTTTTGTCCCCTGCTAGCCTCTAACCATTGCTACCTGCTGACTGTTAACTTCCCTGGAAAAGTTAGAGAAAAATCTTCTCACTTTCTTCACAGCCACCTGTACCACCATCCTTAGATGGATGTTTCTACAAATAGAACAAACAAGACTGCTGATGTATGATAATTGATCTCCCTTCACTACTTTGGTCCTGTAGTTCTATTTACTGCATTACATATTTACTCATATTTAACTTACTAAAATCTTCAGTATTGCCTCGCCTTCCTCTTCCAGCAAAAAGCTGATATATCCCCAGCTCTTCTCACTCAACATGAATATTATTACCCCAAAAAGTCTCCGCTTCAGCTAGAATGGAAAAATCACTGTAGCACAAAAGATAGTCCTTTTCTTATCAAATACTAATGTGACTTTGGACATTGTCTTTTTCCAGATGTGATCTTCACATCTAGTCTCCAGGTTGCAGGTAAAAAGGAGCATTTTCTAGCTAAAAATAACTAAATAACCAGTGCCTAATCTTTACTTAAACAATTTAATTTGGAAAGTTAGAGAGACTGTTGCTGCCCGTAATGCTTTCTTTCATCTAAATATTCTTCTCAAGTTAGGCACCAATGCTAGGATGGTCTCATTTACTTAAGTCCTCTGGAAATTGCAGTGGTTATTGCTGGTTAGTAAAACAGCTTCTGACAGAAAAAGGGTTTTTCAGAAATTCAGAGTTTTAATTCTAGCTTTAGGAATCTTAAACTTGAATGAAGCTTAAAAAAAAACTTTGTGTGGCAATGTCCCTTGAATTGCTGTGTCTTGAGATACTACAACATATTTTCAAATGATACAAATAAAACCCCTCATTAACCATATTTCCCCCCCTCCCACCCCAACTGTTTTCCCTACTGAAAAAGTTTCACACATTTCTTACAGCTATTGAGAGCAAGCTAAAAGGTTCACAAGAGAAGTCTTACATGTATGAATCCAGACTTCGTGTTTTATTCTGACCCACATGACACTTAGAAATCACTAATGCCAGAGTATGTACAGCACAGCAGCTTTACTCTAAACATGGCTTTCATCTCTTGGAGCTGACCTTAATGCTTCTGATCCAATTATTAATCTGAATTAAGAACCATCTTGCTCTTCTTGTTACAAACTCTTTCATCTTTAGAGTTTTCTACCACACACAGGGTGAAGCTATACAAAACTTTCCTCCATTAATTAGGATAACAAGAGTTGTAATTTTGGCCCCATTTAAATGGCATTCTGGCTTACTGGAAAGGAGCTTGTTCATCTGTGGACATGTAGCAGAAGTCTGTGTTCATACAGAGGTCAAAAACCAGAGAAGCTACTGTGATCCTCAAAAGATGATGGACAATAGCCCACAGTCACCAGGAGAAATAAGTCTTGGGAGTGGCAAGAGAAAGCAGCGGTATTCTGTTTAATGATTCTTGCAGCTACACAAAAGCCAACCTCATTTTTGAGAAACCAGAAGATCAGGCCCTACAGATGAACAGGTAGGAACATTTCTGACTCGGGGCCAACATGGTTGGATATAAGCCTTCAAGAGACTTTCCCACTTATTTCACAGAATCATTTAGGTTGGAAAAGACCTTTAAGAATCATCAGATCTAGAGATTTCCTACTCCTCTGCCATCTAGTCTCCCAGAAGAAGGAAATTACTTAAAAGAACAATTAAATCTGAAATTAGAAGATGGTTCCTGTTAGGAGTAAGACTTTGACACATTTTCTTCATAGGAGTAATGGATGATTCCCACTGCTCTGTCAGTTTTATCCTGCAGGGAGCCATGACAAACATAAGAAACCATTCAGGAAATTTTAAGCCTGTAAGAATAACTAGGACTTTCTAAAACTTTATACTGTGGGGTGAACTTCTCAGAAGACTTAAAAAAGAAGACATTGTCTTCCATTTATAAAAAAAAGCATATATTCGTGGCTCTTAAGGAAAAAAAAAAAAA
>VZZY01000448.1:0-66107 GCA_013400335.1 Eurystomus gularis
CAGTCCTGCCATAAATTCCTGTTTTCCCAGCTCCTCCCCTGCCAGCATCACCTGCTGGACACAACAGACAGAGATGGCTCCCTCAGCAGCCCTTCATATGGAAGGACACCACTGAGAGAGCTCAGCAAGATGCAACCAGCCCCAACAGAAGCCATACCCAATAGGAAGCTCCTCCAACTGATCAGCTCCTGGGTAAAATAGTGCTGGCCTTGCCCACCATGCCAACCATGACCACCTGGGTGAGGGTGGAGCCACAGAGACACAGGTGGGCCAGGTTCTGCTTCTGGAACATGAAGCCAATAGAGAAACAGAAGATTCTGTTGTGTGAATGTGACTCATTCACAGGTCAACTCCAATGTGGGGACCACAACTCAGGCTCCAGCACTTCAGTGCTACAATTCACTGGATTTTCAGTCCTGATGATGCCATTGTAGCTGACTTGATATTTAACACTGCAGATTCATGATTTCCATTTATTTTGTTTGAGATGTAGCTAAAAAAGCAAACTGATAGTTTCCTAGTGTGAAACGTAGACATCTCTCTACTTTAGATGTCCTCAAGAACCATAATCTCACAGCATCCCAGCTTCTTGGATATGTGCTATTTTTATTTGTGAATTGCTGTTGTTCACTGAACCTAAAGAGTTCTGAAATTTGTTCTGTCTGGATCTTCCATTGCCTGTACTGTAGCTGTTGTTCTGAGACACAGAAAGCTGTTTTCATAATTTATTTCATAATTTTTCAGAACTCCTTGACTCAGAGCTCCCCTAGAGCCTTCTGCAGCTTTTGTCTTTCATACTGGGATTAAATTTATTGATTTTACATGCAATATACAAGCGTGATCCTTTGCTCTGTTACTTTTAATGAAGTCTTGCCATGCTCATCTGTGTATGTGCACAGTTTGCCTGTGCAAACACAGAGTCTTTCAGAAAGACCTCTTCTCTACGCTGGACAAAAGGCATGGTAACAAATGCTGGGCTCAGTGGACTGCGTGCACGTAGGGGAAATGGCTCAGAAAACCTGCTATGTCGGGTAACTGGGACTAAATATCTTGTCCTACAACTTCTTCCTTCTGTACTCCCTCCAGAGAGATACGAAAGGAAATAGCCTGCTCTTTACTGAAGTAATTTCCCTCAGGTACCACATTTGGACCTCACTTACCAAGTGGTGCGGAATCTGGCTCAGTGAGTTTAAGAACGCTACCCTGTGTGAAGCTTCCTCACCTCTCTGTGTTGAAGCAGAACTTTCTCTTCCACTAGCCAAAATCCTAAGGGGACTACTCCAGATAGGCCTTTCTACAGCTTTTTCTTCCCTCCAAAGTATCTCCGCGACAATTTAGGAGGAAGTTAATCCATTTGTCTTTTGAATCCTGAAAGCTGTTAAAATGTGGGATGCAAAATGAGAACAGTGTCCTTTGTCCATCCACTATTTCCACGTATGGGAAGATTATATTTTGGAAATTAGCTCCTCCAGCAGAAGTTCTTTTATTTTTGTATGCGGCTGTCTTAGACAGCATATAAGGCTGGTGCACTTATCAAAAATGTTCAAGTTTAGTTAAGCTGGTCTTGGTGCAGGTTAATGGATTTAAAATATAAAGTAGCAAATTTAAAGAACCTTCAGTCTTTTGCAACACTGTGGTTTAGAATCAAACATATTTTTCACAGAAGCTTAATATTAGAAGATAACTTTTTTTTTTGCTATTCAGCAAAATGTAAATTGCACTAGGTAATAACAATAATTGTCTATGAAAAAAATGCTCCTTTATTTGGCAGTGTTTAGCACATTCTAATGAATTGTGGTAATAAAAGCATCTTTCTTGTGCTTTTTAGTATATGAAACTAATGCCTTGAAGGGACAATACAAAGGGATACAAAGCTGGTTGCAAGTAGTACCTTCTGTAAACATTTTTAAGGTAATTGCATAGTAGACCATAATGAATACCAATCAGGAAGACAGATACTATGTTTTTCCTCTTAGGTAAGATTAAGACATGTTTAGGTTCTAAATAACTATAAGCACTTTAAAGGAGGTATTTTTTATTGGTGGAAGGTTGAAGTTGAACAGCTAATGGTACTGGGTTCTCCTCCTCTAAAGGATTAAAATTAATCACAAGTTAAATTTTGTAGTTAACAGTTAATGGGAATGCAAGGGAGACTACAAATACAGAGTTTGTAATATTTTTTGCTGCCCCGCTGTATTTTATAGTGGGAAATAGTAATTGGTGGGGAGCAGTACACATGACCTAGAAGTGAATATTTGTCTCTGCAGAATGAAAGGGCATTAAAAGCATAATGAGGCAGGAGAAGCAAATGAATGGGGGCAGGATCTCACTCTATTTCTGTACTATTATTTTACCAGTTGATTATATTCCATGGCATACGGAAATACATCTGGACTCAAAACCATGTGAATATGCAAGTTGCTTGCTTATAAAGGTCTGTGCACTGCACTGTTAAAAAATTACTGCAAGTATTCAGAGTGTCTTGAAGTTATTTCTGGTGATTTTAACAGTGTAAAGACTTTTTAAAGGAACTTACAGTCGTAGAGTATGCTCAATGGGTATGTATGCTCATGATACATCATTGGTAGGATATTGTTCAGTGAACAAAATAGAATAATGTTATTCTCTTCCAAATGAGAAAACAGAAATATGGAAATTGCTTTAGGGGATCAGACCATCAGTCCAGTGTTTTGTCGAGGAGTTGTCAGCGCTATATGATTAAATGCTTAATCCTCTCCCTGCCACCAGCGATGAAACAAATCCTCAAAGAAAAGCTTGACTATTCATATATTTTTGTGTAACTACCATTACATAGAAATTGCCTTAAAATACATGTAAAGTTGGCATTATATTCATGGCACTGTCAGGAAATCCCACAAAGGAATTAAGAGAGGATCTTTTGGAGGATGATTAGATCCAGCAGTGAAACGGAAGTAAGGAACTGAGCAGTGATGGACACTGAGCTGCCCCCCAGCTGTGGGGTGGGATGTGTGCCCTATGGGAGATGTAGGAGCAAGGAGTGCCAGGCAAGCAGCCTGCATTACTCTCAAATTACTACTGTATTATGACTGATTTGTTTTGAAGAAGTGTATAGGGAAGCTGTTTTGAGGAATAATGCATGCATGGTGACCACTGGTTCATTATCCTTCATTTAACAGTGGGCTTTAAAGCAGCGATGAGCTACAAAAATGGAAGCTGTTTTGAATTAGGATGTGAAATCTACACTGCAGGGACATTACTCATCTTTACAGAAGTTCCTGGCAACTCTGAAGTATATTCCTATATATTAATAAACTAGCAAAGAACTAGAACTAAATGAACATCATACTTTCCTGGGCTTGAACATTTACTCTTTTTCTTTTCTCAATGTCATTTCCATTACTGGCATTTTAGTTTAATGCAAAATTGACTGTGTCCCACCAAAGGTTCTATATTTTGTAATTAAGTCACCAGCAGGCACAGTGGTGGTAGGATATATTTGGCAAGGAATATTGATGTGGATTTCTTGCTGCAACAACATGCATGTGTATAAAGTTCAACAACATGAGTTCTTCGCCTCTGAACATTGTACAATCAATATTCTATTACTGCGGTGGGAGCTCTGCTGCATTGTAGCGTAATTAGTGTGTAAGACTCAAGAATGCAATGATGGAAAGAATTCTAATTTCTATATAGAAAATGCATGTACTCTGTTTATTTTAGCTGTAACATCTCTGTTCAAATACCTGTTGCTTCAGGTACTATTTGTGTAATTTCATCAAATAGGAATTTGGGAAGTTTTAATTTATTTTCCTTGGGATTTCCTTCAGTAACAATTTCAAAGAAGCATCATATTCTTCTTGGTGATTTTTTTTCCACATTCTTTCTGTTTGTTTTGCTTTGTACGACGAAGATGTCTACAGCATCAGGAGGTCCATTATATAGGCTTTGCTACAGACTGGAACTCTTTTATGGCAAAAAACCAAATAGATCCATACCAAGAGATCTGGGGATGAGAGGGATGAGCAGCTCCTGGAGAACCAAGGGAACGGTGCAAATCTGTTACAACACAGATTATTTAGGCAGCAGGCACTGCTGTTCTTCACCCTCATAGACAAGCCAGAACAGGCTTTCTGTAAGTTCAATGTAGGCAGCTACAACTTCTTTCCTCATTGCTTTCCTCACCTGAAAAGACACCCGCTGCTGCATTGCTGCCGCTGCCAGGGTGGTGCAAGGGAGAGGCTCCTGCAGGTAGGACAGATTGCCCTGGTGCCCTGCTCCCTTCCCTGTCCCCTGCTTCCAACAGGGTCCATACCAGACCCTGCCCACTTCCCCCAGAGAGGTGTAAGGAGGAATCATCCGAAAAGTTGGGGATGGAGGTAGAAGGGCTGCATAGTGGGAGCAGGAGGGAAGCTCCTTGGTGAGAAGGAGGATGGAGAGTCATTTGGGCATGACTGGATTTGGGAGGCTGTGGGAAATGTAGGTGATGCCAGTCTTCAGTCCCTCTTGGAGAAGGAAAATGTGGGTCTGCTTGGGTAGGGTGGGAAGTGGGGAGGCAGAAAGAGAAAAGCCTTCACCTGCAGCCCCCTGAGACTTCCCACAACTCTCATGATCTCTTTTGTCCAGAGTCTCTAAAATCTCTTATCCACCCAACTCATTCTGCCACTATTGTTGAATTGAATTTTGAATTTGTTTTGTCATTTTCTTTGAAGGATGAGAGTCAAATTTGTCCACACAGCCTCCAAGTCCTGACTTTAACTGTGCTTGCTTTAACCACCTCATCTGTGCAGGTATTTCATTGCTGTCTTTGGATGGATGCCAGGCTGCTCTGCTTTGCTCCCTTCTCCCTCCCAAATCCTGAGAAAATATAAAAGAAAAGTGGTTTTTTTTAAGGAAATCAGGATATATATGCCTGTTTCTCAGTTTCAAAGTGTAAAAGCACTACAACATAGGTTCAGTATTTGAGTGGAATTCCCTTCTAAAACCAGAACTCAGAGAGAGGAGGAGGATTGTTCCACTGTGTGTGCTTTTTAGAGGACAGCACTCAGCGCTCACTGCTGCCCTCCTAATGCTGGGAAGGTATTGGTGAAAGCAGTGCTGGCACTGCAGTTTTAAGCTATTCTGGACAGTTTCACTGATGACAGAATTAATAAGTAGTTAGATCAAGAGGACATTGAAAGGCCATGGTGTCCAACTGCCTGCCCAAAGGTAGGATCAGCCATAGCTGTACAGTTCCCAACAGGTGCTTATGTTTAAAACCTCCAGTGGGAAGATAAGGTCCTCCCATATGCTGTACTTGTGCATTACTGTACTACCATGGCTTAACAGAAGCATTTGCCTATGCTGATAGCTGATACTCATGCTTATAGATCTTATCTGCCTTTCATTTATACACTATTTGCCATTTTTTGTGACTTCATGACATTGTTGACTCAAGTTCAGATGGTAATTCATAATGCTAAATCCTTTTCTCCATGGTGACTGTTGAAGTGGTTATTTTACACTCTGTGTTTATGTAGTGTATTATTCCTACTTAAGCACAGACCTTTATTTATTTGTCCATATCGCAGTGCATCTTCTTTCTTCCTGACCATTTTTTCTTTTTGGTGAGAGGCTTTAGATTAAAATTCTAATCCTGTCCTCTGGTGCGTTTTTGACCCTTCCTGCAGCACACCTAGTACATATTCCTTCATCGAAACCATCGATGCAAGCATTAAGTTGTGCAAGCATAAGACCCAGGGTAGACAACTAGAGAATGCTTTAGATGCACCTCGTTGCTGTGGTAGCACACCTTCTAATCCGTGCTTGCTTGTGAGAGTCATGTGAGGCAGTGTCAAAAGCTGTACTAAAATAAAAGTATTTCAAAGGTAGTGTTTCTACCCTGTCTGTGAGAGCCATTACTCTGTCACAGGAAGAGAGGAGATCATCTTGACTTGATTTGTCCTTGGCTGCTATTTATCTCTGTTATTTTCTAGGAGCTTACACACCAATTAGTTCCTTCAGGTTTTTTCTAAGAAAGAAGAATGTCAGCACTGAATTTGCCTTGTTTCCTGGAACATCTCTCCATCCTCCATGAGCTCTCCGTGACAACTGCTAATGCTTCTGAGGTTGTTCAGATACTTCTTTTTCACACATGAAAGTGAAATACATTAGGCCAAACTGATGTGAAAACAGCTAATTTATCGAAGTGTTTTCTAGTCTGTTCTTCCCCTGCTGCATCTGAGTTCTTACTCCTTTCTCACTGGTGCTAGGTATGCTAACTGCCTGACATGAGAGTGGCATTTTTTCCTTTCTTGGCAACTTTGGACCATAAGTACCTCCTTACCACAGAGCAGGAAACCTTTCCCTGGGCTTCTATTTCAATATGCTTGCTTTCTCTTGCTTGTGATATCTCATTTTGGATCTTGGTCTTCCCACTTTTTTTTCCCTTTTGTCTGCATATGCTCTTTCAAACACCTCTTTATCAGTTCTGCTTAATTTACAGTTTCTTTGTGATTTGATTTTAAGATCATACTCTTGTTTGTTTTATTCTCTTCTCTGCACTGAGATAGTTTCCTTTTCTTTAAGGAACTTTAGATTTGTTGGATATTAGCTATCAGTGCTTAGAATGTCTTAAAATTTGCCTATTTTAAGTCTGATGTCCTTAATTAGCTGAACAGTTCTACTTATCTATTATTTTGTATATGCTGTCACCAAACCTATATTTCAAAAGTAAGGTAATACCTACTGCTCTTTTTCCCTGTGCACTTCTCCTGTAGAAGCTGTACTTAGAACCATAGAATGGTTCAGGTTGGAAGCGACCTTTAAAGGTCATCTAGTTCATCTCCCTGCAGGGACCAGGCATGTCTTCCACTAGATCAGGTTGCTCAGAGCCCCATTCAACCTGACTTTGAATATTTCCAAGGATGGAGCATCTACTACCTGTATGGACAACCTGTTACAGTGTTTCACAACCCTCATCATAAAAAAATATTATTCCTTATATCTAGTCTGAATCTACTCTTTTTTAGTTTAAAGCCATTACCCCTTGTCCTATTGCAACAAGCCTTGCTAAAAAGATTTTCTTATAGGCCCCTGTAAGTATTGAAAGGCTGCAATAAGGTTCCCCTGGAGCCTTCTCTTCTCCAAGCTAAACAACTCCAACTTTCTCAGACTTTCTTCATAGGGGAGGTGTTCTGTCCCTCTGACCATTTTTGTGACCCTCCTCTGGACCCACTCCAACAGATCCATGCCTTTCCTGTGCTGACTACTCAGAGCTGAAGGCAGTACTCCAGGTGGAGTCTCATGAGAGCAGAGTAGAGGGGGAGAATCACCTCCCTTGATCTGCTGACCATGCTTCTTCTGATACAGCCTAGGATATGATGGGCCTTCTGGGCTGCGAGTGCATGTTGACAGCTCATGTCCAGCTTTTCATCCACCACTACCCTCAAGTCCTTCTCTGCAGGACTGCTTTCTATCACTTGTGCATGCTTATATTCTAGTCAAGTGAACTAGTTCACTAGGTCTTTTGCAGCAATTAAATCAGAAGGGTAATCACTTTAAGACTTCCTTCTCCTGCTTATTCACTACATTTCATGTATTATTATATGATCATCAAAACTCATTCCTTGTAGCTTCATTATGAATAAACCTATTCCCTAAATCATGTGCCCTTACTCAGATTACTTTATGTAGTAGTTGTTTGTAAGTGTTCTTGCAGCTGTGAAGTCCTTTTTTTGGCCCTCTTTTCTTTGGAAAGGAGAATGGCACAGTGTTTCTGTGCTCATCACAAACATGAATCTGGGAGTCTTTTCCTAATGCAAGATGAGATTTCCATGAAATGACTTGACCAAGGCACTAAGAAACCTGCTACCCTGGGGAGAACTACCTTGAACTCATGGGTCTCAGTGGCTTTCTGAGGCTGTAATGAGAGAACCTAGGTTTACAAATATGGAAAACTAAAACATAGACTGCCAAAGGATCCTAAAAATTGTGAACATGTTTTAAAAATCCTGACATTGTGCATCTAGCAGCATATAATTACTAATAGTCAAAGAGGAAGGAGCGATATTAAAAGTTTTGTTAAAACTAGTTTGATGTCATCTACCTAAATAAGTTCATTTCACTCCTCCCATGCTCATGCTGCAGATAATGCCTTTCTACTATACCATCATTTGCTTATTTTTATTAATTCATTCACTTCGCCAAATTACTGAGTGAGAGAAAAACACCTATTTGCAATCTAATCAAGCAAACAAATATAATTATAGCTATCTGGTGTTTTCTTACTTGCAGTTGTCTTATCTGTCTTTGCCTTGATGGTTTTCTTGTTTCCTAATCATAAATTCAGGAAAGTGAACTTTAGCTGGAACCCCATCTCCCCAACAGATGCTAGACTAAATGCTTAAAACAAATAAGTTATAACAACAGCAAGATCATGACCAAACCCCCCATGATTTTTAGCCAGAGGTCATTTTTTTGTTATATGTCTGCACTATCTGCCACAGGGCACAGGCACTGGCTGATCTGCAAGGGTCTCCACATTGAAGTTATTTCTTTTATGTAGGTTTCAAACAACTATCTCTGAGTAAGCTGGTAGTTTTTCAAAATACTTTCCAGGGACACTATGGTCACTTATAATGTATTTAATAAAATGGGCCAGGGACTGTTCTCTGACAGTGTGTTGTAACATATCTAACCTCGCTCCTGCCCTGAGATGAGTTTGTTGTGTTTGAAGTACCTACGATGTGGACTAGTCCCAAGCATATACCATCCTCCAAATCATGCCTGCCTATTACCTAGGAGAATACTGACTGGCATGAGACATAGCCATGCCAGCAGCACTCAGATAGTTAAACAAAACAGACATGGGCTGCGAAACTACTTCTATATCCACTGCTTTTTGACATATACAAATCCAAGAAAATGTATCTCATGAAGATGCTGTTAGTTATTCAGTTAGTTATTCTCCTTGGTATATGGGAAAGCTGCTTTCATTGTTACAAATGAAAACTTAATTTTAAATAACTTTTAAAGCTCTAGCTTTCCAAAAGTTTTACCTAATACATAATTGGAAAACAATGATTTTCCTAGAACAGTGAAAAATTTAACAATGAGTTGCTATTTTAAAAACAAAATTCAACAGTAACAACTGTGTATTTCATCACAGTGGACAAATAAGTGTTCAAAGAACTATTTATGTTTAGAGCAACAGCTGAATATCAAGAGAAAAATGAAGAGCGCTGTCAGCTTCTTCCCAAGTCTTGTTTCAAATGAGAACAGACAAAACAGTAAAAAAATATGCTGTTCTGTTTATGCTGGGCAGTGAAACAAAAATGACATATTAGATTTTGCAGTTCTATCTCTTTAACCTGAGTGATTCAACTCTCAGATTTGGGATAAAAAAATCTGTGTGCAGTGTTAAATGAATAGACATGGTATTTTTCTGTTGGTTTTGTGTGTTTGGTTTTTTAAATTTTGTTGTTGTTGGTTTGGTTTGGTTTTTTTTTATTCAGCATTTCATATTTTTAGCTTGAAAAGATTTATGATTTTGCCATGGTACCACTGGAAAGAACAATTTTTTGTTGCAGGAAGGTCTGGGAGATGTAGACCAGGGCTACATGTTGCCTGGTGCAGCATTCTGTACTTAGCAGTTTTGATTATGTGGGACTCTGCCTGAAAGGAAACACCATCTATTAGAACAACTTCTTCCTTTCACTCTTTCTCTTGTGGTATATCAAGCCAACCCATTAGTGTAGATCAAAAAAGTTCTCTGCTGTTGGGTCCTGCTCAGCCTTTTTCCCCTGTCAACGTGACATGGGGCCCTGCCTTGTTCTGTTAGCAATGTTAGCCTTGATCATCTGTTCCCCTGCATCCCCATGGATGTGAATACCTGTGTACATTGTGCTGCACTGTCTGTGCACTTAAAGAAAACTCACATTGTGGTTTTTCCAATGCCATATCCTCCTTCACCCATGACTGACAATCTCATTTTTGTCACCTCTTTATGCCTAGGGCATTATGAATTACGGTTGCTGGTTGCTAAGTGTAAAGCTATGTGATGAGGCTTGAGCCAGTCTGCAGGTTCAGTGATGCCTCCAGGGCAGTTTGACCCCTTCATTCTCTGTCCCATTTTCTTCTCTTTTGCCTACAGTTCATCGCCTTGCAATCCTGACCTCTCTGTTGAGCTGTCTCTGTGTTCCTCTGATCTTGCTCCAAGCCAATGCAAACTTGCTCAACTTGTAGAAAATCAATTTAGTGAAAAAAAAGCTTTTTTTTCTTCTGTGTTAGTGAGCTGGTTACTGCTTGTTCAGATGTGCTCTAGAGGTAGCATGGTGGGGACAGGAAAGATGATGTAGGCAAGGAATGTGTGTTTGCATGGGGACTTGGACTTCCTTTCCGATCACAAAAAATATTAAATGAGCTCTGCATCATGTAACCCCAAACTCAGAACTGACTCAGACCCATGCACAATTTACTCAAGGGAAAGACATCACAGTGCATCAGCTGAATGCCAGTAAGGTACAATAAACTCAGCCATGGATTAGAGCTTTGTAGTAGATCCAATTATTTGAATAATAACTCTGATAAACAAAACACTTGAACTTTGGTCAAATTCCCTTGTTTTGCAGGTTATGTGGAGTTGTAGCCTTTGGTCAGCAGAAAAATCAATGGGTGAAGTCCAGTCTAGGTAATTAGGGTAATAACCTTGTGCTTTAACTTAGATGCCCCTCATGCTTGGACAGATAAAATTTGCCACTGGAGACATTATCCTCTTTCCATCGATTAGAGAAGGAACTTTGACCTTTACATCTAGAGCACTGAGGGAAGTACAAACTGGATGCCTAAGGCTCTGTGATTGGATTCTACTCATTGAGCATTCTCATCTGGTGATGCTTAGTCCAAAATTGCTGCTCAGGGCAGAGTCGCCTAGAGCAGGTCAGGCTGTGTCCAGCCAGGTTTTGAGTATCTCCAATGATGGTGATGTTCAATCACTCACAATTAAGAAGGTTTTTCTTATTTTTAAATAGGCTTTCATGTATTTCAGTGTGTGCTCATTGCCTCATGTCCCTTTGCTGGGCATCACTGAGAAAGGTCTGGCTCTGTTTGCTTTATTCCTCCCCATCAGGTATTTATATATCCCATTCATAAGATCCCTCTGAGCCTTCTCTTCTCCAGACTGAACAGTTCCAGCTCTTTCAGCCTCTCCTTGTAGGACAGATGCTCCAGTTGTTTGGTCACCTTTGTGGCCCTTCGCTGGACTTGCTCCCATATATCCATGTCTCGCTTTTACTGGGAGGCCCAGAACAGGACTCAGAACTCCAGATCTGTCTTACCAGTGTTGAGTGGAGGGGAAGAATCACCTCCCTCAGCAGCTGATGATGGTCTTCCTCATGCAGCCTGGGAGGATGCTGGCTTTCTTTGCCTTAAGGGCAGGGCACTTTGCTAGCTCATGTTCAGCTTGCTGTCCACCAGGACCCCAGAGTTCTTCTCTGCAAAGCTGCTTTCCAGCCAATCGGTCCCTAGTATGTACTGATGCACAAGGTCCAGCAAAGCTCCTATTCTGTGTCAGGAAGTTATAGTTGATGTGCTCCAGAAATCTCCTGGGTTGCTTGTTTCCTGCTGTACTGTCCCTCCAGCAGATGTTGGGGTGGTTCAAGTGCCCCATGGAGACAAGGGTCTATGAAGGTGAGACTTCTTCCAGTAGCCTGAAGAAAGCCTCATCTACTACGTCTTTATGATCAGGTCTGTACCACAACATCAACAGCTTTGTTTAGATAATAATTTAAAAACAGGTAATTGTTGGCGCCGAATAAATGGGAAAAGAAATGGACTTCAGGACGACTCTATGAGAGTTAAAACTGAAGACGTTTATTATCAGAAATGGCCACGTTTTATACACTCCAAGCCTTAAGGCACGACCTCTTAGTGTTGTCCATCAGAAAGTTGCTAAAAGCAATTCGCTCAATGCTCTGTCCGTATGCTTCTTTGAAGATGCTAATTGGATAATGATTAAGCTGTGACTCCTGCTGTGTTAGCTCATTCTTGCTAGGCTTCGTGGAATGTGGTTCAGTCTCTTATCACCTTCTCTCCCAGGGACTTTTCAGCCTCAGGGCTTCCCAGGCTCTTTCAGGGAAGCATCATTATCTGTTCAAGGTTAAGGTCCATCTCTGAGTCCTCAGACCAGCTGCGGACTCCCACAGGTAATTTCATTGTGGTATGGAAATATTTCAGATATTTCAAGGAAGAATCATTCTCTTGCTAGCAATAAAAAAAAAAATAAAAGAAAAACTGAAGAATGATATATGAGAGGCACAACTGCATAAGAGGCTCCTGAGAAGCCACCTGATTTAAGTGAATTTTTAAAATTATATATATCCTTAGTATATCCTAACTACATTGTTGATTAATAATTGAAAAAGAAAACTTTCCAGGGCAAGGAACAAGTCTTCCTTTGTGTTTTGTATGGGGACTGTGTTGATGCTATGAACTATTAGCAACTATTCAGTTAGCTCAGCAAAATTGACTGAATCTGTAGAGTAACTTTGAGTTACTCTATTCGTCCTTGAAATTTTTCTTATTTAAATATTCTGTGTATGCAAGATAGCCTACGGAGGACAATACAAATACAGGTGCAGTGCATAAACAGTATGACATATTAGAAATGAAAGGCAGGGAACTAGATAAAAACCGTTAAATCTGATAAAAGATGGTAAGCAGTACAACACAGGACAATAGAATGAGGATGATGAAATACTTTACTAGGAAGGTAAAATTATTTGATAGGTGGGATGTGGTTAATGAGGCAAGGCTTTATAATTGCAAAACTAAAATATTAGGACAGGGCAATGGATAGAAGGAAGTAGGACAGCAGTGACAGAGAGTAAGATCTTTAATTCTCCACCACGTCTCTAACAATATGTGATAGATGTTGCTTTGAGGTCCATGCAGATTTGAAAACTTGAGCTCTAATTGCATGGTTTGTGGGGCTTTCTTTTATTTTGCTCTCCAGAACAGTGATATTCTGCCAAGAGCTGGGATAGCTATGTGATAGCACCTGGCTGTTGCTGTTCATGTCCCATGACGGACAAGTTTGCACAGGCATGTTAGTCTCAGTGCCTAAAAAAACCTCTCTGAGGAGAGCAGATCATGAAAGGAGATATTACTGCAAATGAAATAGTATGAGCGACTTCTTTTCACTGCAAAAGTCAGTGATAAATGACCATCTTCTTGCCTATAAAATCTATAAAAAGCACATGTTATTGTGTGGCTAGCAACCTGCTCTGAAAACATGCAGTGGAAAGCTTTAAAGTATCTCTTTTCTTACATATAATTCATGGAAACTGGTTTTCTTAGGTGCGTAAAGGTTTGTGGAATCAAAGACCGACACTTTATTGTATGGGAGGTGTATTGAGTTGTTAGAATTAGGCATTTAACTTCACACTAACATTAATCTCTTATTATGGAAGTGTAGGAGGACTGTGTGTCTCTAGAAGCAAAACTGGTGCAAATAGCACAATACTAACAGTGAAAAAAGCTGAATATCAATTGGTTAGGGTTCCAGTTAAACATGACAGTACCTATTTTGGTAAAGCTTACATGTCAAAAGCATTGAAAGTTCATTTGGAAAAACACCTAAAAATATGTTTTCCAACAACCTAAGCTGACTGCAAACCCAAATTCTTGGGACTTCCTGTTTCCAAAAGTGCTGAGCATACCATTAGGACTAGCTCTTGCTTTATTTTGGCCCTGACCTTGCGTATTTTTCCAACAGCAGAAAATACTTGAAATCAAATGGAAATTAAAAGCTGAAGGTGGGAGCTTTTTGAAAAATAGAGTCCAAACCCAAAGCTCTTTTTCAGTTTTGGATGAAGACTTAAGATTGACATTTTTCATGCTTTCAGTTTCTAACTCCCTTTCCTATGCTATCACACTGTATTGCTCTCATTATGAAATTAAGGAATATTTACAAGGAAGTACTTTGTGAATTTGGGGGTTGGGAGACATTTTCTCACATGGTGAGAAAAATGGAGAAGAACTGAGGAGGTGAACAGTAGAAGCAGTGTTTCTGGTAGCAATTAAAAGTATTGGTTGATATGGGGAAATTCTCTAGGAAAAAAATTATTAAAACCAAGGTGTGGTAGTGATTTACACAATCATCATTTGGAAATAACTGGGTAGTGATTATGCAAGTCCTTTATTTCTGTTTTGATAATACTTTTCAGTAGAAGCGTAGGGAATGGCATAATTTAGAAAAATAAGTGCTCAGTTGTGATTCCTGCCTGGTTCAGGAAATCTCAGTCATTAGAGGACCTGGTGAACATGAAGCACAAGGACATTCCTGTCTGTAATTTTGTGACATAGAGAGTGTTTCACAGTAGTCCTTCATTCCTACAGCATCATGCCCAGAGCAGATGGACACCAACATGGCCAGCTCAGTTTTCTTGGCATTGCCCAACTGATTAACAAGTTTTACCCTTGCTTTTGTCTGTTGCAACTTGGAGACACCTATAAAATGACCAGATTCTTCTCCAATATAAGCCTATAGCATAGCACGTGAAACTCTGAACTGTGCAGCCTAGGCCTTGGTGTCTGCCTGATGACAGGACTATCATTGAATTAAGAGAATATGGCTACAGGAGAAAAGGCAGAGGCTGTGTGTTAATATATGTAAAGGGTGATCGCAGATACAACTTATGTAGATGGTGTAAAAGCTGAGCAGGATCAAGGTATTTTCTCTGCCCTTTCTTTGACAAACAAATAATGATTTCTCTGTCCTCTGATTTACAAACTAGGTCTTACCCAACACTGGGAAACATTTGCTGTTATAAGTATACTGACAAAATGTTCTAATGTGGGTGCAGATTTATCAGTGAAGGGAGATTTCTTATACCACTTATATCAATTCCCTGAAGAAAATAACACTGGCAACCTATCCTGTATCCATGTTTTTGTTACTATAATTAAGCTTGTGCTTGGAGTTTTTGGCATAGGAATGAGCACAAAATAACACCGCTTTAACTGATAATCTATACTGACATTTAAATTTTGCCTTGGAGGAAAGTACCTCCTTGCCCTCCCACCTTGACTTCTTAATCTGAATTTCTTACAAATGTGGAGAGAGCTTCCACTGTTTTCTTGACACTTTATTTTTGGTGATGGGTGTTGACTTTTCTCATTTTAACCTTCAGCAAATGAGGAGAGAACAGAAGTTAGGTTTATAGGAATGGGGACAGGAAGGAGGCATAATGTTGCCTTATTCCTCTGTACTACCAGTACTAATATTTTCTCTATTTCTGCTGCTTGTATCAACTGTGATCAGGAGCAGAAACAAGATTATTTAAATGTTTGTGAAGCAGCAGAGGAGGCAGAAATATCTCAGAACAAAGAAAAAGAAGCTTAAAGATACTCACTTTAACCTGCCAGTAACTTTTATTTGAGTAAATAACTTCTCAGCCATTTGTTACCAAGTTTATATTTAGCCCAGGATACAGCTATTGCCTTGGAAAGAAATATTCATTTATTATAACAATGTTTACTATATCACTTCTAGAACTTTGCAGTAAGGAGCCTGTTAGACAAAGTGGAAGGACTCCATCTAGCAAAATCAGGACAGCATGTTCTGTCCTTTAAGATCAAACATAGACTAGTCTCCTGCATTTGCTTCACCCCTCTGTGTAAATATGTAAAAACACAGACTGGATTATTAAGTTTACCTTGTTCAGTCACTCTGGTGACACTGATTCATATGTCAGCCTCCTAGAGTTCTGTAAAAGATAAGATTAGTAGGGAAATAAAGTTCAAAGGTCAGAGCTTTGGTAAATAAGTAAAGCCAAAGGAAGTCCACCGAGGTGAAATTGCTTAAAACAGACATGTCAAGTAGCCATTTAAATTTCAGGTCTTGGATTTATAGTGCAAATAAGCAGAGAGGAAAAACAAGCCAGGCAATGAGTCCCTAATTCAGATATCTCAATGAATGAGAAGAACTTTTATGAGACTTCTCCTAAGCTTTCCAACTGCTGTGCTCTTGAGACATTGATCTGTCCTTCAGCTGACATTCTGCCTCAGGGCTTTTTATCACTTGGACAATACTTTTACCTTACATAGGAGTGGCTTGGGCATGGTGCTTACTGCTATCCTTATTGACCATCCCCTCTAAAAGATTATGCTAATGCTATTTCATTAAGGAGAATTGAGATTGCATTCTTCCCAAGGGAAAAACAGATGGCCTTGCAGCCCTGTGCTCATGCATGACCTTTAGCAGAAGCAGAAGTAGTTGCAGGGAAAATGTCCATGGCTGCAACAGTTGTGGGAGCAATATGGGTCCCTGGAATTAAGGGCAGCCACAGGGCTTGGGAGAGTAATCAAAACCAATCTGGCACACTGACTAGGACTATGCTTAGCAGCTGCCATGCTCCACCTTTCACTCAGCTCCTGGTTACTTACCCCATGTGAGTTGCTTTTCTCTTGAGTAGCCGAGAAAAAGGCTTTGCTCATTGAGTAGGTATAACTTCGAGAACATAGTGAATATACAGATTTCTGAGGACTGTGTAGATTTTGAACTTTGGGAGTGGCTTCTTTGTGAAGCTCAGGACCACAGACAGAACAAGCTCTTGTTGCTGGCAAGAGTCTTCTGGAATTCCTACTGGTTGAAAAGGAATTGGGGATCACAGGAGGCAAAGAGAGAGGGAAGAAATCCAGTCTTTCTTTCAGAGCGATACATCTCTAATTCCTTTTGATCTTTTTCTCAGCATTTGATTAAATGTTTGGATGTAGACTGGACTACCTAACCAGAAGTGGTTTGCAATAATGTTTGTGCTGGTGCTATGTGCTTCAATCTGCCTCTGTAATCTTGCAGACCAGGATACCAGGACTAAGTGTTGTTATCATTCATAAGCAAGAAGCTATTTAAGGTCAGTTTCATGCTTCTTTTAAGATTTTCAGAGGCGGTTCTCCAGGTACAATAAATTCTGTATCAGATCACTGTACTAAAGCAAAAGAGACACTGTAAAAATAGTCTCTTAGCATTAATATTTACAGTTGTGGTTACAGGGGGAAAGTACCTTATACTCATCAGTCAAGACTGATGTCAGCAGAGTGTTTCAGTAAGAGGTGTTCTTTGGCCATAATCTCAGACCCAGATAACCCTAGATCTGAACATCTCTTGAATGTCAGGATGTTTAATCCTGCTGTGACTTTCACAGTGAATCTGTTTCATAATAAGTCAGACACTCACTTGAAAGATACTTCCATATGTAAAAGTCCTAGATCTAACTCCCTGCCTTGCTGTTATTTCTACAGATTTAAATCTAGCTCCGATAACTGAGTTCTAGGCTGCACCTATGCTGCTGAATAAATGTCACAATGTTCCCAGGCACTTGCTGGAATAGTGTGTGCATGGGGCTTAGCACACCACAGGGACTGTACTTGCTATGGCACTTTGGATGATCCTATTTTGGATACTAGGAGAATTTAGTAGAAGAGACATGACTGCATTGTGCCAGCTGATCTCACAGCCAAAATACAGGCCCTGCATGTTTCCCTTACTGGTATAGACATGGATATAGATATAGCCTCAGAGTTTTCATCTTTGGCCCCATGATTTGTTAGGAAATGTTTTCCTTTGGATAAGAGAGTAAGGTGAATCACTTTATCTGTTCATTTGTGATCTGCAACTGGGTAGAAGCTAAAAATCTCACAATAGTTTTCAACAGATAACCAGGAAAAGCCCACATCTCCCCAGTTATGTTTTCTGTCTCAATTGCTAATATTTGAAATGTAAACTACTTTTCTCTAACCACAGTGCTGTTACTGTTTGGTTCTTTACATATCAGGGCAATTTGACATATTAGAAGGATGACAGAGCCAATGAAAAATTGTTTGATTCTCTTTTATTCAATTCTGTGCCCACTGTTTGTTGTTTCTGTAGGATATTTAATTCCAAAATGAATAAACTTTTTTCTAAATGATCTTGTGAAAGATCTGTTCTTAATGCTCAATACCCACTGATGTTGAGCATGAGGTGAAGATAGTTTCTCTCTCATAAAGGGATACTCTTGAAACACTGGAAGAGATACCTGTAGCTGTACCTCTGAGGGATCACAGGGCCAAGCAGAAAGTTTCACTATTCATGGTGGTGAAGCGGGGCAGGCAAATTGAAATTCACCTTTGGTATTCCACTGCAGATTTGGGTTGTTTTATGTAATATCATGTGCATAACTGGGTTGGAATTAGATAATCTTTAAGGTCACTTCCAACCCAAACCACTCTATGATTCTATGGTTCTACAGATTCTACGATTCTATATTTGGAGAGCCCTGTCAATCCCAGCAATTTGGGGGGAGATCAGGACTATCTGCCTGGAGGCACTGGAGGAGTTTGTTCCTGTTGCTGGAAGGTGATGGGGTATGTGCCAGGGGTATGACACTTTGGTCTAATTCATTCCACAGTAGAGGGAGATCTGTGGCAAGCTGATGTGAGCTCAATGTATGACTCCTGTTTAGGAGAATCTCAACTGAACAGATTACTGGGCCCCTTTTCCTCAGTTACAACAGTGTCAATATGAAATTTCAGGACACTTATACTAGCAAGTAGGGGGAAAAAACTGGCCCATGGCAAATAGGAAAGCTTTGAGTCATGTAGCCCACTGCTCTGTCAATGCAATATTACAGCTCTTGAACATCAGTCTCAAGAAAATTAACTGACTCAAGTGAAACAGCTTCTACTCCTTCCCTTTTTAAAAAGTAACTTTTGTTTGATCTTTTAAAAAAATATTAGCATTATTTTCTTATTTGCCCTTGTATTATCCTCCATAACTCTTTCTGCATCATGCCAAAAGGAAGACAATGGATCCCAAACCAGCCACATCTCAAAACTGGACTCAGTACAAGATCCAGATTTCACAGGTTTGTTTGAAGTGCTGGAATGCAATTGTGTCCTAACTGTGTTGTCACTCAGTTTGGCAACATGTAGTTAACTCTTTCTCATCTTCCTAACCTTTTTCAGTTCCTTCAGATGTACAACGAGAAGATAGAACACACAGGATGTTAGACCCATTCAAGAAAGTTTTGTGGCATTTTAGTTTAACTTTGTTTATAGGGGTAGAAAATACATTGCTTAAAATCGTAATATTAATTAGAATATTTACAGAAGTTTTCAAATTTGTATTCCACACATTCTCCCTTTTGTTCTGACAGTCCTCTTTTTTCTTTTAGGTGTGTGTTTCTTTATGGCAAGGTAATAATAGACAAATCTCTCCTCAGTTGGCAAAGTAAGCAGGGTGTTATCAGAGAAATTATCAATTTAAACCAATATGCAAGGATAGTGGAAGGGCAGGGGTCTGCAACGTGGATTAGCAAGTTGTCCACCCTGAACATCAAGAAGCATTGCAATGAGTGCTGCCAGTCCTATTGCAGAGCTAAGAGCTTTAGGTTTCACCAGAATTCTGGTGACAGAAGGTGGGACTGGAACAATCAAAGCACTTAACATTTCTTTTTTTGAGAAATAGTCAATCTCTTTAACAGTTGTGCTTAATTTACTCAGTCTATTTTACAGTGTTTACAGATTCTCAATGGCAAGTCAGAGGTGCCCCATGTTGAGCCATGTATTGATGAAGTGCTGGGGCCTGAGTTGTGGGCCCCACATTGGAGTTGACCTGTGAATGAGTCACAACCCAGCAGAATCTTCTGTTTTCCTATTGGCTTCATGTTCCAGAAGCAGAACCTGGCCCACCTGTGTCTCTGTGGCTCTGCCCTTACCCAGGTGGTCATGGCCTGGGTGGTAGGCGAGGCCAGCACTATATTAACCAGGAGTTAATCAGTTGGAAGAGTTTCCTGTTGGGTGTGGCTTCTGTTGGGGCTGGTTGCATCTTGCTGAGCTCTCTTGGTGGTGTCCTTCCATGTGAGGGCCACTGAGGGAGCCATCTCTGTCTGTTGTGTCCAGCAGGCAATGCTGGACAGTGGGCAGCACAGTGGGCAGCAGAGGAGCTGGGCCCTCAGGAACCTATGGCAGGACTGTCTGAAAGAAGATTTCTGAGGGGATGTTGCTGAGTTCAGCATTGGCTTGTGTCATTATGCAACTGATGGCAGCATAAAATGATGATGGCTGAACCAGCACAACAATTGATAAAAAACATGGTAATGAGCTGTGGGTATCTGGGGCTTTTTTTATATCCAACAGGTCTTGTATTAACTGTTATATGCTCATTTAAAAAAACAAAAGTGTTAGTGGGCACCAAGTCTCTCAGTGTTGGTACACATGATGCTCTCACCTCCTGTCATTATATACTTGGGCACCTGGAGGTGATTGATTCACTACCATGCTCATCACTGTGGAAGGAGCTCTTAGACATGTTTGTGATTTCAGTGTTGTATCCCTGGTGCATTTATATAGGCTTGTCTGCACAGCTGAAAAGCTTTTTTAACTTGCACTGAAGTTATGGTAAAGTAAAAATCCCACACAAATCAAGCCCTCTTATTTCCTCTCTAGAACAAGTGTGTAAGGCTACTGCTGTACTTCAGTGAGTTCCTCACATCCTGTATTTCCAGCTAGGTTTCAGGCAGCTGCAATTCCTCACTTCTGAAACAATAATACTTGACCAGCATCCTTCTTCATACAGAACCTTTGCCATTTAGCAATAGAGAAAAGCAATATAGAAAGGTTTTTTGAAACAGACATGTAAATATTTTGTCTAATCTAATCTCATGGTTCACTTTGAGCAAAGCTAGATAAACTTCCCTTAAAGCTGCAGAGCAGAAACTCTTGTTGAGTTGGCTTTCGTGCTGCTGGGGCCATAATGAACTGTATGAAAGAGGCTCCCTTGTTTTTACACTAGACTCTGCTAAATAAGACCCATAAACAGCCTATATGGCTAGTGATTACTGGATGTCTTCCCCCAACATTCCTTCTTCATCTATAATTGAATTGTCTCCCACAGCTGAAGCTTTCAGGTTGTTATAGAGGGAGTTTAGACGTTCAGGAAAGTGTCCAAGGTAAGGCACGAAGCACTGGTTTCAGTGTTACACAATTCAGTAATGCCTCCCAAACCGTTTGATGAGCCATATGTTGCCGTTGCAGGTGGCTTTGAACTCCATTAGCCTTATTTTGTGAAGTTAGATTCTGAGGGTCTCCCTTAGATCATGCGCTGGGTGAAAAGAGAGAGCAATTGGTTCATCTTTTCATCAGTCTTCTTTTGTTTGTTTCCTTTTCCTCCTTCAGTGATATAAATTGATGATCTCTGGCAGAAATGTAGTAGCATCAGGTAGTAGTAGTATCATCTGATGCTCCCAAATCCTTTGATTATCTGGTAGTAAAGTGCAGCTCTACGCCGAGAAATTATTCTAAAAATGGCACTGCGGGGTTTTGTGCCTATCATCTCTAAATTATTTCCATATCAAATATCTTCTGTGAGCAATGAAAAAGACACTTAATTTTGTTCCTGCCTGTCAGCCCCCGTGAACATATTCTGAACTTGAAGTTCACACCGGATTCTTTTCTTCTCCCATGTAATTGCCAGTAATGGAGTGCTCAATGGGCAAAATTAAGACTTCAGTTATGCCACAGCAAGTCTACTGTCTTTGCACCGGACTTCACTGTCACCTGTAAACTCTGTTGTTTTCTGCAGTTTTGCTCAAGTGACTGGAACCTGTTAAACAGCTCTGTTGATGAATGACAACAGGAAATGCAAATTGCTTCTCTTTGTCTTTCCCACTTTTGGTATGTGAACAGAGGTGGAGAGCAGAAATGTTTATTTTTTCCTCTCTGAAGCAGAATACACAGGGTGCAAGTCTGTAGGGGGAAATGTCATAATTTTTAGTGTATTATTTTTCAAATAGAAATTGTACTTTGCAGAAGAACAAGAATACTTCCCATATGACACTGTCTTAACTAATTTGCTTTGCTTTTTTTCATACTTTTCATGTCATTCTTGCTCAATATGAACTACTCAGTCTTGTTTTTCCTGTTACTCTTGTTCTTTTGTACTCTTTTGTAGTCCCCTCTAATCTTGCCACAGAATATGCATCCCATTTGATGAATACACCCTCCCATCTCTTTGTAGGTTGAAGAACATTTGCTGTTCAAACTGTTCTGCACTTTAGTTCCTTACTTGAAGTACTAAGATGTGTTTTATACATACAGCAACACATATATTATAGGTGTAAGAAAAGTATGCATGCTGCAACATCTTTTTCTAATAGTTGTTTTCACAAACCAAATCCCCAATATTCAGAAACAGTAAAACTGTTAGCAGATCCCAGCAATAGTACTTTAGCAGTCAAAGAGAGTGAAATGACAGGAAGTACCCGCAATTCAAAATAGTACTTCTTTATTGGTGGATAGTTTGACCTGATTGTGGAGAAGAAAGAATACAAAACTCTTAAAAAACCAAGCAAACTCCATATTTGAAAAGAGGGTCCAGTAGACCTTGTCTTCCTGCTGACTTTCCCCATTCAGGGTGGCCAGATAGACCAATATGTGCTAACTAGTTCTTTGCCAAATTGCCTGTACCTAAGGATGCGTGGAAGAAACAGCAAAATGCATCCCGTAATTCTGGCTCCCAGAAAAGCCCACCACTATTGCATACAGGAAAGACAAATACAACAAATAAGCATGAAAAAATGTATGTTGTAATTTACGAATATCATGCTTGATTTGTATTCTAGAGGTTTAGTTTTGTTTGCTTCAAATAATCAGCTGCAGACCCTTCTCTGTGGCTTCCAGACTGGCTAACTTACCAAGCACTTCTTTGAAGGTGGGTCCAAGCTCCCTTTCAACATGTTAGATGAATTCCTGGGTATATTTAACAGCATTTCCTTTCAAGTAGGTCTCTGAGAAAGTGGCTGTTAGATAACATTGCGCAGTATAAAGAGACAGAGATTAATTGGCTTCTATTGAGGTCACTGTATAACTAAATTTGTACAGGGGCAATTTTATGATAGGGACTGTGCTGTATATTGGCTGGATAACTTGATATACAGAAAACCCACAAAGCACAGAGCTTCTCAAAAGGAATGCAGAGGAATGGTTCGGGCTTCATTCTGCAATGTGTTCACAGAGGTGCAGAAGCTATGGAAGAAGAGGGATGTTAAGTCTGCCAGGACATTGGCCACTGCTGTCTTCCTTACGCCTCCTGAGCGCATGCCCATCACATCTGCAGTGATGGCAATAGCACAGGCATCTGTAAGTCACATTTCAGCTGTGCAAGCTGAATTGACAGAACTTCATTATAAAAATGGCTACTGAAGGTCATTGGTGATGGAAACGAATTCTGCCACTCATATAACAGGGTTCCTAGTTACTGTTCTTTGAACAGGGACATATGAAATAAAACGGAAACTGAAAGGGTGCATCACTAAATGTTTATGTTCTATGCCACTCCCCTGGCACAGACTTGCATAACTCACTGGTGGCTCCATCACTCATGAGCAAAGCACTCATCCCAAATGCATAGCCATAAAATTTTTATAGTGCCTTACAAAGTGTGGTGTGCTATAAAGTTTTTATAACCATGCATTTGGGAAGACCACATTGCATCATCACATATTTTCCCCATAAAGATATTGGCTCTAAGCCAAACCAGCTAACCTTTACAGATGGTTCCTAGAATAGCGAAAAGATCCCTGCATTGTTTTTTTTTTTTGTTGTCAGCATGAATTTAATGTACTCCTTTTGTTTCATTAAGTCCAAGAGTTAGGCTGCAAGGGAAGTGGAATAGTGCAGTCAATACATGACTGGATTTGCTTTCTAGTTATATCAATCACATTCTCTCACTCCATTATTAAACATTTATGCTGTGGTAATGTTTGTATAGTACAGCTGATATACAAGCCCAGGCACAGCAGCAGTATGCATGGAGTGTGTATCATGGAATCTGCTTTGTATGCTGTCAGCCCTTGAGGAATCTATATCTCTTAAGAGATTTCATTGTGTGAAACACTAATATATATTAAAAAGATATTTCCTGTCTCAATTTTTGTTTATTCTCAGTTCTTTTCTTGGCTACTTTTCAGCCAGATGAATTAGCGATTCTGCCCCTCTGTGACCCTTGGAGTACAGGAATACTAAACCTGGAGTGAAAAAAGAAATGAAGAAGCCCTCCATTCATGGGTAGCATGAATTTAACTTGGCTTAACCAGTTATGACACTGCACCCTCTGACCATGTTTCACTATCTATAAGATACAAAACTTTGAAATATAACTACTTTTAAAGAATATCTCTGTGTTTAAGATACAAAACAAATTAGGGTTAGTATTTTTTAACAAATAACACAACAATAATGACCATTCCTCAGCTTTTACCCATGGTTTAATGAATTATATCAGTTTAAATATTAGTGCTGACTGAGGAGACAGGGCTATAAATCAGTGCCAAAATGCATTAACTAAACAGAGTAGAATAAAGTTCCTATCCAGTGTTCTATTATTATATTTTTAAAAATTATTATTTGTTTAAAACATATTTTTTTGCTTATTTGTCCCCAGTTTCGGTTTCTTGCTATTAGGCAATTGAGTCCACAAACATTTGGTTACTTCTTGTTTCTTGAGCATTCATTTAAAGCAGGTTTCAGCAGACTTTTAGAAATCCCAGATTAACCAAAACTCATTATTTTATGCTTGATGATCATCAATATGCAAGAAAAGGAACATAATGTCACCAATTGTCACCCATTCATTCATTGTCATCTGTTTCTGACAGCAGGCAGAATCTGACTGAGCTACTACCATACGTTTTCAGCTGCTGAACAAATGGGGAAACTTTGACACTCCACAGTGCTATCTTACACATGCAAATGGTGTCGGTGTAGTCCACTGGGTGGAATGCAGAGCAATGTATTTGTGTGTGATATATCAAATGATCATCGCTTTCCCATGAGGAATAAGTTCATTCATCAAGTAGGTTACATTTGGTTGCAATTGAATGAGTTACAAAAGCAAAAATTTGCAACTGATTTTAGGCAGAAGACTTACAAACTTTCACAGAATTAATAAAATGGAAGAGAAAGTCATCCTTTGCTGTATGTCTACTGCTGTCTGGTACTGAGGACTGTCTGTAATTGATGCTTGAGTCTTAATTAGTAGCCCCTCTGTATGTTTGTGTATGCTTTCAAGCTACTGTTTATGTGTGTCTGGTAATGGTGAAAAATATCTTCCAGGTGCAGCATAATGTAAATGTGGATGAAAAAGCTCTGAGGGACAGAACTGAGTTTTGCAGCTGACAGCTGCACATGTGATGTCCCCTACTGGAGTAGTTTAATACAGTCCACAATCAATTAATTACGTTTATAGTTTGTGGAGAGCACTGCAAAGACTGTTAGATGCAGCAAAAAAAATAGTTTTGGAAATCCATAGATGGAAAAGTGTGTATTCCATTCTTAAAATAGCTGCTACCTATATCATTAGTATCGTACATTATTGGAATGAAAAAAATTATATGACCTCACCTGCTCTTTTGCATCTTCCTTCTTTCGACATTTATATTGGCCTGAACAGTGAAAATAATTTGAGTGCAGCTCTTCTCTGAACAACGTCTGGATGAAAAGAGCCATTTTAGAGTTCATTGCTTGTGTCAGATCAAATCTCATGCAATTTACACAGAAAATTTAAAGACCACTTAATCTGATACAAGTTTATATTATTTATTTTTAGATGAACATGACATTGCATATCACCGTAATTGAAGGACCTGAATTCTGAGCCTGGAAAGAAATAATTCATATGTGGAGTGATATTCTTCCTTTTCCCAACATATTATTTTTTGCTTATCCATCAACATCCTCTAATAAGGAATTTTGTAGACAAAATGCCCTCATCATTTTGCTTTGACTTTGCTAACTGTATTGGCTGCTTTGAAAGGAAGAGGACACTCATTCTCTCAGAGAGCTAGCTTTAACGTGATAAAAGAAGTTTAAATAAGTACCAACAGCACCCAATTTGCAGACTTTGCAAGCATCCCGCTGAGCAACTGAATCTCTAAACACATGTAGATTTATGCCTTCTTTTAAAACAATTTCCAGCTATGCAGCTTGATCTAACAATAGATATTATCTCTCAAATCATTCCAGTGTCAACCTATATATAAGAATGATGGGTCTGAGATTCACTCTAGGACTTCCCAATACACTGAAAACTACCCCCAGTGTGCTACATTTCCAAAATCATCTGGTTTGTGTTCCCAGGGAACCACTGCAACACGTAGGGACCTAGGATTTCTCTATTCAAGCCTGAGCAGGGCAGAGAGCAGAGTGTGCCAGAGGCTGGCTCAAGCAGCTAATTCAGATATTGGCTGCTTTGTCAACAGTTGCTTTGGCCAAACTACTCCAATAGAGATCTGGCCTTGAACAGCTATTGCCGAAGCGTTTTTTTCAATTAGCTCTCCAAAGGGATGCTTCATCCCATACTGAGAGCCCGTTTGTGTGGTTTTAGAGCCATCTAAACTGTCACTCCTCCAGCACTCAGTGTAGGAAAAGCCCAGACATAGCCTAGAGAAGTTGTTGTGGCTATAATTCAACCCCAAACTTATTTCACTCTAACTTGCAGCCTTGACAGTCTTCCAGCTTAATCAGACGAAAGATGGAACAAAGAAAATCCACTGTTCAAGTGTTTATACTGTCCTTATGGCTTTAGAAAGCTCCATATGAAATACAGTTTGAATCAATATCAAAGCAATAAGCAAATAAATAAGTCTCCAATCTTGCGAACCCATCTGAATCTCTATTCTTCCTTAACATATGGTCGGTCTCCAGGCTTTAGACTACAGTGTCTGAATCCTCTTGGTTTAAGTCAGTTGATCATTTTCCTCATTCCTATTTTATGTTTTCTCCATTCATGCTCCTTCCCGTGCCATGGCTTCTACTTTTATTTTATAATGTATTCGCCTTGGTATGCAGTTATAGTCAGGGAAATACCAAGACTTTTCATTCACTCAGATCTATGATGAACAGGAATGAAAAAATGCCCACTAGCAACCAGCTGCAATTTCCCATTTACTGTGCACTGCAATACTGTATTCCTGCCACTGTGTAGCATTCTGCAAGACTTTAAATTAAACTAATTAATGTGATTTAGGGTGATGTCTGTTTATCAAGCAGCAGTCACAGTTTGCTTCTCTCATCTGTCTGCAGGAGTCTTCCTTCCAGGTAAGAGCCTCTCTGTTGCATGGAGAGCTCTTTGTACTTTTTGTAGCTGAGGTTTGGCAAGAGGCAGATAGTTTATTGTTCTTAGTGTGTCTGATGTAAACCTGCCTTAAGAACCTGGGGAGGCCTTGGGCGTAAAAGCAGTATGTAAGCAAAACCCCTCTCTTAGTGGTTGCTGGTTGCCAGGGCTCCATAAAAGCTAGTTTCTTGGGGTTAATAGCCTAATAAATTAGATAGACCAGTTCAGTTTCTTGAGAGCTATTGAACTGAGAGGCCTCCAGGCACATGTTTTATTTGCACCTGTTTAGCTGTGGGTTTTTTCCAGGTATTTTTAGAAGAACCAGGAAATAAAAATTCCCTTTCAGTTTTCTCTCATTTCCCCAAATGAAAGTTGTGTTTCCATTAACGATTACATTTCCTTGACTCAGCCCTGCTGATAACAATTTGTCCTTCTGATTCTTCCCTGGAGCTCTTTGTTAACTTTTTTGGGTTGTCTTGGATATTCTTTTTGCTTAACCTTTTAACACTCTCCCCATTTCGGTTATCCTTTCCTCCATCTGAGTTCACTCTATTTATTTCTGCAGTTCAGAATATACGACAAAGTGTACTGGAAAGCCACAAGGCATTGGGCTATTCTGCTTCATGTGGACTCACTTTCTTGTCTACATTCTCTTTTGAAGGTCTGCAGGATGAGGAATTCGCTTATCTGCAAAGTACTGTGCTCACCGATGCTTCCCCATAAACAGTAGTAATCTGATTACTCTATTTGGTTTCTTGAGGTTCTTGTATTAAGTAGAAGTTTGTTATATATGGATTTTTGAGCATCCTGCAAGTTAATGTTTCAGTTGGAAACCATTCTGACATTACTACACAGATGACAAACCAAGAAACTGCTTTCTGTAACCCTTTAAAAATGGAAATGGATGCAAGAGCTGCCTTAGTTTGTGCATTATGCTGCAAGGAATTCCCCATCTCTCCTCTTTCACAGAGAGTGTTTTTGCAATACTTACTTTTAACTTGCCATCACTTCACCAGTTTGATCTCGTGAACTCTGAGCATTTTTTCCTTGTACACTTCTCCACAATTTCATAGATCTCTGTTGCAATGCACCCTCATCTAGACTCTGGATATAAGACTAGTAATTTCAGTTGTCCCTTGTAATGGGAATCATTCCAAAACTGGCTTCTGGCATATTCTGTAATTGGCTTCACTGTCATTTTGCTTCTCTGCTATCTTGTCTCAGCTCCTTTTTCCTATGAGGAGGGGGACAAGAACAGCACACAGTATTCATGAGGAGATATATGTAATGAGGTATCAGGGTTAACCCTGGTAGGCAGCTCAGCCTCACATAGCTAACTCACTTCCAGTAGGATGGAGAAGAGAATCAGAAGGGTAAAAGTGAGAAAACTCATGGGTTGAGATAAAGACAGTTTAACAGGTTAAGCCAAAGCCGTGCACACAAGCAAAGCAAAACAAGGAATCAATTTGGTCCTTTCCTTTGTCAGGTAGATGTTCAGCCATCTCCAGGAAAGCAGGGCTACATCACGTGTAACCATTACTTGGGAAGACAAACACAATCACTCTGAATGTCCCTCCCCACCTCCTTCCACCAGCTTTTATTGCTGAGCACAATGTCATGGTCTGGAATAGGCCTTTGGTCAGTTGGAGTCAACTGTCCCACCTGTGTCCTCTCCTAGTTTCTTGTGCACCCCCAGCCTACTCACTGGTGGGGTGGTGTGAGAAGCAGAAAAGGCCTTGATTCTGTGTAAGGGCAGCTCAGCAATAATGAAAACATTCCTGTGTTATCAACACTGTTTTATCATAAATCCAAAACACTGTAAGAACCACTAAGAAGAAAGCTAACTCTGCCACAGCCAAATCCAGGTCTCTATTACTTTTCTCTTAACTCTGAACACTTGATTTGTTTATTTGACTTCTGCTCAGTATTATGCTGATGTTTTCTTTAAATGATTTATTATAAGCTGAAGATCTCAGTCTTGTTGCGAGTCAGCTCTGAGCCCTCTCTTGACGATGTAAAACTTAGATTGTTTTTCCCTACTTGCATCCTTCTACTTTTATCTATATTGAATTTCATTGTCAGTGTTTACTATAAGTTGTATTAACACAACACAAACAGCTGTTAAGTATTAAACCTGTATGTGTGTGTGCCTTTCCATGTCAGAACCTATCTTTCATAGTGGAATCTGCTTAATATCGGAGAACTGGAGAGTACTTAGATGAATTGTTCTGCGTTGCATAATAATAATAGTGGCCTCTATGAGGGATTAAGGTGAGAGAAACTCTGGAAAAGAAGAATATAGGTACAAAAGCCATTATAGGGGAGTTGTGATGCTAGGAATATGCACTTGCCATAGGAGTATGGAGTATATGGGCATGCAGTTTTCTGAACATCTGGATACTTTCTACCTTATTAGAAGAAAATATAACACTGGTTTTCTATATTTTTTCCCCTGTTTTTAAATCCTATCTGTTCATACTCTTTCATTCTGTGATTCAATATAGGTATGAAAGTGGCTTGTTGCCTGTAGATGGGGGGTATTGACATGAGGTGTTGAGGTTCTGTGACTAGCACACCCAGCTGCATTGAGGCATGTTTTCAGGCTCTGCTAGTTAAACCAAGCGAACTCTTCAGAAGCATGCACCCCTGGGGGATTAGTGTCCTCCCAATCCATCCGACAATAGCTCCTATAAACATTAGGATGTTAAAAACTGTGTGTATGTGGCTCAGCTTTCCTGAACGCCCAAGAAAACCTCTGATCATAGCAGAGTGGCATTTGGCCTTGGAAATGTGCACAAGAAAATGGAGTTTGTATTACTGACATGGTAAAATCTTGACACTGTACAGACTGACGTGATTTGTTGGTAAGTTCTCAGAGGGAGATGCTGCAGATATTGTGCTCAGACCTACTTATTAACCTGTGTGTCCCATTGACATGATACATAGTAAGCAGTTACGACACCTCATCTTTGTACCTCTGATGCCATGTGGTATTTCCATCTCAGTCCATAGCCCTGTGATTTAGGAGTGCATGTGGATGAAAAGAAAAATCTTCAAGCACAAGAACATGCAGTGGACTAATGAGCTTGAACAGGTCGGGGGGAGGGGAATATGTTGTTGGAGCACATGTCTGAATTGTGTGTAGTGCTGCTGCTGTGCCTGCTTTCACATGACTAGTTGGGTAAAAATGATAAATAATACAGTTTTTAAATGTTAGATTGCCTTAAACTGACAGAGGAGAAACAATCACAGCTGTCAAGATAGTCTCTAATACTCTCACATCTAGCCACTACTGGGCAAGAAAAATAACGAAAATATGTAACAAAGAGAATAAAAACTGGCCACCTGTGGGTGCCATCTGGTGGTGAATACTCTGATCCAGATCCAGCAAAGTTTTTGAATGCATGCGTGTTTCTAAAGTGTGGACTCCCCTCCTAAGTGTGTGGGTGTGTTAGTAAGTCCCACTGGACAGGATGAGCATGTTGGAAGAATGAATCATAATGTAGGTCCTCCAATTGAGATTTTCTGAATATTTGCCCTTCAAATTAACTAAGGCTTTTAACAACTCTGATAAGAATAGAGCACTTCTTGATCATGGGAAAACTGATGAACAAGGCAAGGAGCCCTATTGTAAAGTCCCAGCACACACAGAAAGCCATGGAAGTGCTGGGAATATCAGCAGTCAGCTGATACTCATTCTGATATCTTCATCACCAATACACATTTCTGCTCTTGTGGAAACTCAAAATACAATTTGAACACATCTGAGTTGTAATTACACAGATGTGTGCAGAGAGGGCCATGCTTGGAGCTGCATTAGCACACTGCTGTGCCTGTGCTCATATGTCTTTCTTGCAACCCATGAGCTCAGGCATGTACTACAACACCAGGTTGGGTGGGAGTGTTGATCTTGAGGGTAGGAAGGCTCTACAGAGGGTTCTGGACATGCTGGATCAGTGGGCTGAGGCCAATGGTATGGGGTTCAAAAAGGCCAAGTGCAAGGTCCTGCACTTGGGTTACAACAACCCCCAGCAATGCTAGAGGCTTGGGGAAGAGTGGCTGGCAAGTTCCCCTGCAGAAAAGGACCTGGAGGTAATGATCAACAACCAGCAGAACATGAGCCAGCAGTGTGCCCAGGTGGCCAAGAAGGCCAGTGGTATCCTGGCTTATATCAGAAATATAATGGCTAGCAGGCCTAGGGAAGTGATTGTTCCCCCTGTACTTGTCACTGGTGAAGTGGCGCCTCTGATACTGGGTTCAGTTTTGAGAACCTCACTACAAGAAGGACATTGAGGTGGTGGAGCATGTCCAAAGAAGGGCAATGAAGCTGGTGAAGGGTCTAGAGAACAAGTCTTATGAGGGGCAGCTGAGGGAAGTGGGGTTGTTTTGCCTGGCGAAAGAGAGGCTCAGGGGAGACCTTCTTGCTCTTGACAACTCCCTGAAAGGAGGTTGTAGAGAGGTTGGTGTTGGTCTCTTTTCCCAAGTAACAAGTGATAGGACAAGAGGAAATGCCCTCAAGTTGCACCAGGGGAAGTTTAGATTGGATATTAGGAAAAACTTCTTCACTGAAATGGTCGTTAAGCAGTGGAACAGGTTGCTTGGGGAAGTGGTGGAGTCACCATCCATAGAGGTATTTAAAAAACATGTGGACATGGTGCTTAGGGACATGGTTTAGTGATAGATTTGGCAGTCTTAGGTTAATGGCTGGACTTTTAGATCTTAGAGGTCTTTTCCAATCTAAATGATTCTATAATTCTATGATTCTGCTAGCAGGGAGTCCTGGTTTTGGTCATAGGTAGTAGAGCTCAGGGCTCTCTCCTCACCTGTCTGTGGAGACCTGGAAGTCCAAAGAAGTACCTATATACCTACAGCTAATCCTCTCCCATCTCTGCTGAGTTGGTAAGGAAGGGAGATGATGGGAGGTGTTGCTGCCTCTTGTTTCTCCTCAGCATCCAGTCAAGGACAGGCCCTGCTTTCATAAGATACTCACAGAGGAGGTGAGACAATATGTGCAGCTGTTTAAGATAACTTATTGACTTTGCTTGAAGCTACAGTACCGTCCCTTCTGCTGGAAAACATTAGTGACAACAACGACAGGAGCCCAGAGGCTGGGGAGGAGGGAAGGGCAGAGTGAGGAGCTTCTGCCCACTGTTGGCACCACAATCTGGGAAGGGACCATCTGACCAGAGTGGACTGCAGGCTGCTTCCTGCTTCCCTCTTCCATTGTTGCAAGCTTAAAGGCTGCTGCAAAGTGCTACCATAGAGTCTTTAATGAAGGCTTTACAGCAAGGCATGAGATTTCTTACCTCATAGAGACCAAACAGAAAACAGTGTGATAAGATTAAAGCTAAGGAAAGGACTCAGAATTTCCTTTCTTACTCTACCAATAAAACAAAGTTTTATCTTAATTGCAGCCCTACACACATGAGTTTAGTATTCAGGCAAACAGTTCTTCTGAACTATATTAGCTTGGTGCTGTTCGAAATCCCATAAACCAGAAAGTACCAGATATCATTCTCCCACAGAAAGCACAGTGGGGAATAAGCAAATAAAGTTGAAACAGATAAAGATCCGAGTATTGATCTCTGCTTGTGTTGCCTAATAGAGCATAACTCGAAAGGAATATTGTAGTCACTGATGGAGGAGAAATCGAAATAATCTGGCTATCACTTTACATGTCTCTGTATTAGAAGGGTCACGTAGGCTAAAAAGTGCTAGAGATTAACCAAAAGTAACAACAGATTTTCATGAGGCATATAGATTTCCAGCAGCCTCCAGGAATATGCTATAGGAAGCAATTCAGTCCCCTTAGCTGTGACTTCAACTGGGCTAGCACAGCTGTGGTTTTGCCATAAGCCCAAGGCAACTCCCTTGTGCTTCTCTTTCTGCCTGAAATGTTTGTTATCTTGCAGCCATCAGGTGTGAGTTGTCTCCCAAAATGATGATGCTGAATTTAACACTGGGATTTTTCTGCTTATTTTTAGTGTGAAATTAGTACCAGAGGTCACATGTAAAAGGCAGTATTTTCCTAATGTGACCATTTTCAGTGTATTTTCAAAAGTTTATTTGAAATCCTTTGGTAAGACCACCTGCATTATGCAATTAATTCATGGTAGTTCCTGGAGCTGGAGCTGTATCTGAGAAATGAGAATACAAATGACATATTCTGACTCAGCAGTGATGGTTATCACTCTTGTGGATAAAAGGGTTTTATTACAGCTTTACTTCTGCTCAAATCACAGAACCTGTAGTTATATGAAGTCAAAATGGATTCCATCTGGCTCATACATTATCAACAATTGTTAACGGGAGCTTCAGCTACAAGGACAAATTGCCAAGGTGGAAATGAAGACCTTGAGGACAAATGTAGTTTCATACCTGTAATTTGGAGTGCAGTTTGGCTCACAAAATCTTTGCAATATGCAATAAATGGGAGCTTTGCCTGACTTTCAGATCAGCTTTCAGTTGAAGTTTCCAGAGCTAGCAGCTAGGAAAAAATAATTTTGCACTTGTAAACTGAAAAAAATTATTATCTGGAAGCCCTCTGGACACTTTGAATACTCAGTAGCGTGATGCAGTTACTTTTCACTGTGCACAAACATCACCCTCATGGTTTACATTATTCATGCGAACAAGATGCTCTAAATGCTGTCTCCTCCAGAGCCTCTTAGAGAGGAGGCTTCAGTTATGCGTTGGAAACCCTGCAGGCTCTTCTTTTGGATTTGATTTGCAAGGAAATTCTAAGAGGCTGCCTCAGTGTTTTGTTGAGTGAAGACATATTCCTTCAGTCACTTGTAGGAGCCCTGTTGAAGGCACAGGAAATCTGTGTGGGCACGGAGTACTACCTACATGAATTGGAGTAGCATTTCAGGACCTAAAAACATGTCCAACCTTACAGGCCCAGAGGCTGTCTGCAGAACAGTGATGAATGCCTTCTCAGCTTGAGGCTTATGAGAAAAACTCACATTTTACAAACTGAAATACATAACAAGTACAGCATGTTGAAGCCATAAGTGGTTGGTGTGTTACAAGCTGATCATACTGAATTCCTATGTATTTATTAATCTGTAATTCACTTAGAGCACTGAAGTGACATCCTTATTCTGAAAACTGCACTTTCTAAATTGATTGCATGGTGGGAGGGCAGGTGGGGAAGAAGATGGAGCAAACAGGCAAAGGTTAAGGATGTTTAAGTTAGAAAGTTGAAATAAATTCCAATACCAAATCTCAGGTAAAGTCTTTTATCAGGAAAATCTTTCTTTACTGCCTTCTTACTTTTTTTTTTTTAATAATTTTTTTTTTTTTTGGTGGCAATAGCACCACCATAATCTTGTCACATGCTGTAGATTTTAGCAGCCTCTATAATCCCTGAAAGCGCTTCATACTGGGAGCTGTGGTTGTGGTACCTCCCTCTTAGTATTTTTCTGAGTGGGAGAAACCAGTGGGCCTTAAAGATGAAGTGATTACTGAAAAAATATTAGTGTTGCTGACTGACCAAGAACTTGAGGAAACACTTTACTAAAAACTTAAATCTAAACTTATGCTTAAACCCCATTGTTTCAACATGCTTTAAACTAGGAGTGCACTAAGTGTTTCCCTGCTTCTGGCCCTGTGGAACAGCCTGTTGCTCCAGTAGTCCTTTTCTCTCTTCTTGCAGTTGACATGCAGTGTGAGAAAGTGAAGTCTATTTTTATCCTAAACTGATATTGAAACATAGGTTATAGAATAACCAACTTTTAAATTGTATTTCATACACCATTGACTAGAAATTCTCATGGCTTCATTGCAATGCAGATCTCTTTTATTAAAAGGCATTCTTTCAGTCCCAGTGTGAGATTCTTCCATATTGTAAGTTATAATACACTAAATATGTGTGCTAATCCAAATGAAACTAACTTCCCTGGAGTATTTTTATAGCCTACAGTTAGTTGAATCTCAGCAGAACCTGGATTAATGTACCACTCTATTTTGACTGACACAATTAATTCACTTATTCTGCTTCAACACAAAAAAATATTTATTCTTAAAGACAGGCTGGAAAACATTGCTTTTAATGAAGCTGCTAGTTATTTTCTGATTTCCATTTTAAAAAAAAAAGATTGAATTTTTGTGAACATTCACTTATGTTCTATGAAGTGATGGTACATTTTTATCCCTTACACAGGGATGATTACAGTGAGATTTCTGTACCTAATCAAAGCCACTAAAGTCTTATGGACATTAAATTTGTGTTAATGAGGTGTTCATGAATGCAAGGCAGAACAATAGCCTGTCACTTCTTCATGAACTGATCTGACAATTTTGCTGTGCTTGGGGTATGAAACAAAAAAGCTGTATAGATGTTGTCATTAGTAAGATTTATAGCAGTAAAGGCTGTGGTGACATAGACCTGATAGTATTGCAATTAGATGTAAAAGATCATCCAAAAGAGTACAGTTGCAGGCAATTTATCTAATAAAATATGTGGAAGTGACACATTTCAGAGACACACTGGGGAAAAGAAATCCTGTTCACCTGCGGTGTCTTTTACATATGGTGCTTGCGGTCTTGGTGCTGCTTCCATAGACAGAAATATACTTTGTTCCTCTGTAGCATATTATTTCCCCCCTGTGGGGTTTTTTTACCTTTAGCCTCTAAATAAAATTACTGTATATGTTAGGTGTGTGAGAATTAGTTTATGCTGTCACTTACATGTCAAGACATTTTAGTCTCATGCTTGCCTGGAGTCCTTATTCAACAAGATATTTTTAAAGAATTGTTCTGCAGAGTGTTTCTTTTCTTGCTTTTGTTCGTAAGGCATGCCTTATGATCAAAACTATGGATTCTGGCATGCTGAGTGACAGTCCACTTCCCTGAGAGGTTTTCAGAAAGGAAATACAATTTACACCCTAGATGTAGCCCAATTGTCACTGATTATTGAATATCAAAATAGCTATTGTAAACCAAGAAGATTAATTGCTTCTGTGAGTAAACAACTAAAATAACTAAGCTCATGTTAGGAAAAAATCAGGGGGATTATCTTTGTGCTTCAGGGCACAGACTAGACAGTTGAGGGAAAAATATAATTCAGTGACACTGATTCATAATTGGTCCCACTCTGGGTAGTTAATTTTTTTCCTTAGAAACATTCAATAATGGCCAATACTTGCAACAATAGTCCATTTAAACTACTGATTCATTTTGATGCATTTATGTATTTTTTACATTAACTCTACTTTAGAAGACAACTTTTCATCCTGATGTTGCGCAAAGACTGGTTTTGTGTCCTCTTATTCAAGGAACGCATGTTTTTCACAGCATGTATATCTGAAAGCTATACAGATATATACAATATTTACAAGTATTTACAAATATCGTTTCTGAAATAGCTTTTCTAATAAATAATTCTATGGATTTATGAAGGAAAAAAAATTGCAGGCATTCTCTACCAAAATCCAAAGACTCTGTAATAAGTGACTGTAAAAGTTTTTCACTGTCTCACTGCCATTACCTTCTGTGGTAAAGAAAGAATAAGCAGGTACTGAAGATATTTCTGAGTGAAGTACTGCAGCCTGTGCTAAACAGGATGCTAGCATCCTTTTGCATTTTTAAACTATGAAAGTGTGAAAAATTAATTCACATTTCACTCAAAACTGGGAAAATAAAGATGTGCAGGTCTGTTTTCTCACTCAGCAATACGATGTTGGGGCATCATCTATAACCTTTAGTCAAAGTGCTGTATGAGACTGTGTATAAAACTACATCCCTTGAGGATATAGATTACCCATAATGAAGAAGCCTTTTGAGGCATCTACAAGGAGTTTTAGTCTTTGGGAGCTTAACATTATCTTAGAAAATGAGTGCAAATGTGATAAGCTGTCATTTATCTCCTTTGAGTTGCTCTAGAATTCCTCCCATCTTTTCTTCAGACCTATTTTTTCCAAAGAGTTATGCCAATATCTTATGATTCCTTGTGTGGATGCCTGTGCTTTTCTATGAGAGTGTCTTCATTTTTTGCTTCATTTAAACCTCTTTTCAAGTTGCATAAGTTGTGAATTGGTTTTATGTTTGAAAAACTGCCTATAAAGTGTCATACCACTATAACTGGCCTACATTCACATTTTAGTTCTTCTGGTTTATGAACAACTTGGCAAAATAAGAAAAATATTGGAAACTGTGGCTGCTAGGAAATCTTTTAATCACAAAGCATCATATTTCAGAATTATGTAACTCTGTGGACCCCACAGAAAACAAGTGCAAGTTTTTTCTCATCTGAAATTAGCCATTGAAATGTTTGGAAATGAATGTTTCTTTTTTTTTAACATTAACTGTGCAGAGTTTGTCTTGAGCACTTTTTTCTAGGCAGTGGAGAAAGACTGGGCACTTCCAGAGGGATGTTTATCCCACTTATTTTCTGATGAAATGAATCACCCTTGGGAACAGACCAGCTTTCCCCTTTCTGAATTATAAAGGGACCATTAGTGTCAACTGTATTCCTACATTCTAGATTACAGAAGCGAGATGAGTGAATCTCACACACAGTGTTTATGTACTTCCTAAGGCACTCAGTAGGCATACTCACTACATCTTATTTACCTCAGGGTTAATACTACTGCAAGACTGTAATTTTAAACCGGGGTTTTGGAAAAGCAAAGGCAGTTAAAATTGTTCTCTTAAGGTATAACCTGCCCTCAGTGGAAATGTATGAGAATCACAGGCAACATAAACTAATACAGATCCTCAAAATCTAACTTGGACATCTTGCTTTTACCCTTGTGTGGTAAGATCCTTTTGAAAAATGACTTTCTATTATGTGCAAGTACCTCTTCTGACAGGGATGATAGAGAGTGACCATCAAGTTAAATCTTTTTGTGTCTTCTGTCTACATTATTTTCATATTGTTACATGTAATATTTAAGAGTGCTACAAAGAAGTGATGAGAGAGGGATTCTTCCTCATTTTCTGGCACCCCCTCCTTTTGTTTTGTCTTTAGTTCATGTTTCCATTGCCTGTATCATGCCTGTTATAGCCAGTTAAATCTCTGCTGAACTGCTTGCAGTCTTAGGGGTTTCTTTGTGTAAAGGTCTATTTGCAGGACGGGAATTCTAGGGTTCAAACTGCTAGGTTCTGTTTGATTTAGAAGGCAATGCCTGGACCCCCTATTATTAAATGTGACAGGGCCTGACAGAGCCATGTCCAGTTCTCCCTCTTGTCTTTTTCCACAGTGATCAGTGAAAGAGAAAAAAATTAATTGAAAACTGCAGACATAAAACTCGTGGAAAGTGGCAAGATGAAATACAAACTATGAGCAGTGCATTACATTTGTTTTAATTCCTGTTTTTGTGTGTGGGAATGATCAAACTTCAGGTAAACAATGGTCCTTTAGTAATATTTCCACTGTGTGTGTAAAAAATAATGTCAAAGTGATGGTCTTTAAATATTCTGTACTATAAAATGTAAACCTTTCAATATAATGATAATTTAATAAGTAATTTATCCACATAAAAATGTTGTACTTTGTAATATAGTTCTTAATCTGTCCAAGTTATTTACCTTATGAAACAAAGCATTTGAATTTGTAATAAATATTTTCTGTAAGAAAGTTATCAATAGCTTTGAGCCTGACTATACTGGTTAGACATGTGAGAATTACGGCTGGTAGGTAGGATATTTTTTAACATAGACATGAATGTAAGGCACATAGGTTGTACATTTGCACACTTAGCAGTGATGAGATCAAGTGGTGAAACGTCATCCCATGTAAAGTTTGTATGAGAGTCAGTGGAGGCTAATGTTTATCCTCTTTGGCCACCATGCAGGCCTTGGTTGCTTCATGATGAAGGATCTCATGAACTTGTACGCTTTTCTTCTGCAGAGGTACTTGGTAATCCCTAGCTGTCTGTCAGAGGAGGAAGCTTATAGCTCTCAGAAAAGGTTTCTGGCTTACTCTGATTGCCTTTTCTGCACAAATCTGTTCCAGACATGAGTGCAGGTAGTTCTTTTTCTTTCTGAAGCATTTTAATTTATGTTCTTGCATTCACTGTTACGGCTCCTTCTTCAAGTACCTGAGTTGTAGACAGTGAATATCAGAGGAGAAGATCTTAACTGTCTCAACTGCATTTGGTTATATGTACAGGATACAAATGGGAGAGTGATATTTATGTGCTTAATCTTAATTCTTATTCTACATTGGACTTGTGGCTTTCTGTCCACAAATGCTTCACTGCCAGATTTATTGACACACTCCCTGAGTAGCTTCTAGCACCTGGGGTAAGACAAGATCATTAGCAGTGCTGTGGTTAGAATGTTTGGCCATGAGCTGGCAATCCTAAACCTCAATATTGAACTGAGCTGCAAGAAACTGCTTAAAATAGACAGTAACAATTGTCACAAGAAGGGGAAATTTGAGGAGTGGTATAAACCCACTTTTTCCTAGTCCTGCAAGTGTGTCGAGGCTATAAGATCATTAGGTAGATGAGGTTCCCAGCATGAGTTACTTCCAGAACCAAATGATGCTTGGCTTGAGTTAGGTCAGGTTCTATTTTAGGGTTTACAATTTCATTTTCTTCTGTGTCTTTGCTAGACTTGTGGCACTAAGGAAATGTAGCAATACAGATGGAGAGATGCAAAAGGTATCTGTGTCTTGGAGTGTGGCAGTTTGATTGACACCTAGGGTGACCTGTAAAATTCTCTTGAGGTTTTGCCACTCATCAGTAATGTAAGCCATTTTGAAAGTAAGCCCCAATTCTTTTATATGTATCATAGGTCTTTATTTTTCATGCTTAGCTTCTGTCATTTCACTGAGTGATTAACCCTTTCTTCTCCTGGAAAGGTTTTGATGTAGCTCATTGAATGGTTGCATGTAAGAGAACTGAAAATAAGCATTTGTAATGCAAACTTTTAAAGATCTTGGTCTTTGTTGTCCTTACTCATTCTAACCTAACAAATTTCTATCAAAAACACAATATCAATTTCATTTTTTTCCTGAAGTATAGTGTGTCAGCAAGTACAGTCCATTTCTGTAGCTGGTGTATTTTAGCATCTTCTCAGGTATAACTCGGATACTTAGTATCCTTTGAGTGTTTCTATCAGTTTGTCTTAGCGTCTGTATCTCCTCTCACCTCAAATTGGAAAGGCTCCTCCATGGAAATGTGAAAAGTCTGGAAGGCTGGTGCTTAAAATAAAGAAGATAGAACAATCTTTTTGTAATTATTGCAGTGCCCATCAGTGCTGAGTGAATGAGAGTGGCATTACTGACAGTGGCACTCAAGGTTTGCTCTAAGGACACGGTTCATGGCAGGCAGCTGAGTGGCTCTGCAGATGGATAATGCAAGGTTAGGCACACTTGTTGGGTGCTTATCTTCCAGCCTCTTTTTTTTTCATCATACGGATAATCTTTTCCATAGCTTTCCTGAGAATAATTCAGCTAAACTTGTGCCATGTCCAAGGCAGAAAGGAGCTTCAGTAAAGCATGTGTTATGCAATTGTGAAATAAAGTAATTTCTCTTTTATGCCATAATAACGATTAGGCAACTGGGCAGGAAATAGGCAAAGAAACTTTACTGGTAATTTTAGCTATTTTTCCCAGCTTTAATTTTGGGGAGGGCATTGGCTGATTGTTTACGACTCGGCAGCTAAAATATCCCTGTCTGTACTGGTAACTGCTGCTACATGTAATAAATGCAGCAGGAAAATGCCCCTTTTTGACTGTAACTCCTCAGCAAACTTGCTTATCAGTAGCTGGGCTATATTATAAAACATCAGTGTCAGCTTTCTCTGATCTCTGAAAGATCTCTTGTTTTCATTGTTTGAGGAAGATGATCAGAATCGTGTGTCAGTGGTTTGGCTTTTGTTTAGAGCCTAGCCAGGCAAAACAAACTATAAGTCAGGTATAGCCTCAGTGATAGAAGATGATGATGACACAACTGATTAAGCTTTATAAATATTAGTCTTAAAAGACTTAATAATAATAATGTTAATGTGCCTAGTTAATGTCAAAGACAAAACCCATGTCTGTGCACAGATGAAATAGAGTAAAACAACTAAGCTAGTTCAGCAAAGTACTTTCAAACAAAATCTGAAATATTCAGTCAGTTTTTATGTAGTAACTCATACATCCTCATGATTTTGCTTCACGTTATCTATCCTCTATACAGATACACTAATCAATGGAAGAAGGAGAGTTAGTGTCAGCTAGAAATTGGAGAGTGGTGAAGGACATGCACATGGTTGAAACTACCTCTGCTCTAACAATCTCATGTGTATGCATTTCAGGATTCATAAGCACAGTGAATGTGTGGTCTGTGCTGTTCAGATGACCTTGGCAGGTTTGCTTGAAGATTGTTCTTAGCTTACCTGGGTGCCCATGGACTTGTCACTGATAGGAGCAAGTGAAGGATGAAGTGCAGGAGCTGTGGATATTTCATTAAAAAATGTAGCAGCTAAGAAGAAAGAGTAGTGGTGCTCTTTTACATATAGCCTTTTATCCCAGGAAGTGGGACTTGTGGGTCAGTTCTTCCCTCAGCCTGGCAGCGTTAAACACATCTCTCAGGAGTGTGCCATGAGTAATGGGGGTGGGATGGTCATGGGAGAGTTCCCCAAAAGTTGAGTTGCTCTTAGAGGTTTCAGCACAACATGGTGTGCAGCCATGTTTGCAAGATCCATGACGCAAGAGAGAGCAAGGACAGGCAGCATGTCTCAGCTCTGTGCCAAAGTGCTGAGGGAGGTGAGTAGAGTAAGTGCAGGTCTTGCTCCCACTGTTGTTTCATACTTTGTCAGTCATTAGTGCGTGGGCTGGCCTGAGAAATGATGTACAGATGCACAGCACTGCCTTCTTAATGCAGTTACTCCTTTTTCTCTTTCCAAGAAAGTGAAGAGGGAGAGAGTGATCACATGACACAGGAACTGCTCAGAGCAGGATGCAGGCCCTGGGCAGAGGTGCCCTAGGAGCATGTCCCTCCAGCACCAGGGCATCACCAGCTCAGTGGGGTTGTGAGCACAGCAATTGGCATTGGTGGCCAGAGGAGTGCTACTGGTGAGACTCATACTGGGTCTCAGCCCCCTGCATGATTTCTGGTACTGCATGAGCTTTTGAAACTCTTTGTAGAAGCAATTATATTTTAATAAGGAGACTGTCTTTTGGACTACATGTCCTTCTCTTCCCAGCCATGTAGCTCATTGAAGTGTTGGGGTCAAAGCTGTAGGCCCCAGGCTGGAGTTGATCTGTGGATGAGTCACAACCTAGCAGTGTTTTGTTCACCAAGTAGCTCCGGGCCCCAGGGGCAGAACCTGGCCCACCTGTGTGAGGCCCTGCCTTCCCCCAGGTGGTTGGGGTTGGAGTGGTGGGCTAGGCCAGAACTATATCAACCAGGAACCAATCAACATGAAGAGAGTTACTGTTGGGGCTGGTGGCTCTTGCTGCTACACTGGTTCCCTGCAGAAACACCGAGGACTTAGAGAGAGTAAAGGGATGTGCTACTTCTGAGGGTATGTTGCTGAGTTTGGTGTTAGCCAGTGAAATCGAAGAATTAGCAGCACAGAATTGGCGTAGTCAGCAGGATGAAGGTATGAAACCAGACTGGGAATTGCCTCAAGTAAGTCCTGTGTGCTGCTACTGAGTAGGTGAGGATAGAATGTGAGGAACCCCAGTTTCTATGTACAAAGAATTTTGGAGAAGAAGATCATAGAATCATAGAATATATTGGGTTGGAAGGAGCCTTTAAAGTCCATCTAGTCCAACCCCCCTACAAAAGGCAGGGATATTTTTAACTAGGTTGGGTTGCTCAGAGCCCCATCAAGCCTGACCTTGAATGACTCCAGGGATGGGGTCTCCACCACATCTCTGGGCAACCTCTTCCAGTGATCAACCACCCTCATATTAAAGAACCATTACCCCTTGTCCTGTTGCTACAGACCCTCAAGAATAGATCTTCCCCCTGCCTTCTTATAGGCTGCTTTCAGGTATCGGAAGGTTGCTATAAGGTCCCCCAGAGCCTTCTCTTCTCCGGGTTGAACAACCCCACTCTGTCAGCCTGTCCTCATAGGAGAGGTGCTCCAGCCCTCTAATCATTTTCGTGGCTCTCCTCTGAATGTGCTCCAACAGGTCCATGTCCTTCCTGTGCTGGGGGCTCCAGAGCTGGACGCAGTATTCCAGGTGAGGTGTTACCAGGGCAGAGTGGAGGGTCAGAATCACCTCTCTCAATCTGCTGGCCACACTTCTTTTAATGCAACCCAGGATACAATTGGCCTTCTGGGCTGCCATTGCGCATTGGTGGCTCATGTCCACCAGTGATGAGGCAGCACACTCATGCCTTTCTCTTTGGATTAACATAGCTTTTTTGTGATAGTTCTAACAATTTCTTACAAGAAAAATAAACATTAGGAAGGCAAGAGTGATAATATGAGTGATCTGTTCTCACGTATTTGTGTGCCTACAGATACGGTCCTGTATTTATTATTTTAGTCCTTTGATTTAGTGAGTATAGCTTTTAAGAACACAGTTAGTACTGTGATGTATACAAGCAATGGGAACACAGTATTGGCTGATCACATTTGTCCTGTTATGTAATGAAATTTCATATTCTTCTAAAGACCTTATTATCTACATCAGCATTAACCATGTGTACCATTATTATTTGGTGCTTGTAATGCTTGTGGCCCAGGGGCCTCAGTCAAGATTGGGACCCCCACTGTGCTAAGTGCTGTATAAACATGCACAATTTAAGGTAAGATGTGACCTGGAAAGAGAGACAAAGGAGACAAATTAAATATGTTTTGAGATGATACACACTTGCACTGTTTAACCATTTTCATAAACTGGTAGATGGCCTCATTTGTCCCTCAAGCCATCATTAATTATCTGATTTTTCTTTTCATAGCCAAAATAGCAGAGATGGATTTTGAGCAGTGATTTGGATTTTAAAAGGATACATGTGTTTGTCTTGACTAGGGATTTCAGTGTTAAAGTAGCTTCTGGGCATGCTTCTGGGAGCATGGCGTGCTGGTAGAAGAGGAAAGCAAGGGGAAAGCATGGCAAGATGCAAGAGTCAGACGTTCAGTGGAAATACTGATCTGGTTTACTGGAACTCTGTGGAAGATTTAAGGTATAAATTCCAGTGTATTGTAATTAGAATCATAGAATGATTTGGGTCTGAAGGGACCTTTAAAGGTTATCTAGTCCAACCCCCTTGCAATGAGAAGAGACATCTTCAACTAGATCATGGTGCTCAGAGCCCTATCCAACCTGACCTTGAATGTTTCCAGGGATGGGATATCTACAACCTCAGCTGGAAGATGAGTTAGAAAAATTACTTTGAAAGAGGCTATTTTCCCTTGGTTGGAGAGATATTGCACAATCCATACAGATCTCTCCCAGAGGTGTGGATGAGAGAGAAGAGCTCCCAAGCCTGCTGTCATTGTGTTGCTCAGCGCATGTCTGGTAGGAGCAAAGACCCAGCAATGCAGCTTCCAGCAGCAGTAAGAGTGACAGGAAGTGTTGTGTTGGATTTTAGCAGTGTCAGATAATGTGGGGAGTATTGAAGTTTCTGCTTTGGCTGCTTGTGGCTGATGATGAGTGATCCAAGAGAAGACATGCAACAGATAGGTAGTAACAAAATGGCAACGAATGGTGATGGTCAGAAGCACAGCCATTACAATGCTTGAGATCTGGTATTGTATTGAAAGGAAAAATTAAAATACTGACAGCTCAGCTGCAAACAAAACCACCAGATCATTGACACTATTTAAGATTCATTAAGTCTAAGAGGTCATTTTATTACTTTAGTTCAAAACTTTTAAATGCTTTACCTATATAGATTCTGGAAATCAAAGTACTTGTGGATCCATATCTACTGAAAGCAGGAACTAAAAACTTGAGTGCAGACTTTGGAAAGTTTTTGCAAGAGTGCTTGTCACTACGATAACTCTACTATCACAAAAGGCAGTGGTTGTTTTGTCAATGTGACTTGATTTTCAGTGCTAACAGACTAATTTCACTGTTTTCTGCTAGTACAGACTAGTTAATTTTTTATATTGTTCCATGTTTTCTTCTGGCTACAAATACATCTCAGAGGGGCTGCAAAAGTTTAAATGATTATGGTCTTGATCAGTGATTTCTTATTTATGGATGGTTATTCTTTTCCATTTGTCTATTTGTTTTATTTAATGAATTTGTTTTTGTGACTTTTTCATTTGTCTTAGAGATAGGAGCATAAATAAGGGCAGCAAAGAGAACTCAGCTCATCGAAACAGAAATCTGTGGAGTGTCATTCTTGAAATGTGGGACAGAGCCTGAGATACAAGGAAACCAAATCTCAGAGAATACCAGATTGGAAGGGACCTCAGGGATCATCTGGTCCAGCTAAAGAACCAAGGCTAACATACAGAACTTTTAACAGAAGACACTCTTCTGTTTATTTTAACATTTAATTAAGGATGCATCAGTCTGAGACAGGAAACAGCATTTTGCTGTAAAATCTGCAATATTGCTGAAAACTGACTAGAAGCAGTGATGCGGAGAGCCACTGGCGACACAAGAGTTCTGCTATGGATAAAATATTAATTCTTCCTTTACCTGATCTGCTACACCTGGCAGAGTTGATAAGTGATGTTCTGTACAGAAATGATAACTTTTTTCTGGAAAATATTAGGAATGTTGTCTGCTGTTATTTTAGATGAGGAAGCAAAGAACATTTCTCTGACAGTGATGGTGTGTGAGGAGTCAGCAATATGTTAGAAATACTAATAATGAAAAATGTACAACCTAGTACTCCACCTGTATCAGTTCATACTGATGTCACCTAGTTATATTTTGGAATTTAATGTATGGGAATGGACTCAAAAAGACACTTTTTTTTTTGTATTTTTAAAATCTTATTTGAAGTGTTATCTGAAATTTTCTTATGAAAACTGGATTCATAAAGAAGTGCCTTCATTCTTAAAAATGCTGAGGAGATTTAACTCCTCTTGAGCCCTAGTGGTTAACATGAAGAATTTATTTGGACTTGCAAAGATCTTTGACATAGTGTCTCATAAAGTTGTTAAAAAGCTACTCACATAATGTGCCATAATGGATTGAAAATTAAAGACAAATAAGGATGATAAGATTGGTTTTCAACATGACAATTTTATCAATTGTTTGCTCTGGGTGTCTTTGAGGACAAATCAGAAGTGGCCAAAAAAACGCTCCAAAAACAAGGATTTGTGAAAAGAGTAGTACAGAGAAGGCAAGTGATAGTAATGTGTTATATATTCCATTGCTGGTCATACTGTCTTTTAGCTCTGGTAGCCTCATTTTTATAAAGAAATAGGAATGAGAGAAGGTAAGGAGGTGATAAGAGGTACGTGATAAGCTTTATGAAAGAAGACTATGTTTTCTTCCTGTGGTTTAAATGTCTAAAACAAGCAAGAAATGTTCTTCTCTTCTTTTAGTTTAGAAAGGAAACAATATGGTAGAAATAGTGTGGTAGAAGAATAACCAGCAATTGAAGCTACAGGGAAGATAATTTTGTAGCTCAAAATGAAAATCCCGGTGGGATTCACTGCTGTAAATCATCACTGAAGAAAGTTATCAAAATCCTTGTCTTCCCAGATATGTCCATGAATAGCAGTAATGTGAAGCTTTTCTCTGTTATTTAATCCACAAGGTGGGAGCTCTTTCCAAATCTGATATTGCTAAAATATTTCAAGGAAGGGTGAACTTTTGGACCTAGTTTTCAGAAGGGTCATGTAATCTGCTTTTAGCTGTAGGTTTTGTCCATCTGATCACAGTAAATTCTGGCATATTTGCCGATTCAGGATGTTTTGCTTCTCTGAAGCATCTGGCATTGGCCACAGTGTTGGGTGAGATCAATGTTTCTCAGTCTCAGCTATGATGGTTTTTGATCTCAAAAGGGTGGTGGATAGGGGGTGCTTGTGATGTCTTATGAGTCAGTAGTCAGCAACAAGTCAATTGTTCCTGGCTTGGCAGCGTCTCAGCTCCTCCAGGATACTGAAGCAACTGTGGTGCTTTATATGTGTGCAAAGTAGCTAACAATTGCAAAATGTACGCCAAGACCTGGTGGACGTGAACAGTAGGGCTGACATAGTTTTGCAGGAGGAATCAAAATATGAGGTGTTGGGCAGAGAGCTGAAGAAGAGGATTTGTGGTGAGGAGTGAAGGTAAGAGAAAAAGGAGTGGACAGAGTAAAACCCAGAGTGATAAGTTTTAGAGAATAGGAGAAAGCATCTCAGAATGGAGGGAAGAAGCAGTCCTAAGGAAAACAGCACAGGAAGGCTGGAGAACAGACAAATAGAGCATCAGGCAGGTTCATGGTAAGCAATTAACTTTCAGTGAATCCCTTGTTTCCTCAAATGCTCTCCAATTTCCTAGGCTTGCTAACTGAGCACTTTGAACACTTGTTTTGTGTAAGGTGAGAAGAAACAAGACCCAAGCTTCTGTTCAGATATACTTTAAAAATGTTTAAAGCACTCAGTCAGTTGGATCTTAATTCATTAATCAATAACTTGTGGCTCATGCTTAGTTCAGTAACAATCAGTAGTTCAAGGTCTAAATTTCAGATGGACTGTTCCTGAACAATTGTACTGTATTTTGTATGTTACTCAAGAAGCCCCAGGTACTAGCTTTTCTGAATAGAGTCCTCAATGTCACAAGCCTATTTTTGAAATGACATAGAAATGTCTTATCTGCCTACCTGTATGGTAGGGCTTTCAGATAATTATTCATCCTGTAGGTGTGAGTGAATCAAGTGAATAGCTGAATTGATATATGCTGTCTCTGAGAAGTTTATCTTGTGCTATTATTCATTTTGCAAAGATGGCAACTTATGGTGCTCAAAACCTGCAGATTGCTGCATTTTACACACCTTTCACCTTTTCAGTTGGCAGAGAAGATAACAGCAGCAATATTTAATACATGCAGATGTCACGGAGGACAATTAGACTGTAATTCTCATTCTGTTTCTCATATTGGCAACTCAGTCATAACTGTGAAGGAGTGCTTCCTGTTTAACCAGGTGCCTACAAGCACTTAAGATGTAGTTGTTGGTGTATTTTTTGGTATTGGTAGATGTATCTGCAAAAGAAGGTCTGCAGTTGAGGGATAAGGGCAGACTTTCTGAATAGCTAATGTGATGACAAATAAGTAGCTATTTAATGTCGTCTTTTCATTTCTTCAATATGATGCTGAATCTTCCTGCAAAAGACTGTAGAACAAGAACCTGCTAGGCCATCGTTGCAAATGAAAAGTTTACCCTTGTAAAAAATACAGAAGACTATTAAAATTAGCAGAGACTGGAAATCTTTTCCCATTTGCATTAAACTTTGTATAATCCCCAATTTCCTGAGCAAGGGCTTCATCTTTTTGTTTTGACCTCTGTTATAGAAAAACAGGGGGAAAGAGATTTCACTGGTATAAAACCTGTAAAAAGGCAGACAGATATATTGACTCCTGCAGCTGGAATGGAGTGATAGCACAGGTTGGTATCCCCATGTGTGGAGAAATAAGGAGGGATATAAACTGGCTGCCTCATTAAGTGCAGCAAGTTCCTCGTGGTGCCTATAGCTCACAAGCAGTTAGTTCACTGTTGTATCAGTGCTAGCTTGATTTTTAAAGCTAGCGTGAATTATGTGCTGCATAATCATAGCTGTGATTGTAGAGTAAACCCTCTAGTTTACCATGACAACTTCTAAGTAATGTAATTGCTTTTGGATATTATTCTTTTTGCATTGATAGTGTCCTTCCAAATGATCAACCTCATTTCAGAGTATTGTTTTCTGTGGCTTAATGAACTGCATCTATTTGGTTCAAATGTTTTTCTCAAACTCTATGCTGTATGCTGAAACTTATCTTTTAATGTATTAAAATGTGACCTTTTATTGTTTTCCTCACAGTCATAAAGAAAGCTTTATTTTGCATTACATTGTGATAAGGGTGTAAAAAGTTGAGAGTCCAGTGTATTTCTGCAACATTAGTAAAAAGGTCTTGAGAATGTGTCATTGACCAACTCTGATAAAGCGGTTTTCTGCTGGTTTTGTGTCCACATTAGCTCTGGGTGTTTGGGCCACCAGTGGTTTACTTGTGAGAAGTTTCATGCATTTTCATCCGAGTGAGTTTCCTTTTATAAATTCATACCTAAGGGATGTTTTTTGTTGACTGTTAATGAGCATTCCCCATGTTGTTGTTGTTGTTTCTGCTGGTTCATCACAAGTTCAAATGAAATCTAAGCAGTAGTGCGTAGGTTTCTGACTGACAAGTAGGTTGAAATCTGTATTTGACTTTGTCAAAAAACTCATTAATAGATCTATGATAATCACAACCAATTTGCAAATGATTTGTAAACAAAAACTGGGCTTCCTGCATCAGATGTCTTATTCGTAAGTCAATCAGCTCTAGTATTGTGAGGCAACTTGTACTGATTATTATAGTGTATGAAGTTCTCATTAGTTTGAATGATGTTTTGCATGCTCAGGTCTGTGTGAAAGAATACTGTCTGCATAGCTGTAGTTATATTCATACTTTACAAGAACAACTTTAAAGAGTAGAGGAAGAAGCTTAAACAGCAATTTCTGAAGATTACAGAGAGCTCCAAGAGAAGTAGCTTGCATAGCCTGAATTAGACTGGGCAAATAATGGGAAACAAAACTGTATTAACAGAAGAATAGGCAAGATAGACCATTCTCCTCTTTATTTGGATTAATCTTAAGCATATAGTGCTCATCTAAGTATGCATTTTTCTGGTTTTGGATTACCTTTCCTGTGTAGGCATTGGTTTCTTCTTTGGGTAACTTAATTAAATGTAAAGGTTAGAAATATTATATATTGCATTGTTGAGGTTTAGGGTCAGTCTGCTAGACCTACAACAGATGCTCTCTGTTAACCCCTCTTTTCCTCCCCAAATAGAGGAAGAGAAAGAGGATAAGGGAGAGAGACTTATGGCCCTCTCCCAAATGGGAGAGGAAGGGAATGAGAGAGAGGCTTCCGGATTAGAAAACTAAAACAGCTTTAATGAAGATAATAATAGTAATAAAATGGAATATATACAAACCCAGTATTGAACCCAGCCTCACCCTGATGGCAATTACATCAATGTCACCACTGAGGTTGTGCAGGCACCAGGAAAGTCCCAGACTGGGCTCAACAGCTGGCAGGAACCAGGTTCAGGAGCTGGGTTCAGGAACACACAAATTGGAATCAAAGGCAGAGCCAAGAAGAAAGAAGGCTGAAGGGAAGGGTCCCAAAGGCAAGAAGACCAGCCCCCAGAAGGAAGTGAAGGCTAGTGGAAGGATCCCAAAGGCAGATGGGAAGGGTCAAGACCCTTGTGACCCCTCAGCTTTATACTGTTTGTATATGGGATGGAATCCCTTGTTGGTCAGTTAGGGTCACCTGTCCTGGCTGCTCCTCCCCTCAGGTGCGGCCTCTCACTTTCTGCATGCCCCAGTGTGGTACACAAGAGTTAGCAGTGACCTTGGTCTGCACACCAATCCTTGGTGGTAGCTCTAAATATCAAGCTTTATTGCTGCTAGAAGCAGGCACTATCTGCAAAAACATGCTGTTAGTGTCAGAAAGTGCAGTTAGTTTGAAGAGACTCAGATGAAAAGTAAAATCACTGAACAGAATTGCTTTGGTTCTAACTCAAAGTAGGACATGCATGAAGGCAAATCCAAGTATCTAGGTGCTAGAACTGTTCAAAGGTGTTATCTATTATTATGCTATTATAGGCATGGTTTGAGTTTTGATTTTTTTTTAAAGTAGGTAACAACTTGCACATTGTATTTCTAATTGCTCTTGTAGCATTAGGTAAAATGCTATTCTTTGAACTAATGAGTTACTATAGGAAGGAGTGAGATAATTTTAGAGGACGTTAGATACTGTAATAAGAAAGAACTCTTTGGAATATTTTTATAGGTCATTATAAAAATTATTCTTGCAAAAGACAGTGACTCCTTTTGAAAAAAAGTGTTTCTTCAAAGGTTAAAACTATATTGACAGCTTCTATGATTCAGTAAGATTTTTTTTCCAAGATAAGGTCTACGTAATTTCAGATATTGCATGATTTCCCCTCGATAAATGAATGTCATAAAATGGAAAAGGCTCATTTTCTAAGCCTGAGTGGCAATTTTCTTATTATCCTGTCATATGGATAAAGTACTTGCCATTCTGAATTGTGCTGGCTCCTAGGAAGCAAAATTTGGGCCAAGATTAATGAAATCAACCAAAATATTTGTTTTCTTGGACATTATATTGACATTCCTAAATGGCCTGTCAGATCTTTTTCCTGAGATCATTAGCTTGCTGATATAGTTTGATCTCTCATTCAAAGGGTCTAACCTTCACAGCTGCCCTCCTGGTGGCTGTATCTTCCAGCACTTTCTGAAGGACCAGACCTTCATCATCAGGGCCCACTCTCTCAGTAGCACTCCTTTCAGATGATGAACAGCCCTGGACACACTAAAACATTTTGGAGAAGTCAGCAAACTGTATTCATAACATCAGAAATTGTAGTAGATCTGGTTGCTCAGTGTGGGGCTCCAACCACAGGTAAGTTGAAGGTGTATGAGAGGTTAGCCTGTCTTGGCAGCTAGATGCTGAAAGAAGACATGAATCCACTGTACTGCCTAGATGTGCAGAAGAACAGGAACTCTATCGAGAAAGAATCATAGAATCATAGAATGTTTCAGGCTGGAAGATGGACCTCTAGAGGTCATCTAGTCCAACCTTTCTACACAAGTAGAGACATCTACCTAGGTCAGGTTACTCAGAGCCTCATCAAGCCTGACCTTGAATGACTCCAGGGATGGGGCCTCCACCTGGGTAGCCTGTTCCAGTGCTCTATGACCCTCATGCTAAAGAACTTTTTTCTAATATCCAACCTAAATCTATCCTTTCCCAGCTTAAAACCATTACTCCTTGTCCTATCACTACAAACCCTTGTGAATAGACCTTCCCCTGCCTTCCTGTAGGTCCCCTTCAGGGACCTACTGGAAGGTCAGTATAAGGTCCCCCCAGAGCCTTCTCATCTCCAGGCTGAACAGCCCCAACTCTCTCAGCCTGTCTTCGTAGGAGAGGTGATCCATTCCCCTGATCATTCTGGTGGCTCTCCTCTGGACATGCCCCAATATGTCCACATCTTTCTTGTGCTGGGGGCTCCAGAACTGGATACAGTACTCCAGGTGAGGTCTCACCAGGGCAGAGTAGAGGGGCAGAATCACCTCTCTTGATCTGCTGGCCACAGTTCTCTTGATACATCCCAGGATGGGATTGGCCTTCTGGGCTGCCTTTGCACACTGGTGGCTCATAGCCAGTTTTTCATCCACCAGCACTCTCAAGTCCCTTTCCACAGGGCTCCTCTCCAGTATGTCCTCTCCCAGCCTATACTGATAATGCTGGTTGCCTCAGCCCAGGTGCAGGACCCTGCACTTGGGTCAGTGCCTGCCTAACTTAAAAACAGTAAAACCAAGGGGAATCAATTTAATTGAATTGCCCTAATGTCTGTTGGCTCTGCAAGGACCTGAGACAGGCCAGGGTCTGCCTAGCTTCAGCAATGAGGAGTAGCTGAGATTAAAGCAGCCTAGATGGTTGTCCTGGATGTCATTGTATTTCTTCATTCTGCCACTGAAAGTAACATGGATGTTGTTAATGAGAACCACATTCCCTGGTCTAGCTTGAGTTCGTGAGGACTAAAGTTGAGACTATAATATAGAATTCTTCTGGTTGGAAGAGACCTTCAAGATCATCAAGTCCAGCCATTAACCCAGCACTGCCAGATCACCACTAAACCATGTCTCTAAGCACCACATCTGTGTGCCTTTTAAATACCTTAAGGGATGGTGACTCTACCACTTTCCTGGGCAGCCTTGTCCCGTGCTTGGTAAATCTTTCTGTGAAAGGTTTCTGTGAAGAAGTTTTTCCTAATATCAAGTCTAAACTTCCCCTGGTGCAACCTGAGGCCATTTCCTCTTGTCCTATCATTTGTTACTTGGAGAACAGACCAACTCTCACTTTTCTACAACATCCTTTCAGGGAGTTGTAAAGAGCAACAAGGTCTCCCCTCAACCTCCTTTTCTCCAGGCTAAACAACTCCACTTCCCTCAGCTGCTCCTCATAAGACTTGTGCTCTAGACCTTTCACCAGCTTTGTTGCCCTTCTTTGGACATGCTCCACCACCTCAATGTACTTCTTGCAGTGAGGAGCCAAAAACTGAATACAGTACTAGAGGTGCATCTCCACCAGTACAAAGTACAGGGGGACTATCACTTCCCTAGTCCTGCTGGCCGTTGTTTCTGATACAAGCCAGGATGCCGTTGGCCGCCTTGCCCACCTAGGCACACTGCTGGCTCAAGTTCAGATGGTTGTTGACCAACAGTCCTGGGTCCTTTTCCACTGAGCAGCTTTCCAGCTACTCTTACCTGAGCCTGTAGCATTACAGCGGGTGGTTGTGACCATCTGAGGTGGAGGGCAGAGTTGTTGCAATGTAGGGCAGGAGGAGGGAGTATGACTGCAGTGTCAAAGTGACTCTTGCTGGTGCTGTTAAGTGACAGCTTGGTCATAAGGTTAAAAATATCAGAGCATCAATTTGTTACAGGTAGAAGAGTGTTAAAATATTGATATAAAATACACCAATATGCAGTTGCATGTGGACACCTATGTACATGCAAATGCTTGTCATAGAGGTTACACACACATGCATTTTTCAACAATATCTAATGTCTGTGCACATATGAGGCAAAAATCACAGAATCACAGAATTATTGGGGCTGGAATAGACCTCCAAGGTCATCAAGTCCAGCCTATGACCCAACTGCATGACATCAGCTAGACCATGTCACTGAGTGCCACATCCAATCTTTCCTTAAACACCTCCAGGTATGGTGACTCCACCACCTCCCTGGACAGTCCATTCCAGTGTTTAATCACCCTTTCTGTGAGGAAATGCTTCCTAATATCCAACCTAAACCTCCTCTGGTGCAGCTTCAGGCTATGACCTCTTGTCCTGTCACTAGTTGCCTGGGAGAAGAGCCTGACCCTCACCTGACTTCCTTTCAGGTAGTTGTAGAGAGTGATAGGGTCTCCCTTGAGTGTCCTCTTTTCCAGGCTGAACAACCCCATTCCCTCAGCCTCTCCTCGTAAGACTTTCCCTCCAGTCCCTTCACCAGTCTCGTCGCTCTCCTCTGGACTCACTCCAGCACCTCAATATCTTTCTTAAAGTGAGGGAGACTCTCTTGTGAGAGACAGGAAATCATGCATCTCTTTGTGTTTGTACCTACCTAAAGGCTTCAGTGGCAGACTAATAAGGGCTACAGGTAGGTTTCTTATTAGAAAAGCTCTTCCTTTAAAAAAAAATTGCATAACAGAGATACTCTTTATCTAATTTTCTCTACAAGTTTACAAGCATCTTTCCCCTGTGCTTTTATCTTTTGCACTTTCTTTTGATCTTCTGAACTTTTTGGTATCTACTGCAATTTTTCCAGTTTGGCCAGCATTCTAGCAGCAGGTGTGAGTCCAGCAGCTGCTTTGCTATTAAAACTGAATACATAATTCTGTAAACAGAGTGTGTTACTTCAGTTACTTAACTACTGTGGTAGAAGTGGGAGTTTCTACGGTAACTGAGGGAGATGAAAGGTTAAACCTCTTTCAGGTGTTGCTGGAAAGGAGTCTAGGGGAAGCAGAAGGAAGGGAGGAGACTCTTGCTTTCTTTATGTATTTTCTCCTACTAAGTTGTGTTTGTAGGTGAAGCCTAGGTATTTGCATTGAAGCTGATATTTCAGGAGGAGGAGAAACCTCATTCTTTTCTGTAGGTCACATTACTAGGTCTCTGCCAACCAGAAGAGGTGTGTAGTCATACATATATGTAGAACACATGCATGGTAGCTTTATATGGGGAGTAAGAGCATTCATGAGAGATATAGATGACTGTTTTATGACAAGTAAGTTGGAAGCTTGAGATGGTCAGGTCATGTGACGTTTATTTACAGAAGGTGACAGAACAACAGGCAAACCAAACTTTCAGCTTGTTTGAAATGGCAGGGCTGTGTGTGCACAAGGCCCCCTGGTGGAGTGCTGGCCCTCTGTAACATGATGCAGGGCCTGGCTTCTTACATTCGAGTTTAGTAAACAGAGGGTTGCAGTCTCATGTATTGTGCCAGGCTCCACAGTGCCTGCAAAGGGACAGTGTGACTGGCCTCACTGCTGTTGTGTTTGGCATCCCCTCCCACCTTATGATGCTGTTTGTAAAGCTTTTTTGTTGAACCAGTAACTGGAACGTATATAGACAACCTGGCTGTACTGCAAATATAATGATCAAAACCAGACTTGGCCAGTAAGACCTAGGGTTTAGTTAATCATGAACTACAGCCCATGTGAGTCTAGGTAGTGTCAGACCTTATCAGATGTTTGCTGTGTTTTGAGAAGATAAGAGCGGTTGTACTAGATCAGAGCGGAGATCCACATAGTTTGGTATCCTGAATCCAGCACTGGCCAGAAGAAGATCTGTGGGGAAGTGTATAAGAACAAAGAAAAGTTTTTTTTCCCTAATGCTGTCCCCAGTTTCTTGTGCTCTGCAGTTTAGGATTTTCTTAAGCCGGGGATTTTCTTTGTGTGTCTTTCAGTACTTTTTCTAATTACTTTCAGTGTGGTTTATGAATAAAAAAGGACAGTTATTCCATTATTTATGAATTTTTGAGGTAAGTTTTGTTTCCCTTAAAGCAAAATTTAAAGATTAGAGCACTGGAGAGAAAAATACAAAACCAGAAAACCCCCCAAATTGTAAGTTTTGGCTGAAACTTAAGCCTGTTCAACCTAAACAAGATAGGTAAATAATTTAGCTAGGTTGCTCTGATTTTTATTATTGAGACCAGAAATACCTTCTAGAAAGATATTTCCTATGTGCACTGAGAACAAGACAAAGAATCACTGTTGATTTATCTGGGTTCCCCAGCTGCACCTGCAGCAGTCTTCAGCATTACTCATTGCTGTTGCTTCATGGTGACTAGTGGCAGTAGTTACCTTTTGGAAGGGGAAAATAGTGCAGAGAGAAACGTATGGTTTGAAAAGGATGAAAGAAAGGAACCAGGCAGTGGTTTGACAGGAAAACTTCCTCTTCTCACTATGTGTGTAGGACTGGCCTGTGTTGTGATCTAACTTCTGTGAAGAGTGAGAGCCCTCCAATATACTCCAAAAATATTGAAGTGGTTTGGTGGAGCAAACACATACAAAAACAAGCTGTTGGCCATAAATGCCATTGAAGAAATATGAAAAAATAATGGAAACTCTGCCGAGTAGCTTCTTTCTTCTCTATCACATGGTATTTTCCTTGTAAGAAATGCTTATCTTCTCCCTTACTCCATTATTTTGTGGTAGAAATGGGGAGGGACTCTGGCATGGCTGCTGCTTTTCCTGAGGGCAGCCTGGTGCTGCTTTTGGTGATAGCAACTTCTTCAGCTCTTGCACTCACCTTCATGGCTTTCACCCTTTCTTCCTGCTCCCCAGATAGGTGGCCCTCAGGCACAATTATCTGTCCTCTCCAGAGGCTTGGGGACCTCACCTGGATTTGTGTGCCAGCCCTGAGCCAAGATTGCAAAGATGGCTTGGAGGGTGGCAAGAAGCTGTGTTTCCCAAAACGCCAAACAAACTGGCAGGAAGGGAGCTTCTGGCTCCATCTTAATCTCTTTGCAGGTACCCTGCTTTTCTCCTTCCTACCCAATAACTTCCTAGGCATCACTTTTGTCACTGCATACTGCCATCAGTAACTGAAACTTCTGTTTTATTCGATGCAATTTTGACTAGTAAGGAGTTATGGAAGAAAATTGAAATGCATAAATTTTTTTCTTAAGTGTTCGGGTGTTAATATGGTGAATATCACTGAAGAGCTTCAGCTGAGGGTTTGCTGTTCAAATTAAAAAAAAAACAACACACAACTATCTGTATTACTCAGCAATGGAGCATTTCTCAGGTTTCTCATCTGGCTACAAGCCCCACATGTCTTAACTTCATATTAAGATGAGGTGTTTGTCTAGCAAGCTTCCTCTCTTTATTCCTCTCTTTTCTTATCTTCTTTTCTTTCTTGCCTCCTCTTGCTTTTTTTTTTTTTTTTCTTCGGACAAAATTCAGTACGTGCCCTGGATGGGACCTCTTGCCCTCTCTAGGTAGACAGTTGAAGTAACAAGGGGAACAGAGCTGCGGGATGCACTAGACATCAAAAGAAGTGTCTGGATGTATTAGAAAGCAGCTTCCTAAAAATCCTACGAAGGTTAATGCATTTTCCTCTGGCAATTGCAAATTCATGTTGCTCTCTTCTTACCCTCTCTTCCCAACTTGTGTCATTTTAATCAAGTTTTGGTAAAGTGTTCTAAACTGTTATATGTTGTGAGACTAATTATTGGCTACATGTAGAATGTGAGGAAGCGGAAAGGAAGCTGATTTTTGCTATTGCCACAGAAGACAATATGCACTTTGTTTCAATCCTCAACGCTTAAGGTCACTAAGCAGAGTGTTATCATAAGCAGGTACTGAAGCTAAAGCACAGCCATCTCATAACCAGACTGGCCTCAAAGATGCAGTGTTTAAGGGGAGGGGGGAAGCCTTATTTTTTTACTGGTCTGGATATAAATTTTGTTATTACTTAGAGTGTAATTTTTGAATGCCAGAATGTCTTACTGAGCACATTAATTAAAGCTGTGTTACTAACTCAGTCAGCCTCTAAATATCCGCAAATATCCTAGCAATCATACTTATACACTGCCTCTGCTTGCTGATGTGCTAATGTAAGACTTCAGCTGTCATTTTGATATTTTAATGTTAGTCACTACACAGCTCACAAATATTTAGAGAAAGTCCTTAATGTCAAACCTTCCTCCCACATAAGATAATTTAATATTTCTCATTATATATTTGTTGTTCAGTGCTTTAGCACTCTATAAGTCTTTATCCTGATTTTAAAATAATCTTATCATGTATTTATAATAAATTTCCATTGATCTCACTTTTGAGTAATTTCTTTCACAATGGCAAGGGTAATAATCATATTTCTTTTGGCACATACATTCAGTATTTACCCTCCCTGCTGTGTAAACACACAGAGAGCTGGTATTAGGAAGATTCTGTTCTTCCTGTGTATGTCCCTGAAAAATACCGGATCATAACCAGTTGAAACACCATTAAGAATGTTTACAGAAGTAATTGACAGGGACAGAAATTCTCCCTGCTGAGTGTAATCATGTAGGTCTGATACAAAACACATATCCCCCAAATGGCAGAGCCCATCAGCAGCTTGCCTGCCAGGTTTTCTTGCCTAAGTGTAAAATAAGGTTGTGAAAAGCCATGACCCATGGTCTGGCAGTACACACAGACCCTTCAGTCTCCCTAATGAGCAGATTGCCTGACCAAAGGTTCCTCTTCACAGCACCAGGATTTGGTGCAGGGCTGCCCAGCGACCCTGAGCAGTGGCCACTTCAGTCCTCTTGAATCTTAATTAAGAGGGTTCAGGCCACAAGTGAGAGGTTGAGGAGACAAATTTGCTAGTGCAGCAAAATCCAGGAGTTTTCCATTTTTGCAGTTTTGTGGGAAATGTATGTATTGATGGCAAAACAGTCCAGGTTTTTAAGAGCTAGGCAAGGCACCAAAATTAAACTACTTTAAATTCAGTCTCTGGCGTTTTCTCTGTAGATATAAGCAGCCCATTTAGCCTTTTCTACATTACTTACCCTACCTGCAGCACAGGGATAGTATCTGGTTGGTATGGTTACGGGGTGTGTTGGTTAGCATGAGTGGAGGTGAGAAAAGCCAAATAATAGTAGCTTCTATTAAGCTGTTCTGCTTCCTTCTCTATCTACTTGAGATTTGTTTCATGTGCACCTACCTAGATGCTTTTTCATGCATACAATTTACACAACAGAAATTTACAATCTATTAAAGAAAAATTAGCCCATTAAAGAACAAAGAGAAACATCTTGGTGTAAATTTTCCATGCTATTGTGGCAGTGTATTTGTTTGCACAGATATACACCAGAAAAAACTTTGGGTTTTTTGTGTAGTGTTTATAGTGTTCTAAGAAACAACTAGAGACAAATGCCTATAATTTATTTTTTTTGTTGCCTATTCTTAATATTTTTCTTTTTCTATCTGAGTGGAATAATCTAGTCATAAATTTTCCTCATGACATGTCAATTTTTGTTTTTTATTATTATTACTATTTATCAGTATGCATGCCTGACTCCCACCTTGGTTCCTAGTCTCTACCATCTGATGTCTCTGTAGCATCACTGATGCCCTTGTGAATGGCATTTTCACCCCCAGTACTGTCACCTCCCTTATGGCTTTTAATAAATGATTTTTACTGCTAAGCCTTCCAACACCATTACCAACTCTTGTTTTGCTGTTCTTGTGCCTGCCACACATCTAATTCTGAACAACCTTATTTTCTGCCCCACTGCAACCAAGTCAAATCCTGCTGAAATGCCTAGTGCAACAAAGAGAGTGGAGATGCTCATTGTAAGCACAAAGGCAATAAAGCTGCTTTAAATATTAGGTAATACTGAACTTCAAACCTTTGTGGAATGCAAACTTGATTAATGTTTGTTTGATAAGACATTAGTTTACTTTGGTTACTTCTTTCTAAAAGTTTAAGCTATAGCTCATTGGAATAAAGCTTTCCTTTTACTCCAGCATAGTGTGGAAATTGGCTCTAAGTAAGATACTGAGCTTCACTTAGCTGGGAGAAGTGATGGTATTTTTCACCTTTAATGGAAAGAGAGGCAACTCCATAGTGGAATTTCCTATATAGTATTAGCAACAGGTGGCTAAAGGAAAAAAATGTTCAGATTTGCTGTGCATTAACTCATCCTCTTATGAGGCTAGCAGGCAGGTCAGTAAGACGTAAATCCTGGTTTCATTGAGTAGTTGTGGGCTGACAACAGATTTCAAAGCAGAGACTGCAAAACCAAATATTTTGGCACCTGGTATTTTCTGGAAGAATAATTATTTTGGGGCTTCCCCAGTTCCACAAGATTGTGACTTTCTTATGTGGGATTTCTTGACTTTCAATGATGGTTTTCTGTACTGATGAGGACATGTTATTAGTTGTAAATTTTCAAGCTATTTAGAATCTATTTTTGTTTGTAATAATCTTGGATGAGTTTCACTATATGTTTCCTTGTTTGTATATGTTAGATTGTAAATTTTAGATGAAAGATGACATAACTTACTGGAAAGTAATTCTATCCCAGCCCCAAATTCTCTGTGGCTGCCCAAAGTAATTGTAAAAATTTACCTTGTAAGAAAAGTTCGAGATGGGTGAATTGCTGAGGACAGATAAAAGCATACCTATTTATCTTTTTTATATAAGATGATATGAGTGACATGTTATGTTAGGCACAAATAGTTCTGAAAAATAAGTTTTGGAGCTTTTTATCATTTAGTATCGTAGTAATGCAATACGCAGAGGTGATGTTGTTGTGATAAAAAGGTAAAGGAACAAATTCGGCAAGCTATTCTTATGAAAAAGAAACTACATATTTCATCCTAGTATTTGTCCTTGTATCCAGTCAGATGGGGGTAAAATATATAATTTGAGTCTTTGATTAAAAGTGAAGATAAAATAAACTAAAATGTTTAGGAGAAAGGGAAATACCTGAAGGATAAAGTCTGAGTATATGGATTTGAAAGACCATGCCTCAGGAAAAATATCACTCTCTTCCTTAGGGTACATATCCTGGATGAATCTAGAAAAGCCACTGCTTTATTATATTTCAAGAGCAAAAGTATAAACTTCAGTGTAAGATCTGTGTAAGCATCAACACCTTAACTGAATGTTTACTGGTTTTCCTTGTAAGCAGAGTTGGGTTTCCTAAGTCAATGTATGAAAAAGGACAAAAAGGTACCAGCATACTTAATAGCCCAAATGGCAGAGACCAAAATGCAGGGATTTGTGGTGTTCAACATGAGATGCTTTGGAAGAAAGGTGAATCCATGTTGTGTGTCGAGTCAGTTGTGTAATGCCCATCCTTCTTCTTAAATTCTACAGGCAACCAGTTTGTATCTTGAAGCCTGAAATTCAACTAACTGTCTTATCTGTTACTGCTTAAGTTAAAATATTATGATGCCTTCATAAGGTTATTGATCCACAATACCAAACTCTTTGTCTTCTGATTAATACTACATTAAAAATTAAATACAGTTATGTTGTTTTTAAACTAAAACTTTAGGTATATAGCACACTAGACTATGTGTTTTTAAAGTCAATAATGCAAGGGGTACAAAGCATTAAAGATGAAAGCTGCTTTGACAATTACTGATAATGCTGTCCTAATGTTTCTACACTTCTAAGTAGCTGAACTCTGTAAGGTGGGAACTGGTGATTCATTTCTTGTTTTCCTTGTTATGGGCTGTGTGTGCATGGTGGTGGCAATGTGGGGGCACTGCAGCTAACTGACCTTAGACCGTCCTTTTCCAATGGGTGGAATTCCTTGCAAGAGGCACTCAGCTTCCCAGTTACCAACTGAGCTCAAGATCTTCAGCTGTCCAAATGAAATGATGTTGAATTTTTTTGTGGAGGAGTTCCGTTGGATAGTGTAAAAGTGTGGACCTCAGAGGAGACTCAAGAGATTAATAGCCCTTTTGCCCTTCATGAGACAGGATCAGTTACCTCTATGCCAAGAATTTTAGTAACTTTTTTTTCATGAGGTTTAATCCGAATCCTTGCTCCAATTTGCATGTCATTATTGCTTGCTAAATCTACCATAAAAACAGAGAACGTGTTTTTCTCTCCTTCTTCATGGAAACTTTACATGTTTGAGCCTACTCAGTAATTTTTTTTTCTTTAGCTTAGGCAAGCCTAGCTCCTTCATGCTTTCCAGCCTTCTGGTTACTTTTGTGGCTATTCTTTAGATACAGTTACTCAACATCTTTATTATGGTGTGACCCCTGAAACTAGATACGGCGTTCTAATGGCAGCTTTTGCAGCATTAAATAGAGGAGCATAACTACTTCTCTTATCTTCCAGGATACATTTTTAGGGTCCCATCCTAGAATGATACTGAGTTCTTTCACATCAGCATGCTGTTGGCTTAATCTGCAATCCAAAAGCACCAAGACTAGAAGTTACTGAAGACAGCAGTGGGGGTAGTAATAGAGAGGGCAGAAACTAGCTGGAGAACAACACCTAAAGCGCAACTGAGACCCAAAGCTAGATATGTGGGCAGGCTGAGTCCAGGTAGAGAAAGAAAAGCATATGCATTCCCGAAGGGAGATTCACAAGTGCCATTCCTGAAAGGAAATGGCTCTTTTCTGCAGCTGAAAAAGAGATTCATGTGGCAGTGATACTTGACAATGTACCAGAAGCCAAAATTCAAATTTTAATAAAATTTTACTGAGACTGAGCTGTTGAGCAAAGAAATCTTTCTATTGTTTTTCTCACAGGCTGCAAACTTAGTGATGAGATGGGATGCTGTTGTGACACCTGTACTTTGTGTGAAGGAACAGTGTGAGCCATGCTCAGGGCATAATGAGTTCAGATCGAATAAGCAATCAGGGCATGGCTCTTCAGGTCTAGTTCTCCTAAATCGTAACTCTATTTGTGAGCATAGCTCAGAGCACCAAGAATTTTGGTCATACCAGTAGCATTCCTCACTGTGATTGTTTGTTTTGGAGGTGTTTTCCATTGCATTATTTTGTGCTCAGCAGGCTTAGAGAGCTGCTGTTTCATAAGCCTTTCTTAGCTCCCTCTTTAACTTGCCAGCTTGTGAGACAGATCAGTCCAGCTGCAAGACAGGCACTGACTTGGTATTTCCCTCTGAAAAAGCACAAGGAATCTCAAAGAAGTCCCTAGCCACATTGATACTGATTAATTTGTGAAGCCAAAGATGGATTTTGACTGAAGCTATTTCAGATTATTCCTTCAAGTGAGATTGGGACAGTTGTCCTTCAGACAAGACTTAAGACACCTTCACATTAGCATTAACAGCATCATTATGGCAATACAAAACTTTAGCGCAGACTGCTAAAACTGTTGAGTGTATGCAAAGTTTCCCAGACAGATTTTATGACTTCTATTGAGCTGCATCTCTGCTGCTGGCAGTTATGTGAGCAAGTGATGTAGGATAATCTGGTTATATTGGATGGCAACTGCAGTATAGACATATCTTCATGTCTCATACAAAAATGATGTCTCCTACTGTACATCCCTAGCTAGAGAGAGAAATATGTTTTTTTTCTTTGTGTGTTAGACAGGAATCTCTGTTTGAAAATATCCAATAAGTTTCTTGTCCTCCATGGAGGAGTGACTGGGGAAGAACATCTTTTAAAGCTCGGTTCAATTCATAGCTGTTGGTGCCTGGAGATGATAATGACTTGGTTCACGTCTCAACAGAGTGAGCTCACCCAGGCAGGCCTAATATCTGACAACTTGCTGGGGCATGTCACTGCTGTTTCAAAGTTTCTGTTACTTCTTATCAGAACAGTAAGAAAGACTTAGGTTGTCCTCAAGGAACTTTTCCATAATGTCATCATTGCTGATCACATTAGCAGAGAGAGCTGCAGACTGTGGCATGCTTGATGCTGAGATCCCACTTCCTGGACGCAGTGATTTGCAATTAGTTTCTGAGCATGCCAGGTGAGGTGGCTGGCCCTTGAGGGCTGTTTCTCCTCAACAGCAAAAAGTTATTCAGCAGATTAGTGCAATACATTGATTTTTAAATTTTTTTTCCTCCCAGTGAGGTGTTAGGCATAAAATTAATGTCTTTCATTTCACCTATGTAGGATGGTCATTGCATCTCTAGATAAAAACAATATTAATAAAAACAGACATTTATTGCCAGTCCAACTGCCAAAAGCAAGAAGGGGTCAATATGGTCCTTTTTATATCACCACAGGCTGCTTTCTCAAGGGTGTCAGTACAAAGAAAAATGTAATTCTAAATAAAATTTCATATTGTTTTTCTCTTTGTTATTATATATGATGTCATGCACTATCAATGAAATGCCACTGCATATATGTGAATATCTACCTGTGAGCACTTAACTTGTACAGTCTTTTAAGCATGATTCTCTACAGCATTGTCTCCTACTGTGTATCTAAAACCTGTGATTTAGTGTTAGTTTTCTCATTTATATTGGTTGGTTTGTACCAGATGCTGAAGTAATAAAAGTATTTTTTTGCTTGTTTTTACTGTTAAGGGTGCTAAAAATCACTGTGTGAGGATTTCCATAGTAGCATGGGGAGTTGGAAAAGCAAGTATCAAGGTAATCTGAAGACAAAAGTAATTTTGTTTAAACTGTCATTGTCAACTTTCATGATGAAAGAACCAAAGAGAAGTGAAGTACAACTTCTAAACTGCTGAGGTAGTCACTCTTCATGTGTGAAAAAACCCCAAAGGGGCACACCTATACATGCCACTGGTGGCTTCCTTCTCTTTATATTCAGCTTTTCCAGTTTTGTTAAGTGTTCAGCATTATAAGTAATTCTGTAAGAGAAAGATGTGCTAGAAAATATGTAATGACAAACAGAGGGTTTCACTTTAGGTTATTGGACTGAGTGTGTTTCATCTGGGTAGTCACAATAGGTTATCATCTGATGAATATTTGTCTGCCTCTTTGAAAACAGATGGGAGATATAGCCCTGTTCCTTGGAGAAAAGTGCTCCCACATCAGAAACTTCATTTGGCACTTTGTATGGAGATAAAGGAGTCACTCCATATGTTATCAGAAAGATCTAATACAGCACTGGCCTGGTGAGGCTGGAGGGTCTGAACCAGAGGAAAACAAGGAAAACCTTGCAGGGTAAAAGTCAGAGATTTACTTGCTTCTGTTTGTTAACATTAGCCAAAAGTTTTGCCCAATGCATGATTCTTGTGAGAGGAGTAGAAATATCCCCAGGCACCAGCACCTCATCCCATCGACCCCTAACCAGGACTCTTTTATTATGAGGAAATTTGCCTTAGATTCCTGGTTCTCAGCTGCAGTGTACATTTTCATGTAGATTACCCTTTGCCAATAGGACAACTGAGAGCCTTGGGTGTTTTACCAGTAAAAGTTAATGCTTCTAGCCCAAATGTGTGGTAAAATCTATGTTAAAGTTGATAGATTTTTCTTCTTCTATGTTCCTGTGGGAAAACTGTTCTTGAACCTCAGCTTTTCAATGAATGAGAAACCTTCATATAACTTCCAGTCTTAAAAAATTCCTGGCTAACTCATATTTTTATATTGGCCTTCATCTTATATAGCCCTTTTACACTTATTCTCTTCTGTAGCTCTGAGATTTCTGTAGAAGATGCAAATAACCTGTTGTACTCAGGATTAAAGATGGGCATGAACACAATTTTTCAGAGATTGAATGAAAAATATGGAGAGTATTTTGTGTAACTTCTTGACACCCCTCCCTTCCTTAAAAGTTTAATTTGGTCCAGAATGAAATGTCTTTTTTTTTTTTTTCAGTTAAAATTATTTTAGGAAAACTTCCTGATGTTTAAAGCAAAAAGTAAAAACTTTGGTGGTTTTGAAAACATCAAAACAAAATATTCCAACGTTTCAGAAACAGTTAATTTAAAAGCAGCATTATATTCCATTTTTTAGAGAGGTCTAATCCATAATTAGTTAATTTAGTACGTTATAAAATGTCTCTTTATGTTTGGAAATCTACAATAGCCAGAAGCTCCATCTTCAGTGTGTGGTGCCAGTGAGTCTCAAAGTTAATTTATGGGTGCTTCACAACACATTCAGAGAGAATCTCTATTCTTTATTGGATGAAGGGGGGAACATTGTCACCGAGGATGAGGAAGAGGCTAAGGTACTTACTGCCACCTTTGCCGCAGTCTTTAATAGCCAGAGCAGTTTTACGCAGGGTATATATCCCATTGAGCTTGAAGACAGGGATGGAGATTAGAATAATCCCCTCATAATCCAGGAAGTGTTAGTCAATGACCTGCTATGCCAAATGGACATGCACAAGTCTATGGGGCCAGATGAGATCCACCTGAGAGTACTGAGGGAGCTCGCAGAGGAACTTGCCAAGGTTGGGGAGGTCCTGGATGACTGG
>VZZY01000455.1:241-27663 GCA_013400335.1 Eurystomus gularis
AGTTTCAAGCCATCCCCCTTGTCCTGTCCCAACAGGCCCTGCTCAAAAGTCCATCCCCCTCTTTCTGACAGGCCCTTTGATGTCCTGCAAGACCATAAGAAGGTCTCCCTGGAACCTTCTCTTCTCCAGGCTGAACAAGCCCAGCTCTCCCAGCCTGGCCTCACAGGAGTGATATATACATTTCCACAAAGCTGTATATGTCATGTCATGTGAGAAGAGAGAACTTTCCCAGCAATTTGTATTTTTATATTTATTTCTGCAGTCTTGTTCAGTTTATATTTGGGTCCTCTAATTTGCTGTCTCACCAAGAGACAGTGGAATCACCAAGATTGCTGTTGCCTCTTCTGACTCCTTTTCCGGCCTCTCAAGATGCTACATAGATGCTCCATCAATAAACACAGCCACCAGCCTAAGTCAGACAGCACCATGGTTAGGTGCTGGGACAGGCTGCCCAGGGAGCAGCCTGTGGTGGAGTCACCGTCCCTGGAGCTGTTCAATAAATGAGTAGACGTGGTGCTTCAGGACATGATCTAGAGGTCAGGGAGATGTTGGGATGAAGGTTGGACTTGATGATCCTAGAGATCTTTTCCAACCTAAATGATTCTATGGTTCTATGGTTTTCCTGAGCTATGTCTGTACATATTTCTCCATCACTGAAACAGGGACATTCTTGTTCTTTTTTGACTGGTATGTTGTGAGGCTAGCACAATTCTCTCCTCTTTTTCTCATCTTAGCTAGGTGAGGACAGTTATGACAAGGAGCAGAGACAGCTTAGGACTTTTAAGTTACAAGGCATCATACATACCTCCTTGTTACCGGCCAGGTTACACCTTCCGAATTGTCAGGTTTGTTTCAGGACGGTGTATTCTACAAACAAACAAACAAACACTCTCTCACCTTATTGGCAACAGTTCTTGCAATAGGACTCTACCTGGGATGCACATCTCAGCCCAGAACTGCAGGGGAAAGTCCTTCTTGTGGTTTGATTGCATGGAGGACTTAAGAGACCATTCTCCTCTTCCAGCTCTGCAGCTGAGAGGGAGCTGAAGTAGCACAGGATATATTCTGATTTATATATGTGCATGCCTAGGAGTAAGGAAGGGAGGGTCTGAGCATGCTGCTTAAAATACTGCAAGGGTTAAAAAAGGTCTGAAGTCTTGGGTAGTGATGTGTGTAAATAACTGGGTGGGAGTTTGGGTTGCGTATCTTGGATAAAGTCTGATTCCTGGTCAGTAATACCTGTTCACAAGATACTTGCTCAGATGTTCCTGCCATGTTCATGTGAGCTAGCAGCCCAGTGTGAGCCCAGCTAAGCCTTCTTCTCCTCCTCCCACCTCTAGCTGCAGCTCTACGACATCGAAAGCAGCGCCAAGACTACGATTCTGAACTATTGCTCCTATGTGCAGTGGGTCCCAGGCAGTGATGTGGTGGTGGCTCAGAACAGAAACAGCCTCTGCATTTGGTATAACATTGACGCTCCAGAGCGAGTCACCATGTTTCCTCTGAAGGTAAAGCTCTGGAGACGTTGGTTACCTCCAGCAGTGTCTGTTACTTCTCGTCACGTGTGTGGGAATAGTCAGGGCAATATTGCAGAAGGGAGACAGAAGGGAACTGCCAGTTTCTCCTGGACAAAGTATGAGCTCATCTGTCAGCTTTGTGGCAGGCATTTCTGGCAGGAGCTGCTCAGTGGCTTTTTCCCTTCCCTCTGTTGCCATAAGGACGATGTCTCCTCAGTGTGAGCTCATTCAGTAGAACTTTAACCAGCAGAGCAGTCGCAGTGCGGTCCTCACATCCCTGCTACCGCGCATACTTCAGGACTCGGGAGTGCTGATAGCTGGTACTCTTTCCAGGGAGATGTTGTTGACTTGGAACGGAGTGATGGAAAGACTGAAGTGATAGTATCCGAAGGGATGAACACTGTGTCCTACACCCTGGATGAAGGCCTCATAGAGTTTGGAACTGCCATTGACGATGGGGATTATCACAGGTAAGTGCTAGATGTACCACATAGTGATGGCAAGTGGCCCACTTCACCTAACAGGTCAGCAATCCATGAGCTACAGCAGCACAGCTTTCCACATGGAGTGGAAGTTCAGGCTCTGGGCATGATGTTGGTGCTAGGTCTGGCTACAGTATGCAGCAGAGTCCTTCAGGAGCCAGTATTCAGCTTTTTCACCCTCACAGTTCTGTGGTTTCAACCCTGGGGGCACAAGAGACTGGCCAGTCTGGTCCCACTGACACTGACGGGAATTCACCGAAGGCAGTTTCCAGTTAACTGCCGTGAATGCCTGTGTCTTCCGTAGCAGCCAGAGGTGCAGTGGTACTTGGGTGCTCTTGCTGCTGCCCCTCCAGGAGTGGTGGCAGTGCCTTGGAAACGTTCAGGAGCTGTGCAGAGTAAAAACTGCCTGCCTGAAGCAGCCGTGGTAGCCACTGGGCACTGCCGACACTGTTACAGCGCTTTAAAATTGACCAGGAAAGAAAATTTCACATGTTCGTAGCACTGCTACCACGCGAGAGACTTCTTTGCACCAGGGACTTGCTTCAGACACAATGCTTTGGCTTGCCCCACCCTGCTACAGCCTCTGCTGAGCACCTTAGCCCAGGCGGGGATCACCTAGACCGCTGAATTTTCCCCCGATATGTCAGGCCCTGTGTTACACAGTCCTCTCCAGAACTGGTCACACCCATCTTGCGTTGTTTTCAGTGAACTCTTGTTTGGAAGTTCGTTCCTCAGCTGAGGACTTTCCCCAGACAGCTCTCCTGTCCTGTTACTGAACGTCTGCGACTCTCTCTGTCTCAAGGGCTGCTGCATTTTTGGAGACACTGGAAATGTCCACAGAGACTGAAGCCATGTGGAAGACTCTGAGCAGACTGGCTCTGGAAGTGAGACAGCTGCACATCGCAGAGAGGTACGGGAAGTGCTGTAACCTCTGACTGGCTTAAACACTCCCTTTGCTGAATCCCTCAGAGAAACCAGGGTCTCACTAAAGGCGTGATTTGTTGTGTGGCCTGGAAGGTTCACTGCACTGGAGAACTACGTGTTCTCTATTTCAGGCAGTGGCTTTGCCCTTTCATCCTAGACAGTCATGCTAGAACTGGGGGCAGAATGACATCGCCTTGTAGCATAAGTTTTTGCAGATGGCAGCATGTAGCAAAGCTTCAGGGAGCTGATAGCCACGGGCAAGCTCAACGCATCTCTGAAGCCTGGGGAAGTGAAGCATGAGCACTGGTCATCTCCGTGGCTTGTTGCATGGAGCAGGGCTAGAGGCACATCTGAGCATGGCTCTTGATAAAATCCTTGCCATGAAGCAGAGCTGCGTCACCTCTGCAGCTTGCAGAGCAGGGTCTGCTGCCCAGGTTTCGATTTTATTTTCTTGGACCAAAAGTGGGCAACAAAACCCCAGTTACTGACTACCTGCTTTGCTCTTTCCAGGTGCTTTGCAGCTCTGGGCACCATGGCAAAGGCACAATTTCTGCGTGAAACCAACACCATTGCAGACCAGGCAGCGCAGGAGCACGTAAGTCAAACATTTTCTGCTGTGCAGGGCAGCTGCTGTCCTGTAAACACACATTATCTTCTGTGTGCATGCACACCTGCATCCTGCTACAGACCAGTACCTGGTCATGTAGAAACTACTGGCATAATCCTTCATCCATGCCTGCCAGGTCCCTCCTCTGGCTCACAGTTTTATAGTGCTCCTGTCTTGTCACCTCCGTGATTCTCATCTTCTTCTTTAGTGTCTGTAATGACACAGAACCGTCCTGCCGTCACCTCCCTTGTCTCACCCCAGAGCGTGTTCTCTCACCCACCAAACTGTCTGAGCTAACTGCTGTTGTCTGCAGGGTGGGGATGGGACAGACCATTATCTGGTGCGTGCCCGCCTGGCCATGCTGGACAAGAACTACAAGCTGGCAGAGATGATCTTCCTGGAACAAGTGAGTCAAGGAACAGGAGCAGAAAAGGTCTCATTTATTTCTGAGTGGGGAGGGTTGTGCCCTGGTGTGAAAGAGAAAGGGAAAAGGTTGCTTGTTCCTGGGAGAAGAGTTTTTGCCCTGTAACAGAAGGAGATATTTCTTGTTCCAAGGTTAGGGGTGCCCTGAGGTGCACGAAGAGGGTGAGGAGGGATGTATAGCCATGTAAAGGGGATGGTACACTTTTTCAAATGTTGTCTGTGCACCTAACCCTGCCCACTCTGAGACCTTAACAGCGATGTGTCTGCTGTGTGGAGCCTTCAGGCTGGCACTTTGCTCTCTGACACAGAATGCCACTGAGGAGGCCATGGACATGTACCAGGAGCTGCACATGTGGGATGAATGCATTGTGGTTGCCGAGGCCAAGGTACAGAATATAGCTGTGCTGGGCTGTGGGTGGGGTTTGCTCGATAAGTCTTCTGGTTGGGAGCCCACTCAAGGTCTGGGCTGTCTTCACGTGCCCTGTCAGGACCTCACATCTGCTTGGAGGGACTCCAAGCAGAAGGGAAGGTTGCACTGATCTAAGTATGGCACTGAGTGAATAGTGAGGGCTTTGAAAAGGAATGGATGGTGCAGTGGTACACAGAGCTGGCATTGTGGTTTCTGCTAACTGGGCAGCAAGGGGTCTAGTGCCGTGAACTGGCTGTTCAGAGCCTGAGGGATGAGCACCACAACATCTTGCCTTGACCAGGTCGACTGATGCTGCATTTCTCAACAGGGACACCCAATGCTGGATAAGTTGCGTCGGGGTTACTACCAGTGGCTGCTGGATACCCAGCAGGAAGAGAAGGCTGGGGAGGTCCAAGAGCAACAGGGGGACTACCTGGCAGCCATCAGCTTATACCTGCGGGCAGGGCTGCCAGCCAAGGCAGCACGGCTGGTCCTGAGCAGGGATGAGCTCCTGACCAATGGGGATGTCATCAGTAGGGTCTCCACAGCACTGATCAGAGGGGAACTGTATGAACAGGTGAGTGGCCCATGCCATTGGGCTTTCTTCTTAGTGACATCAAAGCTCTTACCTGTCCTTTGCATCTGTGAGATACAGGGGGACTAAGCTGGGAAGTAGCAGATGCAGTTCTGTGTGGATAGCGTTACAGTGAACGTCTGGGAGGAAATCTTGACTGCACCCATTATGCACGGGGGAGGTCTAGAATTACCGTTGTTAGTCAGGAGAAAGATCACAGCTCAGTGGTGACATGTGTCCAAACATGTCTGAGTGTTCAGTAATGGTCAGGGAGGCCCTTGGGAAGGCAGGAACCAACAAGAAAGGAGATGTGAATCAAACCGAAAACTTGGTATCACTGTGGTAAAGTACAGCACTTCCTCATAGCAGAGTGAACAATGATGGTACAGCTTTCATATAACGATAGTCTAAATGGAAAAGCTACGGAAGAAAGGTCAGGTTGGCCAGGGCGCTGAGCAACCTGCTTTGGTTGAAGATGTCCCTGCTCGCTGCAGGGGGTTGAGCTAGATGAACTTTAAAGGTCCCTTCCCCCCAGACCATTCTATGGCTCTATAAAAACAAAGGACATTATGAAGACAATCTGTAGAACCACGAATATCATGGAGAACTGATTATTCTGTCTAAAACCAAAAAATGTTGGTAACTACTTACTATTAGGTGGCAGTTTTGAAACAAAAGGGTGTTTTTCACACAGTGCATAATCCTGTCAGTGTGAGGAAGCAGAGCTGAGCCTGAGCAGCCTACAGCCCAGGGTCCTGGCCAGCAGCAGCCTCTTGCAGGTGCTTAAGAAAGGAATATCTTATATTTGCAGGGCAGGAAAATACAGGGTGGTGCTTTCCCTGCTTTCATGGTTTCCAGCAGTCTGCAGACTGTAGCGTGCCTGAACAGTTTTATTTTTATATTTAAGAGCTCTTGATAGATTTCACTTCCATGAGCATGCCAAATTATTGTTTGAACCATCTCTACTTTGTGTGCTACACTGTTGGCTCTGAGTTACCCAGTTCAGTTATGCCTTGTGTGAGGAAGACCAGTTCTTTTTGTTGGCCTATTTTATGTGCCCTACTTAAATTACATTTCTCCAGTCTCATTTTACCTTTGGCATTTTCTGCCCATTTCATTTTAACCCAGGAGAATTTTGTGCTTTTCCAAACTTGTCACCTTTTCTTAAACCTTCAGTTGGAAGATGACGGTGGGACTCATTGCTGCCAGATACTTTCTTACCAAAAGTGTAAATGGTCCAAAAGTGATTAGACAAATAACAGAGGTAGATTCTGTTAAAAGCCATTAAATGTGGTGATGTGAGGGCGTCATGACACAAACACAGGAAGCTTCTGCAGTGCAGCTTGTCAGAGGCAGATACAGTGGAGGAAAGGCTGGTGTACACTTGCTGTGTTCTTACAGTCTTTCTCTAGACCTGTGCTTTTGCCGCCATTCAGATACTGAAGGGAAGGAACCTTTGGTCTGTCGGGATGGCCTTTCTTATGTTATGTTCTAAGTTCTACAAGCTGTGAGTCTCATCCCACTCTGCTGGCCACCAGCCTTTCCTACAGAGTAGAAACCTCTGCAAGAGGCTGAGCTTCTGCCTTCACTGCTCATGCCCATGTGGCCATCTGCATAGTGGAGCTCCTGTAGAAAAGGCTGTTGCTGCACCAGTTACTGCGCAGAGAAGGGAGGCTGTCTCAAAAACTTACCTTGTTAGACGATGGTACCCCAGAAAAACACTTGGCAGAGAGGACAATGGTCTCAGCACACTCAGTCTTTCCTAGAAGTCCTCTTTATCTCCGTGCTCATGGTTAATGGGGAAGCTGATGGAGACATCTGTGTGGCAGGACTGACCAGCTCTGTACATGGGACTGGTAGGGTACGTGATAGAGACGGTGGCTCTGGAAACCAGCAGCTTATATTTATCATTAGGCTGGAGACCTGTTTGAGAAGGTCGGGAACCCACGGAAGGCTCTGGAGTGCTATTGCAAGGGCAGTGCTTTCCTGAAAGGTACTGTGTGAAGTATGTTTGTCCCCCCATCCCTTGCCAGCAGGATCGTGGGTACTCTGGCCTGGTGGCAACATGAGCTGTTGCCCAAGAGCCCTGAGATGTCTAGATGCTCTGAAGCTTCCATGTATCGTCTCAATCACTGTATGTGCTTTCACATAGTTGTACCTGCACACCCACTCCCAGAGCAGCACCCTGTTCCCCCACCCCTGATCATGCTGAGTGCACTGGCACAGATTTGGTCCAGCTCTCCACAGGGTCCAGATTGCTGGGTAGCCCATTGGAGCTGGAGTCGATTAGCCAGTCACCATTCTCCTCCCTCTGCGCCCTGTCCAAGACCCATGTTCTCCTCATGGTTCTGCTTCCCTGCTGGACTCAGCTGACAGCTCTCATGTCCCCTTGCAGCGGTGGAGCTGGCTCGCCTGGCATTTCCTGCAGAAGTTGTGAAGCTAGAGGAGGCCTGGGGAGACCATCTGGTGCAGCAGAAACAGCTGGACGCTGCTATTAACCACTATATCGAAGCCAGGTGGGGGCAGATGATGGCTGGATAACCAGCACCAGTATAACCTGGCAAGCTATGAAGCTGAGATAGTTTGCATAAATCAGCGGGGGTTTTGCCTGAGTCAGCCCTCTCAACCCCGCTTTGCTGGTGCCCCTGGTGCCGTCTCTCCTGGCCCTGACCACAGATTCCTTCCTGAATCTCTCCCCAGGACTTTCAGCCCTGATTACTCTTCCCTGCTGTCCTGGTTCTTCATTCTTTCCCCTTAGCTTTGCCAGTTATTCAGGTCCTTCTTGCTCCTCTAAGAAGAATCAGGCAGCAGACCACTTTGGTCTCCATGGCTTTGCGCAGCTGGAGGAGACGGCTGCTGGCTTGTGGGCTGTAAAGAGTTATGGTTTTGATGCTAGGTGCTCGATTAAGGCCATTGAGGCAGCCCTGGGAGCCCGCCAGTGGAAGAAGGCCATCTACATTTTGGACATGCAGGACAAACAGACAGTGGCCAAATATTACCTCAAGATTGCCCAGCACTACGCAGCTTTGCAGGAGTACCAGGTGAGGCCACAGACCACCATCGTCGCTGCTCTGCATGTCCTGTGGGACTGCTGAGCATGGTCGTTTCCCTACAGGTTGCGGAGGAGCTGTACATCAAAGGAGACCAGACCAAGGATGCCATTGACATGTACACACAGGCTGGGCTCTGGGAACAGGCTCACAAGGTAGAGTCAGAAGCTAAAGCTTCTGGGGACCTCACCCTGCTTGGTGAAATGTCTTTTGTCAGGAGGTGGTGGTGCCTTGTGCACCAGCACCTGATCCACAAGCGCTCTTCCCAAAGGATGTGTAGCCAGCAGGGAGTGGGTCCGTGGTGCTCCCACCCTGCCTGTGCCCCTCTTTAGTTCAGCAGCCCCATGTGGGTGCTCTTGTGATGCTCTCCAAGGGCACTGGGCCTGTGTGCTTTGGGCACAGTGACAAATGACCACCCATCCTCTGCAGAGCATGTGGCATATACACCAGTTTGCAATGGGGAGGAGGTTGTTTTTTCCCGTCTCCTTCACCACTATCATGTATCAGGAAGTTGCTGGGCAGTGTGCTGTAGTTTGTCCCATGTGTGCTCCTTTTGGCAGCTGGCAGTCAAGTGTATGAGCAAGGAAGATGTGTCTGTGCTCTACATAACCCAGGCCCAAGAGAAGGAGAAGCAGGGCAAGTACAAAGAAGCAGAGAGGTGAGCATCATCTTGGTAGTAGTCCAAGAGTGAGCCCTGAAAGATGGCTGTAGGGAGGAGGAGGTTTCCTGGTATGGGGGTGGAGTTTGAAAAGGTCAGAGGTACTCTCTCCACACGTGGAGACCTAGAGCTGATATTTCAGAGTTCATGGGAAGAGGCTTCACTGACTGGTAACATATCCTTGTCCACCAGGACAGAAAGGAGGTCCAGGTGGGGTGCAGTGGGAAGGCTCTTCTGATTGGTCTTGATAAGACACGGATAAGATATCTTATCCTCAGATAAGATATAGACAGTGGAATGTTTTCCATCCAGATTACTAATGGTGTCAGTTCTAGATTAATCGCAACACAACAAGGGGATAGGTACAGGAACAAACATGGCTGTGTCTGATGCCGTGGTACCTGATCTCAAGGATGCCCAGTGCATGAAAGGGAGCATACAGCTGGTGAGGTCATGTTGGGCTTAGTCTTTCTGCTGGCCTATAGGAGCAAGTTGAGCTGACATTGTTGTGTACCGTCCCAACAGGACTGAGAGCCTCAAGTTGGGGGACAAGGTGAGAACAGGTCACTGAAGCCCAGAGGCTCCCTCCAAGTCACAACTCAGGTTGACAAGTGAGGCTGGAGGGAATAACTTTGTGCTACTGCAGGTGATGATGGCCTAACAGAAGGGCTCTGTCTAAGCAGTGTTTGGCCTTGCAGCCCACACCAGTCATGCTGCACACCAACCGTGTCTTTTGGTGGTGCCCCGACCTGACTCCAGCTGGGTGGGATGCAGAGAGAATGGAGGGCCTGGCTGTGTCCTCAGCTGAGCCAGGTGACTGTGCCTGTGTCCCCAGGCTGTATATCACCGTGAATGAACCTGATTTGGCCATCACCATGTACAAGAAGTGTAAGATGTACGATGAGATGGTTCGCCTCGTGGCCAAGTACCACAAGAACTTACTCAGTGATACCCACATGCACCTGGGCAAGGTGAGTGCATCTCCTGGCACTCCTGGATGATCAGTGCGACAAAGCAGACAAGAGTGTCACTAACTCATTGTCTCTGACTGCAGGAGCTGGAGGCAGAAGGACGCTTGCAGGAGGCAGAGTACCACTACCTAGAAGCTAAGGACTGGAAAGCCACAGTGAACATGTACCGAGTGAATGACATGTGGGAAGAAGCTTACAGGGTAATAATCCCATCACAGCTCTCCCACTGCCCAGCTTTGGCTGCAGGATCCTGGTAGGAACTGCTCTGTCTCTGTTCCCCACAAAATCTGAAGTCTTGGCAGACACTAGCCATCTTCAGCATGTGGCACAGCTCTGGAGGCCACAGCTTGTGCCTGCTGTTCTGCAGGGCTTGACCCCAGCCTCTCTGCAGCACTGCTCTCCTCTGGGCTTGGCTCTGCTCCTAACCACAGCGCCGTGTTGTACCTCAGAGGTACTGCTCTGCCCATGGCCACTCGGCACAGCCCCACCCCAGCACTGCTCCCACCCAGCACGGACACAGAGTGCCAGGGGTCACTTCTGCCGACCTAACAGCCTGGGGGCTGTGCTGAGGGGGCAGCAGCCTCTTTTCTGCTCTGCCTTGTCTCACTCGCGTCAGTCCAGCGGTGGCTGCAGAAGAGTTCCTCAAGAGAGAACAGTTCATGTGGTGGTCCCTCGTGATGACAAGCATCATGTTGAGCCTGCAGAAAAGGAGGCTCAGGAGAGACCTTCTTGCTCTCAACAGCTCCTTGAAAGGAGGTTGGAGCCAGGTGGGGTCGGGCTCTTCTCCCAGGGAACAAGTGGCAGGAGAAGAGGAAATGGCCTCAAGTTGCACCAGGAGAGGTTGAGGTTGGACACGAGGAAGAATTTCTTGGTGGGAAGGGCTGTGAAGGGCTGTGCCAGGCTGGGCAGGGCAGTGGTGGAGTCCCCATCCCTGGAGGGGTTTCCAAGCCGTGGAGATGTGGTGCTGAGGGCCAGGGGTTAGTGGTGCCCTGGCAGTGCTGGGGGCACGGCTGGACTCGGATGATCTTGAAGGTCTCTTCCAACCCAAATGACTCTATGATTCTATTCGATGTGAGAGGGGAGCCCTGGCTCAGCCTGCTGAAGATGAAACGGATGCATTGGGCTCTTCCTCTTTCTTCCCTCTCAATAGGTGGCCAAGTCACATGGAGGAGCCAACTCCTATAAGCACGTGGCCTTTATGTGGGCAAAGAGCCTGGGAGGAGAGGCTGCTGTGAAACTCCTAAGCAAATTTGGACTTCTGGAGATGGCCATTGACCACGCGGCAGACAGCGGGTAAGCAGGTCCATCAGCCCAGCACTCCTCTCCCATCTGCTTGACTGGAGAAAAAAGGGCTGCCCTAAGATAACTATGTGTGGATGATGCTCTCCCATGTCGCTTGGCTCAGACAATCTTGTGACCTCCCCTTAGGGTTGAGCCAAGGGACTCTGCCACTATCAGCAGGTGTGAAGGGCCTGAATTTCCTTAGTGGGAGGTCTAAAAGCTCCTGTTCTCTGGTCAGGAACAGGAGGAATGGGCAGTGCCATTCACTGGGGACCCTCTATATTCCCCTCTCTCTCCCAGTGCCTCATGCTCTACTTGTGTCTTGCACTGATGAAGGCATGTCCTCACAGCACCTAGTCCTGCTCTCACCCCGTTTTGTCTTTTGTTGCAGTGTCTTTGAATTTGCTTTTGAATTGTGCCGCTTCTCCATGAAGCAGAAGATGCCAGAGATCCACTTGAAGTATGCCATGTTCCTAGAGGATGAGGTAATTTTACCCCCTGGCACAGGTGGGAGTTCTCTGGTCACTCAGCTAATTGGACAGTTGTTCCTAAGGGCAACTGCAGCAGGCACGTTTATGGCTGCAGTCACCAGAGTTCAAGGAACCACTGGAGAGAGTCCAGCAGAGGCTGTGGAGATGCTGAAGGGCCTGGAGCATCTCTGTGCCCAGGAAAGGCTGAGAGCCCTGGGGCTGCTGAGCTGCACAAGAGAAGCCTCAGAGGGGATCTGATCAATGCTGAGCAAGAGCTCAAGGGCCCATGGGGGGCAAGAGGACGGGGCCAGACTCTTGTCAGTGGTGCCCAGTGACAGGACAAGGGGCAGTGGGCACCAACTGGAACCCAGGAGGTTCCATGGGAGCAGGAGGAGAAACTTGTTTGGTGTGAGGGTGTGGGAGCCTGTGCCAGGCTGCCCAGAGAGGTTGTGGAGTCTCCTTCTCTGGAGAGATTCCAAAGGTGGCTGGCCGTGATCCTGGGCCCCTGCTGTGGGTGAGCTGCTAGAGCAGGGGGGTTGGACCAGATGATCTCCAGAGCTTCCTTCCAGCCCCCACTGTGCTGGGATGCTATGAAAAGACTCCATGATTACCACCCCAAGCTCCCACGCACGTCTTTGTTTCAGAAGTTCTCTCTGCCTCATGGGAGTAGTGGAGGTTGGGCGATGGTGTCAGGGCATCCTGGCATCCAAGCCAATTCCTTCCTCTCTCTTAGGGCAAGTTTGAAGAGGCTGAAGCAGAATTTATTAAAGCTGGGAAACCCAAGGAGGCAGTGCTGATGTATGTATCCTTCCCCAGCCTGGCCTGCTGCAGCTCCTCTACCCATATGGCACCAGCCTGGTTGCTCCTCCAGCACTGGTCTGCTCCTTACCATCCCTCTTGTTCCATCTCACGTTGATTCCCCTAGGTTTGTGCATAACCAGAACTGGGATGCTGCACAGCGTGTGGCTGAGGCTCATGACCCAGACAGCGTGGCTCATGTACTTGTGGGACAGGCGCGTTTTGCCTTTGAGCAGAAAGAGTTCCAGAAAGCAGAGACCTTCCTGCTGAGAGCACACAGACCTGAGCTGGCCATAAAGTACTACAAGGTGAGCGTAGTCTGTAGCAACATCATTACCTTCCTCACTGGACGAGAACCCAGTTTGGATGGAGGAGGAGTGAAATCCGCCTCCCAGCTCTCCCTGTCACCTTAGTAGCCAAAGAGAGACCATTTACTTGGGTGGTTCCTAGTAGAACTTTATTCTGGCCTGCTCTTAGAAGGCTGAACCAGCAGAGATGTCACTGCATAGCGTGGCTCTCTCACAGCTCTGGAAGGAAGTGTCCTGCCACAATATGGATGGTCCTTAGGGGTAGGATGAGTGGATTTGTTTGGAGACTAAGTGCCCATTCCATGGAGGTAGCTTGGGTGAGTGGATAGACATAGGTGCCATTCTGGGGGAGAAAAGAGTTAGATGGTGCTGCTGTGGTTGTTTCTTCCAGTGGGTCCTCTGGCAAGATGGCATGGGAGGCTAGATGTGGTATGTGACACCAGGAGTGTGGGGGATCCTGCTGAACTGGTGAAAACTTCTCCCCATTGGGCTTATGCAGGAGGCTGGTATGTGGAGTGAGGCCCTGCGGATGTGCAAGGAGTACGTGCCTGGTCGGCTGGAAGAGTTACAGGAGGAGTGTGGCCAGGAGGCTGCCAAGAAGGGCTCCAGGTGAGGGGTGCTGTGGTCAGGCTCCGGTACCAGAAAAGCAGCTCTTCCTCTTGGCCCATGTGCTGATGCCTTACGTAGACAGTCTGATGGGATCCCTGGAATCTAGTGGATTCCTTCTTGAGGACCCTGGACTTCTTACTGCACAGGTTTCCTAACGTCCTTCCTCCCTGCTCTGGGAGACTCCAGGCTTATTCCTTCCATCCAAGGTCTCCCAGATGTCTTCTTACCGTGCACAGATCTCTGAGGTCTCCTGTACTGCTAGTGCATCTCCCCAGGGTCCTTAATCATAGAATCACATAATCATTTTGGTTGGAAGAGACCTTTAAGATCATCAGGTCACACCATTAACCCAGCACTCCCAAAGCACAACTAAACCATGTCCCTCAGCACCACATCTCCACGGCTTGGAAACCCCTCCAGGGATGGGGACTCCACCACTGCCTTGCCCAGCCTGGCACAGCCCTTGCCAGCAAGAACTGGTTCCTCATGTCCAACTTCAACCTCCCCTGGCACAACTTGAGGCCATTTCCTCTTGTCCTGTTGCTTGTTCCTTGGGAGAAGAGCCCGACCCCACCCTCTCCTCAGCGCTGGCTGTGTGCATTCTTCAGCCCCCTTGAAGGTCTCTGGCTTTCCTCTGCTGTGCCCCTCCCTGTGCTGTGCCCCTCCCTGCCCATGCCCTGCACCCAGGATCTCTGTGGCAGCATCCCTGTTGTGCTGATGGCTGACCTTCCTCCCTGCAGAGGAATGGAAGGGCTGCTGGAGCAGGCTCGGGAGTGGGAGCAGTCCGGGGAGTACGCCCGGGCAGTGGACTGCTACCTGAAGGTGCGGGATCCCAGCAACAGTGTCCTGATGGAGAAGTGCTTGCTGAAGGTAAGCTCAGCATTCTACTCTGCTGTTTAGGAGGTCTCCCACAACCTGGAGTGCATCCCAGAGGTACCTCAGTCACTGCAGGGCACAAGAGAGGATCTGGAGGCTCCAGTGACTGCAGGGTCTGAAAGCCTTCTTGGTGGCCATTCTGTGAGCCGTGATGGGCTGTGTGCTTACCCTGCCCTGCACTGACATCCTCACTCTGGCACCACTTGCAGCAGTGTGCCCGTGCCTTTGTGCCCTTATCTCCCTGCATTGAAGAGCTGGACTTCATGACTAAACCCTTGGCTAGATGAGGTCCCTTTCTTCTTCCAGTGGTCTATGTCCACCAGCCTTTGGGTTGTGTTCTTGTTCATATTTTCACTCATACCTGTGCTCTTGTGCCAACTTCAGCAGCAATTATGTCCTTGTCTGATCTTCTCCCATGTGTGAAAGTAGCTGGGCTTTGCTCCTCTGAATTGCTGAAGTGGGCTGATGTTTCTTCTCCCTTGCCCCGTAGTTCAAGCGCTCCCGACTCTCAGTGTTTTAGCTGGGACTGAGCTCTTCCCAGCTTCATCTCTATCTTGAACTGCATTCATCACTTGTGCTGATGACAATTTCTCTTCACAGGCTGCTGACTTGGCCATTAAATTCTTGGGTCAGCCACAGAGCACGGAGGTGACGCGGATCGTGGCTCCTCAGCTGGTGGCCATGAAGAAATACAGTGCGGTGGGTGCTGGCTCTTGCCCCCAGACTACTGAAGAAGCAGTGACATAGGAAGGGAGAACTCCAGCCAAGGGAAGGAGACCAGGTCACATCCTGGGGTGATGGGTGGAAGGCCCTATCCAGAGCTAGGCAGCGCAGAGTCTATGGGCAGGAGGAGGGAGAGGAAGGGATCAAGTCCTGGAATAGTGTGAGAGGGCCAGGCCTTGGGAGGAGGCAGGTAGAAGAGACAGGGGGTTATCTTTTGGGAAGAGGTGTTCTGTTGTTACTGTGTGCTGGTCACTTCCAACAGCACCAGCTCCAGCCTGGGCTGCAGGGTGCTGTTGGGGGTTGTCTCCCATGGGACTGTCTCTGGTCCTGCAGGCAGCTGAACTCTACCTCAGCTTAGACCTCATCCAAGAAGCTATTGATGCCTTCATTGAAGGGGAGGAATGGAGCAAAGCCAAGCATGTGGCCAAGGAGCTGGACCCCAGGTATGCCCTGGACTTCTCTTCCTGCTCCTTCTCCCACCCATAGATGATCTGTTGTCCTGTCGTCTCCAGGTTCCCTGGATTCTCCCCGCAGTGGCCTTCCCATGCTCAACAGAACACATTCTCCACAGTTGTCCTTCCCGAGCCATTGACCATCCTGACACTTTTCCATTGCCCCTCATCCCACGGAAATCGTTACCCTTTTGCCCCATCCCTCTCCCTATCCCCCCTCCCCTTGGCATAACCTGTGCATGCATTTCCTTCTGGAATTCCCATCATCCCTTTCTCTCCTCACACATACTGCAAAGTGCTGCCTGGACCCTTCCTTTCCCCTTCCACCAGTGCTCCCAGTAGCAGGCCAGAAAGTCACAGCACAGCCGTAAGTCCTCTTTTTCCCGAAAGAGACAAAGTTGAATCCGACCTCTGCACTGACGCAAGACACTTCTGGTCTTGCGGCCTGTTAAGGTTCTTTCTACCCATTAGGTCAGAGGAGTATGTGGACCAGCGTTACAAGGAGTATTTAAAGAACCAAGGAAAGGTGGATTCGGTACGTATTTGGGATGTCTCACAGGCTAGGGAGCGGTGTCAGGATCTGTGCAGATCCTAGGGCCTTTCTTATGGGGCTTTTGCCTGAACCCCTCTGCTGGGAGGCCAGGCTGAGAGAGTTGGGCTTGTTCAACCTGGAGAAGAGAAGGCTCCACGGAGACTTTATTGCAGCCTTCTGGTATCTGAAGAGGGCCTACAAGAAAGCTGGGGAGGGATTTTTGACAAGGGCTTGTGTGATAGGACGAGGAGTGATGGGTTCAAACTTGAAGAAGGGAGATTTAGATTAGAAATTAGGAAGAAGTTCTTCACTCTGAGTGTGAAGAGACTCTGGCACAGGTTGCCCAGGGATGTTGTGGATGCTCCATCCCTGGAGGTGTTCTAGGCCAGGTTGGATGGGACCTTGAGCAACCTGCTCTAGTGGGAGGTGTCCCTGCCATGGCAGGGGGTTGGAACTAGATGATCTTTAAGGTCCCTTCCAACCCACACGGTTCCGTGATTCTGTGATTTTATAAATATGGGCACAGGTGAGTAGTCTGCCTGTGCCTATGGATCACAGGTTCTGCGTGCTGATGGGGCACCCGGACCAGTGCTTCCACACCGCAGAAGGGGAGGGACAGTGTATGTGCAAAGAAACGACCTGGGTGGGCTGCTGCTGGCCTTGATGTGGGTAGGAAGCCTGGCCCGCACAGTTAATCTCTGATTGTTTCCATCCCCAGCTGGTGGGAATAGACGTGGTGGCTGCTTTGGATATGTACGCAGAGCGGGAGCAGTGGGAGAAGTGCCTGGAGGTGGCAGCGAAGCAGGTGAGTGCCTGTGTGATGGGAGATGGGTGTGGGGCCCTGGCTCTGCAGCCGGGGCAGCAGGAATGAGCGGGCAGGGCAAAGCAAAGCAGTCCAGTCTGTGAGGAGCATGGGGGTCACTGCGGCAGCTCAAAGACACCTCTCCACTGTCCCCTTCTTGGCCAGCCAGGCCTGGTGGGGAAGCATTAGAACCCAGGAGCATATTGGGTTTAAATGTTGTCGTTACTGGAGCACTGGAAGAAGCTAAATGGGTAGTTTGGACTGGACGTAATTGGTACCATGGAAACAGAGGGACTTGGAAAAGAAAGTCTTCTTTCAACATGTTCCTTAGAGTCCTGCCATCAGTAGAAATGAGGCATCCTTGTCGTGAAAGCATATTTGACATTTTTTCATTTTTACTGACCTTAAAATACCAAAATTACCTCAGCTCAGTAAAAAAAATGGAGAAAAGCAAAATGAAACTGTTTTACAGTGCTGTTCCAGTGCCGTTGTTACTACACAGGAGAAAGCTCTAGAAGACCAGGATCTACTGTGGGAGTTGTTCGTATTCAGTGGTTATTGATTGGTTATCAGTTATTGATTCGATTGCTCAATGCCCTGTCCAACCTGGCTTTGAACACCTCCAGGGATGGAGCATCCACCACTTCCCTGCACAACCTGTGCCAGTGTCTCACCAGAGCAAAGAATTTCCTCCTAATTTCCAACCTAACTCTCCCCTCTTCCAGTTTGAAGCCATCACCCCTCGTCCTATCACTACAGGCCTTTGTAAAAAGTCCCTCTCCAGCCTTCCTGTAGGCTGTCTTCAGACACTGGAAGGCCACAAGAAGGTCTCCCTGGAGCCTTCTCTCCTCCAGGCTGAACAAGGCCAATTCTCTCAGCCTGTCTTCACAGGAGAGGTGTTCCAGGCCTCTGATCATCTTCTTCATCTTTTTGCTATAATTAAGCCTATGTCAAACGGGACTTCCTTCTCTGGGTTTCTGTAAGGCCAAGGACCACAGCCAGACCTCAGCAAAGTGTTTATGTGATCAGCACTGCGAGGAGGCCTCCAGTCCCAGAGTCCCGACAGCACTTGAATGGTGGACTAGAGCAGCCATGCAAATTATGACCATCTCCAGTCCGTGGCATGTTTTGATGCACTCCTTCATGAGTCTGAGGGCTGGTTTGCGATTGGCACCTGTGGTGCCACGTTGTGGAGATGCTGCATCCTTTGGGTGTTTGCCAGTATTCCATCCCTTCCGTGACCGGCTGAAGAACAGCTTTATTTCCGCGTGTGAAGGGTCAGCACCGCAGCAGCTGGCCAGGACTAGAGGTGTCGAGCAGGGCCCAGGCCAGACGCCAGGTCTGCTGTGTGCAGCCGGTCTCTCATTACCTGGTCTCACCCTCTGGGGCTCGGGTGCGTGTACGTGCACCTGAAGCCAACCTGACCGAGTGATGCGTGTTCGCTTCGTGAGTCTCATACTGCTGCTTTCTGTGTTCTTCTCCAGAACTATAAAATCTTGCACAAGTATGTAGCTCTGTATGCGACCCACCTCATCCGGGAGGGCAGCTGGGACAAAGCCCTGAGCCTTTATGTCCACCATGGCGCACCTGCCAACCCACAGGTAATGAAGACAGCAGTGCTGCTCCAGGAGCCTGCGCAGAGCTGCTGTTCCTCAGCCTCTGCTTGGCATCAGGAGAGCTCCAGACTTTCACTGACTCCCCATCTGGTTCCCTCAAGTTTTCTCTCCTTTTTGTTGCAGAATTTCAACATTTACAAGCGTCTGTTTGTGGAGATGGTGAATGCATCTGGCATGAATTGTGCCGAGGCCTACTCCAGCTGGGCTGACCTGCGTGATGTTCTCTTCCATCTGGTGAGTGTGGGCCATGGCCACCACTGCCTGTAAAACTCTAACGCCCTGGAGGCTCCTAGCAGGGAAGGAAGAAGAACCAGTCTCTAGCCAGGTGACACGGGCAGTTATTTGCACAACACAAGGAGAGGGGAGGTGACCACGACGTGGATAGTAGAACAGCAGGATACGGTAAGCGGACTTGGCTGGGCAAGAGAAGTCAGGGAAGAAGATGACCCTGTGCTCGAGGCCAAATCCTAGAAGTGGGTCTGGACGCTGGCACTTGCAGAGCTCATTGTGTCACTGCTATGTGGGAGCCTAATCACAATATGCCTGCTTTTTGTCCTACACCGATGTTCAGCAGCCTGGATGGGGCAAGGACCTGGGGAAAGCACAGAACTGCTGAGCCTGGAAAATGAGAGTCCTCCCTACCTCACCAGAGATGCTTAGAGCCTTCTGCTCCTTCTTTCCCATCCCAGAATACCTCAGCCAGAGCCTGCAATTGCCTGTTCTCTGTTTCTGTCCCACAAATACCCACCTCTAGCACAAAGGAAATCCATAACTCCCACTTTGTCCATCCAGGCTCGCCCCTGCTTCCCATGCTGCCTGTGGTTGCAGTCTGTTGGCTCTCCCCTTCTCCCACAGCCTCCTCCCATCAGCACCCTCTAGGACCCAGAGCCCCCAAGGCTCAGCCCTTTTCCAGTCCCCAGAGGTGCCTGGATACTTCAGACCCTTCTCTCTTCCACCTTTTCCCGGGACTCAGGTGGATGAAGGGTGCTCTTGGGCTCTCATGTTCTCAGTCGCTCTCCTTTTCTCTTTCTCAGTGTGAAAACATAGTAAAGTCCAGTGAGGTGAACACTCCAGCTCATGAAGAGTTTGAAATGATGCTGCTGATCTCTCACTACTATGCCACCCGCTCCGCTGCTCAGGGCGTGAAGCAGCTGGTAAGGCTTTTGAAGTTCCTTTGCCAGGCCACCACTTGGAGTGCAGAACCCCATAGGGACTTGCAGGTTCCGGGCTATCCATAGTGCGCTGCTCCACTCCATGGATCACTTACACATCAGGGATGCGTGAGAATGGGACTATAGGGATCTGAGCCCACCACTAGCAGGTGAAACTGGAGATAGGCTTCTCTGACTCTTTATAGTGGGACCTGAGGCTGAGATGTAAACCAGTGGGAAGCTGATCCATATGCTCGGTGTGACTTGTGAGACCAGAGGCGCCAGTAGAAATTTAGAGAACACACAAAAATCTCGTCTTCCTTGATGAAGTCTTGATCCATCTGGGATTGTGGAATTATGATAGAGCTCTATATGAATGTGAGGCCAGAGCTGAGCTGGAGCAGGCTGTGAAAAAGAAAGGCAGCCACAGCTAGGACCTCAGGAGGTCACAGGGGAGACTGGGGCTTCCCCATGGATGCATGTGGAGATGTTGGGGCTCCAGAGACAAGTCAGGTCTGATGTCTTGGAAACCAGTAGAGACCCAAAGTTGTGGAATGTTGGGGTGTTGGATAGTCTGTTTTGGGACTATGAAGGAGGAGTGGCCTTCCCAGTTCTGATGGGATGAGAATCTATCTGGCAAGCAGAAAAGTGAAACCTCCCTTGAATTCCTCACCCCTACTCAAAAATTCTTATGTGAGCGAATACAAGAAAACAGTTACTGTGAGTGCATCTGAACAGCAGAACAGGTTTCTCAGAGAGCTTGGAGAGGCTCCACCCCTTGAGATTCTCACACGTGACCGGACATGTTCCTGAACAACCTCCTGTAGCTGACTGTGCTTTGAATGGGGCAGTGGGGTGGACTATGTGATCACCAAAGATCCCTTCCATCATCAACCATTCTGTGACTCAAATGGTCGTTTAGGTGGGGAAGGTTTACAAAGTGGAGGAACTTCATCTTCAGGTGCCAGTCCTCCTCTGTGTTCACATAGTGAGGGTACTTATGGTCAGGACTGAAGTGTTCAACCTTTATTTATTACATGTCAGGAATATGGACTAGGTGATCTCCAGAGGGCCCTTCCAACCCCTGCCGTTTGGTGGTTCTGTAAGATGTGGGTGCAGAGTCCCTGCTGTGAGTCCGGGCAGTATGAGCTCATGAGATCTCTCCTGACCTGATCATTCTGTGCTGATGGCTGAGGCCTTGCTGTGCCCTGTGTCTGCAGGACACGATGGCTGCCAAGCTGTCCATCTCCCTGCTGCGCCACACCGAGCTTCTCCCCGCAGACAAGGCTTTCTATGAAGCTGGGATGGCTGCCAAGGTAAGGGCTCACTGCTACCAGAGCAGCTGAGGAGGTGGAGAACCCTGGGCTCAGGGATTCTCAACTTGATCTTCCCCTGTCCTCCCCTAGCTGCTGTGGAACAGCAGTAGCCGGGCACTGGCGTTGGAGACCTCTCCTCGAACGGCCTCTGTGCTGTGTCATGGTGGTCGGCAGGGGAGGGCAGAGCTGAGCTAGCGAGGGGCACCAACTGCAGACCCAGGGGTGGACCAGAGGCCACGTTATATTCCGTGGCTCTGCCAGTGCGGATGTGGGACTCCAGCCTTGTCTGGGTCACCCAAGAGCTCCCTCGCTCTGGAGGCCACGGGCTCTGCCCATGTGCCCCGGCGCAGTGACTTGGGGCGAGCACAGCAGCATGTTCTCACTGATGCTGGCTGGGCCATGGCGCCCGACTCCATGCTGTGGGACAGCTTGGGGCTGGTGGGCTGGTTGTCCCAGCAAGCTTTAGGGATGGTGGCATGAGATGTGCACTCTCCTTCCCCGTCACCTGTTCTGCAAGCAGGATGTGGTGGCAGGAGCAGAACCACATCACTTCTAGCCATCGCTCGGGGAGGAGAGTCGCAGCTCTGAAGATCAGCTGCCTGGGCTCACTCAGGGTTCCTCTCTGTACTAGGCAGTCAACTGGGAGAACATGGCATTCATCTTCCTGAACCGCTTCCTGGACCTCTCGGACGTGCGTACAGTGTGCTGGAGGGAGGGTCTCATGCTGAAAATGGGCTGTAGGGCCAAAACAGACCCTCAGCCTGGCCAGGGCGCTCCTGGGGCTCCGACATGGCAGCACCCGTTTGAGCTGGTGCTGCTGGAGAGCCCTGACTGCGGCTCGCCATGGGTGCACAGCACCACGTACCCTCACACCAGCTGTGGAAGGACCTGCCGCAGCCCTGCCCATGGCGCTCGGGGTGTGCCGGTGCCACCACGGCTGCATGTTGCAGCAAAGAGCAGGTTGCCCTGACAGTTGAGGCCCATAGTCTTCATGGCTGCAAGCGCCAGTACAGCTTCTGGGACAAGCTCATCTGAGCTGTTCCAAGGGAAGAAAAAGTCACCCGAGGGGTGGAGGGAACGGCCCAATGTTTTAGCCACTGTGATACAAGACTCGGGAGTCCCCTCCTTCTTGACCAGCAGGTTGGTCACCAGAAAACACCAGACCCTAGGAAGCTGACAGACATTACTGTACCAGTCTTCAAGTGCTGTCAGCAGCTGCTGCAGAAAAAAAAAAAAGAGCTCCTCATTTCATCTTCCCATTCTTTGAGGCCACCTGACAAGTTTGAGTGCTCCAGGGGCACACATCTAACACGGCAGAGGATGGCCACAAATGGCACCTCCCAGGAGGGCCCAGTCACCACAGCACTAACAGATAGAGGACATGGTTTAGTGGTGACCTTACGGTGCTGAGTTAACGGTTGGACTCAGTGATCTTAAAGATCTTTTCCAACCAAAACGATTCTGAGTCCATGATCAGCAATGCCATCTTCACAATGTAGATGTGCTGTCACCTCCAAGGATGGCATTGCCCAGTGCTCCACCACTTCTCCTTTCTCAGGCCATTGAAGAAGGGAACTTGGATTCTCTGGACCACTCTGATTTCCAGAGCACGGACATTCCCTTTGAAGTGCCGCTTCCAGCCCAGCAGCACGTGCCTGTGAGTGTCATCTGCTTTTTGGGGATCCTCTCAATGTTGATCAATATCTAAAGGGTGGGGGGCAAGAGGATGGGGCCAGACTCTTGTCAGTGGTGCCAGCGACAGGACAAGGGGCAACGGGCACCAAGTGGAACCCAGGAGGTTCCATGGGAGCAGGAGGAGCAAGTTCTTTGGTGTGAGGGTGTGGGAGCCTGTCCCAGGCTGCCCAGAGAGGTTGTGGAGTCTCCTTCTCTGGAGAGATTCCAAAGGTGCCTGGACACGATCCTGGGCCCCCTGCTCTGGGTGAGCTGCTGGAGCAGGGCGGTTGGACCAGATGATCTCCAGAGGGCCCTTCCAAGTCCCATCATTCTGTGATTCTTAGCTTCGTGAACAGTGAAGCTGCTTCATGGCCCTCTGAACAAGGACCAGGGCAAGGGTGGGACATCAGGCGCTGCAGGAGATGTACCCAGCACTGCGCTGTGCCCCCCGCCACCACAGGCAGACACGCAGCCCCGGCATGCATGCACGCACGCACACACACGTGCCCTTTCTCATGTTCCCCACACATGCCCCTGCACACGTGTGTGCACACGCGTGTCCTGCAGCTGGGTGCTGCACAATGTGCAATCTCAGGAGGTGCCCTGGGCTCTGCCCCGCAGGAGGAGAAGCGGGAGGAGGTCAAGGACTGGGTGCTCACCATGTCCATGGACCAGCGGCTGGAGCAGGTGCTGCCACAGGACGAGCGCGACACATACGAAGCCTCACTGGTGGCAGCAAGTACCGGGGTGCGCTCCCTGCCCTGCGTGCTGACAGGTGAGCGCCCGGCTGACGTGTCGCGACAGGGTCTGAGGGGGAGCTGGGGCTGTGCAGGAAGGGTAGGAGAAGAGAAACTGTCTGTCTGTGGGACCAGGTCTGCAGGAGATGGAAGGCTCCGGGTGGACCTTAGAGCGACTGTCCGACACCTGACAGGGCCCATGGGGAGGCGGGGGAGGATCTCTTCTCCAGGGGCTGTAGCGACAGGACGAGGGGGAAGGGTTTGAAGCTAGAAAAGGGCAGATTTAGGTTGGCTATTAGGAAAAAGTTCTTTAATAGGAGGGTGGTGGATCAGCAGAACAGGTTGTCCAGGGAGGTGGTGGAGGCCCCATCCCTGGAGACATTCAAGGTCAGGCTTGATGGGGCTCTGAGCAACCTGCCCTAGTTGGAGCTGTCCCTGCTGACTGCAGGGGGTTGGACCCGGTGGCCTTTGGAGGTCCTCTCCAACCTGACACGTTCTATGAGTCTATGATTTCTCACTGTGTGGGTGACTGAGCAGGTTGCACAGAAGTTCTGGCAGCTCCATACTCGGAGATACTCAAAAGCTGTCTGGACACACTCCTGGGCAACCAGCTGTGTGTAGCCCTGCTCAAGCTGGGGGGGTTGGACCCCAGAGGTCCCTTCCAGCCCCCTCCCCTCTCCACCCCAGTCTGTGTTTCTATGGTTCTGTGACTGCTCAGTCTCCCACGGCACTGTCCAGGCTGCCAGCACCGACACCGGTGCAGCGCCTGGCCCGGCTTTGTCCCCACCAAAGTGGCCTATCCTGGCACGCGCTGCCCCCCACTCACATGCCGCAGACAGCGTAGACAGTTTGTGCTGCAGGACCTGGAGTGGGTCAGAGAAGGGGGGAGCAGGGCTGGGCCACCAGCAGCAGGGCTTTGGTTCCAAAGGTAGGAGGCCATCACTTGATGTGCTTGGGTGTCCTTGCCAGAGGGACAGGCCTTCACCCTCCTTTGGCCCCACCACTGTGGGCACCTCCTTCCTCATTCTGGGCTCCAGAAGCCAGCAGTGACCTTGTCCCCCAGCCATGGGAGCTGCCCTAGAGGGAAGAGGTGCTCAAGGTTGGGGTCTGCTCTGGGCCTCGTCTCATTTCTGAGGTTGTCGCTGTGTGACCAGGGTACCCTGTGCTAAGGAATAAGGTCGAGTTCAAGCGGCCAGGCCGAGAAACCAACAAGGACACGTGGAACAAGTTCCTGATGGCTGTCAAGGTGAGCCAGGCACCCCATGGGGCAGGGGCACAGGCTGAGCTGTTCAGCCCCTCCTGCTGACAATAAAACTGTCCTGCTGGGTGGAGATAGACTGAAGCAGGGTGGCTTTAGTGCACCCTCCCTGTGTGCTGCTGGGCAGGACCAACCTCACTGATGATGCTGGGGCAGACCCAGCCCTGCCCATGCAGCTCCCTCAGCCCCCGGGGTGCCCCCGAGGAGGGGGGAACAGTGCTGCCCCTTGTCACAGCCACGGCCTCTTTCATTCTGCAGACATCCCACAGCCCCGCGTGCCAGGACGTCCTCAAGTTCCTCGGCCAGTGGTGTGGGGGACTCCCGAGCACCAGTTTCTCTTTCCAGTGAGCAGGAGACCATGGCAGCTTTCAGTCCTGTTCTCAGCTCCACTTCCACCCCAATAAACGTCTCTCAAAGCTGCTGTGCTCCTGTTTGTCCACAGATGTGGAGCCCAGGAACATGCGCAGGTCCCAGGGCACAGGACCCTGCACACACACCCCCCTCTGGGCCTCCACCCAGCTGTGCTAAACGTGTGCCCTAGAGCAGGAGTGTGGTGAGGAGCAGCTGAGGGACCTGGGGGTGTTGAGTCTGGAGCAAAGGAGGCTCAGGGGAGACCTTCTGGCTCTGCACAACTCCCTGAAAGGAGGCTGGAGCCAGGTGGGGTCGGGTTCTTCTCCCAAGGAACAAGTGACAAGAGGAAATGGCCTCAAGTTGCCCTGGGGGAGGTTGAGGTTGGCCATAAGGAACAATTTCTTGCTGGGAAGGGCTGTGCCAGTCTGGGCAGGGCAGTGGTGGAGTCCCCATCCCTGGAGGGGTTTCCAGGCCATGGAGATGTGGTGCTGAGGGCCATGGGTTAGTGGTGCCCTGGCAGTGCTGGGGGAACGGTTGGACTCCATGATCTTGAAGGTCTCTTCCAGCCAAACCAATGATATGATTCTATGATCTGTCCACATCCCTGGGCCTGGTGGGGGTGAGTGTGGAGCTGGGCTTACACCCCAACCACACTGTCCTTCCGTTGGTGGGCCCAGCCCCAGCAGAGATCCACCCTGGAGAGCCCATTACAGCAGCTGGTGTGAAAATGAGAAGTTTATTTACTCAGCGAAACAAAGAGGGGGGGCCGTCACCTTCCTCTCCTTGGCCTGTCTGAGCGCAGGCACGGGCAGCTGACCCTGTCTGCTCTGCGGCAGGGCCACCGGGACCCAGCCCAGCCCCAGCACCTCTGCCCACCCCACCGCTGCGGGTCAAACAGCGATGGGGTTTTCGCTGTGCCAGGAAGGGCCCTGCAGCCTTGGGGGGGGAGAGGAGAGCCTGGGGCCCATGGTACCTGCCGGGCTAAGGCTGCCTGGTGACCCTGGGCAGCGTGTCTGGAACCTGCAGAGTTTGTGCCAGGCAGGGTGGTGGGGCTGGGGGGAAGGCAGAGCCCTCCCCACTGCAGCCCACCCTGCCCACGGGGCAGGAGCTGCTTCGCTGGCTCGCAGGGTCCTGCAGCACCGCCTGGGAGGGACCGAGCAGGGCTGAGGGGGGGCTCTGCTGTCGGCCACGCTCGCGCCCGTGCCATGGGACTGCGTGTGCTTGGACACAGACCCTGCGTGGCCGGCGTGGGTGGGGGCCCTCGGCAGCAGAGCTTGCCCCCTCCCGTCCCCCAGCGTGGCCCACGTACTGCGCTCACCTCTCCACCTAGGTACAGGACTCAGCCAGGGGCTCCAGGAGCTGCTGGACCTCACGTGGAGGCCGCTCCTTCACCGTACTTGGCCTGGGCAGCTGGAGAGGGAAAAAAAATATCAAAAACCCCAAACCCGGAGGTGGAGGGCGGCAGGGATGTGCGAAGGGCTGGGCCAGGCTGAGGGGGACAGCCAGGAGAGAGCAGGCTTGGCTATCAGGTGATGATGAGGAGGGTCCCTCTGCAAGTGCCCAAGATGAAGAGGTGCCAGTCTGTCACCAAGGCCGGCTAGAAGAGGTTTCAGACGTGACATTCCACCCCCCGCCCCAGCCATTGCTGGGCAGCCTGCTTGTGGGGGAACGAGGGCCCAGCGGAACCCAGCACCTTCAAAATGCAGCAGAAAGGCAGCAGTGGTGGGCGAGAGCACCCGTGGGACGTACCTGCTCCTTGCCATAGCTGCGTGCGCAGGGCCCAATGCCCCGGAGGATCAGGGCCACCAAACAGCACCTGCCAGACAGCACCGCTTCTGCGACCACCAGCACCATGGAGGGGATCCAGAGCGCCAGGGCTGTGTCCTGCAGAGCAGAGGGTCGGGGGCTCCTCAGGAGTGTGGTCCCAGCAACGTGCACGTGGAGGAGACAGAAAGGACAGAGAGCAAAAGAGAAGAAGCAAGCAGCAAGGAAGCAGAGGCAGAAGGAGGCGAGCAGGCGGCGCGGTGGCCCTGCAGACTCACATAGATGCGTGTGGTGTTGAAGGGACAGTCGTTGGTCACTATGGCTGCACGGGCGTCAGCGGGCAGCGCCGAGCTGTTGCAGCCCATGACAAGGTGCCTGCCCCGGCCGTGGACGGTGAGGGCGATGGCCAGAGCCAGGCCCGCGCTGCACGCTGTGGACAGGAGGAGGTTCAACAGGGACACGCTCAGTAGGGTCCAGTGCTGCGGCAGCAAGAGGAACACATGAGAGCGGGGCTGGCCAGAGCCGGGGGAGGTGCCAGGGCTGGGCACCCTGTGTCTCTGCACCCCACTTTGCGGGGTCAGGGGGTGCTGGGAACCCCACGGACACCTGAGCGAGCACATGCAACCTCCGTCCCCTTCCAGCACGGCTCAGCCCTGTGCTCGGATGAGGCTTTTGCACCTTTTGCCCCTTCCGCCCCTTCCATGAGCCTGGGAGGCCCGCACAGCCCCGTCCTGTGTGGCCGGGAGCCCCAGCACCGGCCCAGCTCTGAGAGCCCAGCACCCCCAGCAGCACCCTTGCCCATTCTGAGGGAACCCAGGGAGGACCCTGACCCTGAAGCTTCACCCACCACAGAATCCTTTTGGCTGAAAAAGACCTTTAAGCTTGTTAAGTCCAACCAGTAACCCATCCCTGCCAGGGCACCACTAACCCCTGGCCCTCAGCACCACATCTCCACGGCTTGGAAACCCCTCCAGGGATGGGGACTCCACCACTGCCCTGCCCAGCCTGGCACAGCCCTTCACAGCCCTTCCCACCAAGAAATTCTTCCTCATGGCCAACCTCAACCTCCCCTGGGGCAACTTGAGGCCG
>VZZY01000455.1:28735-64760 GCA_013400335.1 Eurystomus gularis
CGTTCCGGGCGTAGTAGAACTTGCTGAACGCCTCCTCCAGCAGAGAGGTCAGCCGGCTCTGGTCGGCCTGCGGGGGACGCGCCGCGGTCAGCGGGAGGCCCGGGCCGGGCCGGCAGCTGCTGCCTCCGCAGCGAGGGAACGGCCAACAACGAACCCCAGCGCGGGCTGGGAGGGACCTCTGGGGATCATCGCATCCAGCCCCCCTGCTCCAGCAGGACACCCGGAGCAGGCGGCCCAGGATCGTGTCCAGGCGCCTCTGGAATCTCTCCAGAGAAGGAGACTCCACAACCTCTCTGGGCAGCCTGGGCCAGGCTCCCACACCCTCTGTGCCATGGGACAAGCCACCCAAGTTTGGGAAAGGAAGGCAGCCCTGTGTCCCCAGCCAAGCCCCAGGGCCACTTACCTCACTGATGAACCCAAGCTGGACCAGTTCAGCTGCCAGCTCCTGGATGTTGTCATCTGCAACACCAGGAAAGGGTCTAAGTCCCAGGTCCGAGTGCGCTGCTGGCACCAGAGCATGGGAAGAAAGGCACTTACTGGGCTGCAAGTCACAGCTCAAGTGTCGATTCAACTTGTCTTCCAGTTTCAGCAGCAACGTCAACTGCAGGGTGGAGAAGTTCTCATGAGGGACTGCAGTCCTGGGGGCTGCCACAGGCTGCAGCCACCACAGCCAGCCAGAAGCACCCCCAGAAATCCCACCCTCCTCCAGAACCCCACCAAGCAACCACATCCAGGTCCATCCAACCCACAGCCAGCAGCACCATCCTGCAGAAGCAGCCTGAATTTCGGGGTGGGCCAAAAACATTCACTACAAGCCAGGTCACAAAACCCCAGCACAGTGGGGTGGGAAGGGAGCTCTGGAGATCATCTGGTCCAACCCCCCTGCTCCAGCAGCTCACCCACAGCAGGGGGCCCAGGATCGTGTCCAGGCACCTCTGGAATCTCTGCAGAGAAGGAGACTCCACAGCCTCTCTGGGCAGCCTGGGCCAGGCTCTGACACCCTCACACCAAACAAGTTTCTCCACCTGCTCCCATGGAACCTCCTGGGTTCCAGTTGGTGCCCGTTGCCCCTTGTCCTGTTGCTGGGCACCACTGACAAGAGTCTGGCCCCATCCTCTTGCCCCCCACCCTTTGGATCTTGGTGAGCATTGGGAAGATAACCCCTCTCTGCTCTTCAGCCACAGGCACAGGGCTCTGGGTCCCAAAGGTGGCAGCTGTGGCAACAGAGGACCCTCTGTGACCACCCCAGACCCCAGCAGCACATCAGCGTGCTGGAGCACCCCAGCACACCACCCCCACACGGCGCGTTTGGCCAGGAGAGGGGCAGGAACATACGTGGTGCTTCACGCCCTCCTCCACGGACTCGATGTTGCACTGCATCAGCACCACCTGGAACCGAAGCAGAGACCCCCGTGACCGACTGCACGGCTGCCTGGGGACCGCGGGGACGGAGCTCCCGGCTCTCACCTTGCGGGTCTCCACCTCGGCAGGCTCTGGAGTCGGGGTTTTCACGGATGGTGGAGCGATGGGAGATTTCACTACGACCTGCTGGGGCTGCTGGGGACGGGGCATCCCAAAAGCTGTGAGTGGGTAGATACCATTCCTGCGAGATGGGAGCAGGTCTGAGGTTCTGCCTTTCCAACACTTTTCCAGTCACGCACAGGTAAAACTGCCCTTAAAAAAACCTCTTACCTTACATCCTCCAGGAACTTGTCCAGCTCCAGTGCTGGAGATTGTGAGAAGCTGGGGAAAAAGAAAAGTACCAGGGTGAGAAGCCATCTAACAGAACCATCCACTGGAGACTCTTCAGATGCAATTTCAAACCCCACGCCCTAGACGACAGCTGTGTCAGGGGCAGGATGAGTGTGGACAGAGGTGAGACAGGCTTCAACCCTCCTGTACAGGAAGGAACTATTCACAGAAGCCAAGGATGAGGCAACGTTTTAATTACAGCAGAACAGGTATCCCCACCCTGCAGACGGTTGTCCAATGCAAACAAGAATTTGGAGGCCTGCCCAGTACCACCATGTTCCTAGCAGGGTTTTTCAGAGCCACATGAAGCCTGCGTCCCATCTCCAGACCCGCAAAGAACCTCTGGTGACACAGTGTGACCAGATGTATCACTCCAGACCAGGAACTAGAAACTACACCCCAGGATTTAGTGCCCCGCCCAAAGATTCCTCACTGGAGCCTGGGATACTTTGCTTCTCTGCCATTTCTTTCCCAGATTGCTCATTCAGCTTGGTGGCTTCTGAATGATGTGTCCCAGAGGAAAGCTTCCTACCAATTCATTTTTAACCCCCCAGCCTCTAACTCCACTGAATGTCGTCCTTGGTGGCTGGTAGAGGACAGAAAACACCGAGAGCTCCTCCGCTCTGTGCCATGACGGGTCGTACATCCACTGCTCTTGCTCTTCCTCCCCCTCCAGCACCGTTCCTCCACACGGTGACAGTGACTCCCAGCCCCCCAGCCCCTTGGTGAGTCCCAGTCTCCTGACACACCACACCCGCTCTCCTCTACAGCTGCACAGCAGTGCTTCCAACAGTCCTTTCCCGAGGTGTCACTTCACAGCCCTCTCACACAGGGCAGCAGATCCTCTTGCTCCACAGCAAGTTGTCATCTCCTGCGTGGCACAGGGGGTCCACAACACAGCAAGTGCCTTGTTTCTTTCTGCTTTCGACTAACGAGGAGACGCAGGTTCGCCTAGTTTACCAGCTCCCCAGTACAGCACTTCCCTCACTTCAGCTTTTTAGTGTCCACTTGGCCACGGCTTCCTTTGGACTGGTTCCAACACAGCCTTGAACAGCTGGTCCTCCCCATACTGCTGCCTTAACGGTGCTTTGAGGAATTCCAGAGGTCAGCTGGAGACCATGAGCTGCTTGAATGCTGCCATGATCCCACCACGCGCTTTGCTGGTCCATCAGCGCTGGTGCTGGCCACACATCTGCCACCACTCCCTGACCACACTCCAGCCCTTTGACACACACCGTCCGTGCCTGTCCCACCCTCCAGCGCAGTGGCCCTTTCTCAGCAAGCACTGACAGATCCTCTAGCAGCTCTGTTCAGTGGCACTGAGGAGCCACCAGAGATGCTGCTCTGACATTCCATGTCACTGCCACGTTTTCCTTTTCCAGCACCTCCGAGGTACTGCCCTAGCAAAAAGTGAGTCCCAGGCTGGCAGGTGCCCGAGAGCCACCCGCCCCTCTGCAGATGGAGGTCCCAGGTACTAACGAATCTCTCCTGCACAGCTTTGGCCGTTCACTCTTTATCCTCCATTTTGAACCTTTAATTAACAACCACCGCTCCCAAGGGAGCCCAGCACCATCATTTACTAGCGCTATGACGATCGGAGTATCCGTTTTTAGGAAGGTCCATCTGGCTCAAAGAGCTTCCCAAATGAACGGTACTTTTTCCCCCCGCACCATCTTGGTTGCACCAGGTTTTGCTAAGGACTGTTCCAACTACAGTGTGTTCATTTCCCACCCCTCCATCTGGGGACAATTCTCATCTCAGGTACATGGAATCTGCATGGCTGCAAGCTCTTCCTTCACCCAGGAGTTACCCTCCACAGAACTTTGTGCCCAGGCAGAGTGACTGCTCCTTCACCACCAGCTCCCCATTGTTTCCTGGTTAATGGTGAAATACCAATCACAGAATCACAGAATCCCAGGTTGGAAGGGACCTCAAGGACCATCTGGTCCAGCCTTTCTTGGAAAAAGCCCAGTCTAGACAAGCTGGCCCCACACCCTGTCCCACTGAATCTTAACAATGTCCAGTGCTGGGGACTCCACCACTTCCCTGGGAGATCATTCAAGTGGCCGATTGTCCTTGCGGTGAGAAAGGTTCTTCTTATGTCCAATCGGAATCTCCTCAGGAGTAACTTGTACTCATCACCTCTCATCTTTTCCATGGGACTCCTTGTAAAAAGGGAGTCTCCAGCTTCTCTGTAGCCACCCTTAAAAAACTGGAACATGGTGACAAGGTCTCCCCTGAGCCTTTTCTCCAGGCTGAACACACCCAGTTCTCTCAGCCTTTCCTCACATGGCAGTTTCCCAGTCCTTGGTCATCTTGGTGACCCTTCTCTGGACCCGCTCCAGCCTGTCCACATCTTTTCAGTACAGCGGGGACCAAAGCTGAACCCAGTGTTCCAGGTTTGGCCTGCCCAGTGCTGAGCAGAGTGAGATAATGACTCCCAGCCTCTGCTGGTGATGCCCTTGTGGACCTGTTGTGATCTGCTGGTTTTCTTTGCTGCAGCAGCAGCACACTGGTTACTCATACTGAGCTTGCTGTCCACCAAGACCCCCAGGTTCCTTTCCTGTGGAGCTGCTCGCCAGCCAGGTAGATCCCAGCTTGTGCTGCACCCCTGGATTATATTTTCCCAGGTGCAGGACCTTACACTTGCCCTTGATGAACCTCATCAGGTTCTCGTTAGCCCACCCTATCCAGGTCTTCCTGCAGGGTGGCTCTCCCTTCCCAAGTGAGATATACGTACATAGGAACACCGACAGGAACTTGAAGGGAAGAGTCCCAGATCCCTCCGTGCTCACCCCAGGGCCCTGGCATCCGTTCCACAAGCACCTGAGCAGCCTGTCCAAGCACGCCACAGGGTACTCACATCATCTTGACTCCTTCCCGGTCCACATGATTAATCTCTGCCAACACCGCGCTCATGTCAAGGTTTTTGGTCATTTCTTCTAAAGCATTTTCAGGAATCATATCTATTAAAAGAAAGAACAACTGCAATTCCTTTCCAACCTAAGAAAAGCACTAAAACCCCAGAAGTTCTAGGCTGTTGACCCCCGAGCCGCCCAGAGCAGGCCGGGCACCACCGTCCCCCGTGGCTGCAGCTCTGTGTCCCAATGCCCTGGTCCCTGTGTGTTATGAGCGGCGCAGAGGTCATGGTTTCCAGATACCAGCTGTGCTGCCAGCTTGGTGAAGCTCTGCAGAATGCGAGAGGTACCGCCTGGGACTCCATACTCACGCTGATGTCCAACGATACAGTGAGCAGCCAGGAGCTTTAGTGATGGCACCTCAAACAACGCCTGGTGAAAAAGGAGCTCTCGGGCGGTGGGACGCTTGCCAGGGTCTTGTTCTAGACACTTCTGAATGAACTCCTGGAAGACAAAAATTGTGTGAGGCCATGCACAATGCCACCACAAGCTGCAGGGGTGTGGGCCTCTCCTCACTCACCCTCTGCAAGGGGTCCTCCAGCAGCTGGATGGCACTGTTGATGGCCTCCTGCGGCACATACGACGACTCGCCGTTACCCTGGATTTCCAGCACCGCCATCTGCAAACACAGATCGGACTTGGGATCACAGAATCATGGAACTGTTTTGGTTGGAAGAGACCTTCAAGATCATAGAGTTCCCCCAGCACTGCCAGGACACCACTAACCCGTGGCCCTCAGCACCACATCTCCACGGCTTGGAAACCCCTCCAGGGATGGGGACTCCACCACTGCCCTGCCCAGCCTGGCACAGCCCTTCACAGCCCTTGCCAGCAAGAAACTGTTCCTCACGTCCAACCTCAACCTCCCCTGGCACAACTTGAGGAAACAGCTGTTTCCTCTTCTGCTGTCAAGACCCACACAGTAATGAATGGTACATGAGGACTTTCAGGAAGAACTACACTTTACTGAGCTATTCTACTTCTGAGTAAAGCATTGGAGGAACCTCAATGGGGATCCCTCCAAGGCAGTCTCCTCTGGAGAGATTCCAAAGGCACCTGGACACGATCCTGGGCACCCTGCTGTGGGTGACCTGCTGGAGCAGGGGGGTTGAACAAGATGATCTCCAGAGGTCCCTTCCAACCCCACCATGCTGGGATTCTGTGAAAGTCCATTTGGCTCAGAGAACAAAGCGCACTTGTTACCAAGCCAACCCACCCATACCCACAGCATCTCCTGAGCCCATCTCCCTCCCTCAGATTCCTCCTGTCCCTGTCCCAGAGCCACAGTATTCCACACTCACCTCCAGTGCGCACATTCCAAAGGAGTAAATGTCCACAGCAGTGGTGACGTTGGCAACTTCTGCAACACAGAAATAAGGCTCTGTTATCAGTCCACCCCTGCATTCAGCAGGACCAGGAGGACCACCTCTGTGGCCTACTAGGATAATCCTGCAGCCTCCTCTCCCTCCTCTCTCTGCTATAAAAAGAAAGAGGAGATGAAGCATTTAAGCAGGCACATAACTCAGAACTGTTAACGTGACATCTGTCATGAGACAACAAGTCTGACAACAAGGTGCTGAACAGCTCGGAAGCGTTAGGAAGGCCCACAAAGCCAGGCTTGTAGCTGTAGCCACACCATACCTCCATATTCCGGGGCAAAGAAGTGCAGGTTCTTCTGCTCCTCACGACAGGTCTTCACATGGTTGTTAATCGTGTCTGGTGCCACTAGAAGAAAGTCATAAATGCTTAGGATGCAGGAAGCAGAAGCCCATCCCCGACTAGATCCTAGGGAACACATGCAGCTCCACGGCTCTCTGGTGCCCCAAGGCACAGCGGAGTTACATTGGCCATTCCTCATTCCCACATCTCAGGTCACCTGCCCCAGTATCTTTTTCCATTGCTTCCTTGGCTGCAGATCGACAGCGTAGCATTACTCTCCAAGAGCAAACCTGGAGACCACAGCTTCTGCCGAACAGCAAGACAAGCTGGGAAGGACTTTCCCAGTTGAAGTGCGAGTCCTGAAACCAGATCTACAGCATTTGTCACAAGCAGCTCAACTACAACAGAAGCCCTAAGAACAGCCAGAAATGCCAAGACCACTGCAATGAGCCACCACCTCAGGGCTTGAGGAGAAGGTCAGACCTACAAGGCAACTCTTCCCCATATCAGCAGGGCACTGGTGCCAAAGTGCCTCAAGACAAAAAGTCAAGGAAAGCTGCTGAATGAGGAGACATGACCACCCTGACAGCAGAGGCCTCTCGGCAGCCAGCACCTCCACAGCAACAACCACAAACCACCCAGAGCTGAGGGGAGGGAGTAACTCCCAGACACAAGAGCAATGAGCAGAACATGTATATGGACCACCCAAAAAAGAGAAGCCTTGAGGACAGCCACCTCTGAGAAGACTACAAGCAGCTCTCCAAAAGCAAGCAGCTGGCTCCACCAGGGAGAAATGCTGAGGTGGGCAGGGAGCAGAGTCACCATCCCATCTGAAGCTTTACTTCCACCCTCGCACATGCTCAGACTCAGTCTTAGGCCCATCTCCTACTCTGCCACCTCCTGGACAATTGTAATTGGTCCTGTACGGCTCCAAGGTGGACTTACATGGGACAGGCCAAACCGCTCATGTTTTTCCAGGTGTTCCTGGATTAGGGCAGGATACACCAAAAGGGATTCTCCATTGAATGAGACTGAACTAGTTCCCAGACCCAGAAGAAAGATGTTCTTTGGGCTCTAGTCAGACAGGAAGGACCTTCCCTGGCAGCTCAGCCCAGCCTTGCTGTGTGGCACACACCAAATCATGTTATCTTATTTGGGCACTGGAAGCGGAGTGTGCTCCAATGGCCAGCGTCTACTTTCCCAAACAGCCATTCATGAGCAGTTGACTGCTTCTTGTTCTTGTGCTAGCTCTTCTCTTGGGAGTCCAATCAGATTACATCATCCCTAGTGCTCACCGGCTCACAGACACCACCAGGTCCTCTCAGCTTCACAGCACTAAGCTAAGCTAAAGTCTTTGTCTTCCTCTTAAGCCCTGCTTCCCAGTGACATCAGCTGTTTGAGATGAGCTCTGGCCAGGGCCATGCTCCATCACACCAACTCTCTACTGGGGACCCAACGGGTCTTAACAGTGCACATGAAGCAAGTGGGTCGAATTGCTCCCTTGAACAGCTGCTGGACACCAGGTCCTCCTCAGTTTCCAAACGAGCAGCTCTGGACTTCTGCTGCTTTGTATTTTGCCCTGCTGAGATACTTACAACTGGAACTGTAATTGTCCAGTCCTCTGATGTCCTCCTGTGCTTCTGGAGGATATCCTGACCTACCTCACCATCACACATTACCCACACTTCTACTAACAGCCTCGACATTAATGAGATCAGTGCCTGAAGGACTCCAAACCCCTCCATGGAGCAGCGTTTTTCCAGTTCTCCCCAGTCATGGTGCCTCCAGACAGGGCCTGACTCGGCACACAGGTTAAACCATCACCCAAGTTTTGTCCAGCACAACAGGTTCTCATGCTGGGCCTTCTGAAGAGGATCTCGGACATCCGCAGTGGAGAAGTCCTGTTACCTTGCTTTTGTCTACAGGCAGTATTGGCCTTAAGTAGCCCATTGTGTATGTCTATGGGTGGCTACTGAGCAAGGTCTTCTCCAGCAGCTGGATCTCCTCATTGTTACTACTCTTTCCTGTTTCCTTCTGTAGATGTTTTGGCCAAGGAATCAAGGCCAGGTTCAACAGTACTGCCCCCCGCCCCCCAATAAGTTACCCTTCTCTACACAAAGAATCACAGACTGGTTGGGTTGGAAGGGACCTTTCAATGTCATCTAGTCCAACGCCTTGCACTGAGCAGGGACATCTGCACTACTCTGCCAAATGCAGAGCAGAATCAGCCAGGTATAAAGTCACCTTCCAAATGATGCTTTGATTGACTTCATTTTCTGATGTGTCTTTAAATACTGCTGCTACCACATGTTGCATAACAAGGGCCAGCTCCAGACTACCTGGCCACTCTGTCCTGTTCTCCTGGGCCCTGCTTAAGAACAGGGAAGAGGCAGTAACCAATCACAGAACCATCACCAGAAACCTTGGCCAGTGACATAACACGGGCACTCCTACACCAGAAAGGCAGGTACAATGGAATCCCAGCCCTAATGGCTGCTATGCCTCATTAAGGACTTGGTAATAAGCTTCTCCACATCCAGGTCCTATGGACTCTTTGCAGTGGCAGCAGTGTTTCTGGAAAGAGCTGGGCTTGTGCTGTCTGTGGGAACGTCCAACCCAGACATGCAGAAAGGCTGGATGGGGCTCTGAGCAACCTGCTCTAGTTGCAGATGTCCCTGCTCCCTGCTGGGGGGTTGGACCAGATGACCTTGAAAGGTCCCTTCCCACCCAAACCCTTCTATGATTCTATGAGTCTAAAGGCAGTTTTGAGTTTGCTGGTGTAGGTCATCCAGGGATCCGTTCCCTCTGATATTCTGGTCCTTGTGCCTCTGAACCAGCAGAGTCCCACTGGAATTCCTCAGGGTGTTTTTGTGTCCCTGTTGCAGAGCCTGGCTCGGAGCTGGGCTGGATCAGCCACATGTGACAAGCCCTTGCCCTGTTCTAGCAGCTTGTATCTCAGCTCACGTGCATCTTGGCTGGATGTCACAGGCACAGCCTTGCTCCTACTGCAAAGGTGAAGCAATGCAACAGTAGACAGTGACATAAGGCTACCAGAGCCTTCACCGGATGCCTTAGAGCTGAGCAGAGACAGCCCTGCAGCCACACCTCGGCTCCCTTCATCACTGTGACAGCAACAACCTGCTGCTGAGGACAACTCTAGAAAACTCACTGCAATCACATTAAACAAGGCTGACAAAAGTGCTGTTACACCTCATGACAGTATTTTAGAAGCTGGGACAAGAAACTCTAGGTTTGGTCTGGTCTAGTCACTACTGTAGAATCACAGAATCCTTCTGGCTGGAAGAGACATTTATGATCATCAAGCCCAACCATTCACCCAGCACTGCCAGGGCACCACTAACCCCTGGCACCACTAACCCCTCAGCACCACATCTCCACGGCTTGGAAACCCCTCCAGGGATGGGGACTCCACCACTGCCCTGCCCAGCCTGGCACAGCCCTTCACAGACCTTCCCACCAAGAAATTCTTCCTCATGGCCAACCTCAACCTCCCCTGGGGCAACTTGAGGCTGTTTCCTCTTGTCCTGTCACTTGTTCCTTGGGAGAAGAGCCCAACCCCACCTGGCTCCAACCTCCTCTCAGGGAGTTGTGGAGAGCCAGAAGGTCTCCCCTGAGCCTCCTTTGCTCCAGGCTCAACACCCCCAGGTCCCTCAGCTGCTCCTCACCACACTTGTGCTCTAGAGCCTCCCCCAGCTTCATTGCCCTTCTCTGGACGCGCTCCAGCCCCTCAAGGTCCTTCTTGGAGTGAGGGGCCCCAGGTCTAAGTCCATCACTTTGGTGTGCAAGCCAGTTACAGACAGAGGCTTCAGAGGAGCTTTGCCTGAGCATACATTTTAAAACAAGCTCTCATCTGTACAAGATAAGAAGACATACTTTTAAGGTACCACTGACACAGGCTCTTCTGACTGACCCACACTTGGTTGCTACTTGCCATCCGCTGCTACATCTCAGGATGGCTCTTAGCTCTGTGAATGATCAGATGCAGGAAGGCTAAAGACAGTTGTGTTAAGCAAGACAAACAATGAAGGTCAAAAAGAAAAGCCAGAACACCAACATGAACAACAAACGTGCCTTTCTTAGTCACAGAGAAGACAACCTGGCAGTGCTGAGTTAACACTTGGACTCAACGATCTTAAAAAGCCTCTTCCAACCAAAACAATTCTGTGATTCTATGACAGGAAGGGGCGGGCTACAAGACATAGCACCACATGACTGATCAGTCTGGTTGGGAACTAGGAAAGCAGAGAAGAACTTTAGAAAAGGATTCAGCTAAATATGGTGTCTGTGCAGGGCAGATGATAGGAAGAGACATGAAGTACAGCAGAAGGTAGGACAAGCAAGTTGCCTTTGGCAAGCTGAACTCAGTCTGGCAATAAAAGCACAAAGAAATAATCAGCATTGCCAGAGGAACGTGCAGAGCTTGCTGGACTTCTCAAACCCTCAAGGACATGCTAGAGCAAAGAGCTCACCAGGGTAAACAGGAGCACCCATCGGTCATTGGCAGTGTCAGCCAAGAACACCCTTGGTGGTGTTCCCTCCCAAGGGTCACCAGTGGCAGGTTGCAGCAGAGATGCCCAATCAGACAGCGACCTGCCCTTTTAAACACTACCTGCTGCTGAAGACATCTTTCTCTTGTCCTGTGCCCAACTTACCCCCACCTTCGTTCTGCATTCAATGCTTCCTCCTTGCCCAACAGGGCAAGGCCCAACAGCCCTTAGTGGGAAGCTGAAGCACCACTGAACCACTCTGTCTCCTGCAGACGCCTAAGGATTCTCCAAAGCGGATTATATTACTCCACTCTTCTGGTAAAGTGTTCAAAGAACACTGTACTACAGATTTCAGCAGGCGTAGAAAGCAGAGGAGAACAAGACAACAGCAAGAAGGATCCACAACTAACCTCTAAGGCTCGTCCCTGGCTTATTACGCAATCCAGCAACAGGAGACGGGCAACTAGCTGACCTGTGCTGCACTGCGCCAGCACCACGGCAACCCAAAAGCAGGATCACAGAATGGTAGGGGTGGGAAGGGATCTCTGGGGATCATCTAGTCCAACCCCAACAATCAGCTGAATGCAAGACCACCTGTTTGCAACCATAAATGGATGGCCACAGGGTCAGGGCAGGCACAAGGCCACATTATTACCACAGAACGTTGGAGGCTGGAAGGGACCTCTGGAGATTATGGCAGCACTGGAACAGGCCATCCCTGGATGTGTTTAAAAGCTGTGTAGACATGGTGCTGAGGGACATGGTTTAGGAGCAGACTTGGTAGAGTTAGGCTAATGGTTGCACTTGATGATCTTAAAATGACTCTACAATTCTATGAGCTAGTCCATCCCCTGCCACAGCAGGTTCTCCTGGATGACACCTGCAGATCCCGCCTGTACCCACACGCTCAAGACATTTCACTGCTGCGAAAGGGTGTGGGAGTGCACAAACCCAAGACACTTCACAGCTCGCTTTGTGACAAATGCGTTATTAGGGAGGGCAGAGCCTAGAAACTACAGGGCTCGGAAGCTCCTGGAAACGAGGAGCAGCGTCCAGCCACTAAATGTGGAGCCAACCAGGAAAAGCCGTGGCAGATTTCAGCGGACACACACCCCGCGGATCCCTACGGGAGTGCAAACAGTGCTCCCAAAGTTATTTGTGACACCGAGTCACCAGAAACAAGAGGATTTCATCGTTTTTAACAGCTGAATGTCTAATGAAGGGGCAAAGAGGCTCAGGGCACGAGAAGTTCACTACACACACTCCCAGTGCCAGACAACAGCCCCGGCTGCTGTCCTCGTGTCTGTTCTCACCACAGCCACCAGCGCTGCTCCCAAGTAGCACAACCAAGCTCTGCTACAAACAGTGCCTGTGCTCTAGGTCAGAGCAAACGCTGCTGGCAGAACTGGTGGCACTGGAACAGAGAGCTGACATCATATCAAAACCCATGGCCTTTGAGAGAGGCATCCCTCTCCATGGAAATTAATAGAGAACCATAAAATCACAGAATGGCTAAGCCTGGCAGGGACCTCTGGAGGTCACCTTGTCCAACCCCCCTGCTCCAGCAGGGACACCCAGAGCTGGATGCCCAGGACTGTGTCCAGATGGTTTCTGAATAGCTCCAAGGATGGAGACTCCATCACCTCCTTGGGTAACCTGTGCCAGTGCTTGGCCATCTTCAGACTGAAGTGTTCCCTGATGTTCAGAGGGACTCTCCTGGGGTCCAGCCTGTGCCCACGGCCTCTGATCCTGGCACTGGGCACCACTGGAAGAGCCCAGCTCCGTCCTCTGCGGGTGTTCGCAGACACGGGCTGACCCCCCTGAGCCTGCTCTGCTCCGGGCTGGGCAGTCCCAGCTCCCTCAGCCTCTCCCCAGGGCAGAGATGCTCCAGGCCCTTCAGCATCTTGGTGGCCCCTCGGTGGCCCTTCTCCAGTCTGGCCACGTCCCTCTGGTACTGGGGAGCCCAGCACTGGACCCTGCGCTCCTGGGGTGGCCCCGCCAGTGCAGAGCAGAGATGAAGCATCCCCTCCCTCGACCTGCTGGCAATATTTTGCCTCATGCAGCCCAGGATATAATTTCTGGCAGGGGCTTGTTGCTGGCTTACAAACATGGAGGCACACAAATGAATGGTGGGAAGGAAACGATCACACCATGTCAGATTTCTCATGAAACGGTAGATGATATTTTTATCTTTCAGTGAAAAATAAAAAGCATTCAGAGTTTTACAGCTCTGGTGATTTTATAGAATCATTCTATGGCTCTATGAAAGCTGACACGTTTGGCCACGTCCATTACGTGGCAGCAGAAAGAGAGCAAGCGGAGCAGGAAATGCAAGACCGGAAGCAGAAGAATGGATGAAGGGGACCTGTAAGATAAATACTTGTCAATCCTGGCTGCATGCAGGGACTTAGAAGCTCATTAGCTCTTTATCTGGAAAAGTTCATGACAGAACAACTTCATTCTGAACAAAGCATGTAGGGCGATTTGAAACCTGCACAGAAAACTGAGTTCTAAGTTCTAGACCAGAGGAACAAAGGTCCTGCGGACCTGGTGAGCCCCTGCTTGGGTTGCATCATCTGAGTGCAACACAGCACTGACATCAGGAAGATGAAGGGGCAGCAGGATGGCAGTTCCTGCTCAGTTTTCACAACTGAAATGCCAGGGCACTCATTAACTGCAGCAGCCTCACAGCACTAATTAACTGCAGCAGCCTCACAGCACACCACAAGAACTGCTGGCACTCACGAAACCGAGACAGGACATTCACCGAAACACTACGGACCAAGCTAGGCTGGGGGAATCCTCCACTCCCAGAAGAAAGAGGTACACAGAAAAAGCAAGTCCTCAGAAAGATGGCTATGGAAATTATTTTGTTTCGAGCAGCTCTGCTTAACAGAAGTTTGGACTGAACCAGTATAAATGTAGATTCGGTTAAAATGCAATTCGAGTCCACAGGTTTGAGCGTTTCAAGTTTAACTTCCCAGAACTTCAGACTTCACATCTCCGTGACTACAGTTGTTCCACTGCATGTGGCAGGGAAGCTGTGCAGGTGACCCCAGAAGACAAACAGAAAAGCTCCTCCCAAAAGCAGAAGCTGGAGTGAAAACGCTCCTTGGCCCACACGCCTCAAGGCCTAAATCACAAAACTGCCACAGAATTGGAAGGGACCTCCTGAGAGCACAGCTCACGCAGGGTCAGCTGGAACAGGCCACCCAGGACCATGTGCGGTTTAGTTTTGAGTATCGCCAGGGAGAAAACCTCCATACCTCTCTGGGCAACCTGTTCCTGACCACCCTCACAGCGTGAAAAGGGAATTCCTGTGTTAGATGGAACTTCGTGTATTCCAGTGTGTGCCCATTGCCTCCTCTCCTGCCAGTGGGCACTACAGAGAAGAGCCTGGCTCCCTCCTCTTCATCTTCTCCCACCAGGTGTTTATACAGATTGAAATGATCACTCTGAGCCTTCTCCTCTCCAGGCCAAACAGGTTCAGCTCTCTCAGCCGCTCATATGGGCAGATGCTCCAGTTCCTCAGTTGTCTTTGTGGCCCTGTGCAGGACTTGCTCCAGTAGGTCCATATCTTCCTTGTGCTGTGGAGCTCAGACATAGACGCAGCACTCCAGAAGTTGTATCACCAGTGCTAAAGAGAGAGATTACTCCCCTCAACCTGCCAGGAACACTCCTCCCAACGCAGCTGAAGATGCTGTCAAGGTGTGCTGCTGGCCCATGGTCAGCTCACTGTTCTCCAGGAGCCCAAGGTCCTCATCTGCAGGGCTGGTTTCCAGAAGGCTAGTCCCGAGCACATACTGGTACACAGGGATGTAAACACTTGCTAGGTTTGTATTTGAGTCATCTTCCAAGAACTGGCATGAAGGAGCCTTCTACAATGCCAATGTTCCATGTGCCCTCAATCAAAAGGCCCCAGAAGGGGCGGACATAAGCAACTGCCATACCGATACTAAAATGGGTAAATCATAGAATGACTTGGGTGGGAAGGGACCTTAAAGATCATCTAGTTCCAACCCCCCTGCCATGGCAGGGACACCTCCCACTAGAGCAGGTTGCTCAAAGCCCCATCCAACCTGGCCTTGAACACCTCCAGGGATGGAGCATCCACAACTTCCCCGGGCAACATCTGGGCCAGTGTCTCTCCACACTCAGAGCAAAGAACTTCTTCCTAATTTCCAATCTAAATCTACCCTGTTCCAGTTTGAAGCCATCACTCCTTGTCCTGTCACTACAAGTCCTTTTAAAAAGTCCCTCTCCAGCTTTCTTGTAGGCCCCTTTCAGATACTGAAAGGCTGCAAAAAGGTCTCCCCAGAGCCTTCTCTTCTCCAGGGTGAATAACCACAAGTCTCTCAGCCTCGCCTTGTAGGAGAGGTGTTCCAGCCCTCGGATCATCTTTGTGGCTCTTCTCTGGACCTGCTCCAACACGTCCATATGAAGGCCTGGATGACTATAAGGCACGTCCCCTGACACATCCTGGAAATCCTCCTAAAGGCAGAGAAACAACACCATCCAGCAATGCCAAAGCAGCAGGCGCCTTTGACCACAGGAAGGGCAAGTTTTCATAACCTAAACTAGGAAATTTAAACCTTTTTAGAAGATCCTATCTGATAGAAAGTGACACCCAGCCTAGAGGACAGTTGTTTCCTGGTATTCTCATGAACAAGAGGACTTGCAGCAGCACAAAGAAGGCACACTGAGCAAGGCAGGCAAGCACGTGAAGCAAGAGCCAGCTTTTAAACCTTCTGCAAAATAAAAATGAGAGTTTGTTACCATCGCAGCATGGGAGGAGGTAAATCCATTACGTACCCATTCCACTTGGTGACTCTGCAACAAGGCCACCAGAGACACCAATTCCTACCGCAAAACCCAACTTTGAGAACCCCACCAACACCTCCCCAGGCCGCACGCACTAAACCACCACTCACACACTCGGTCAGGCGTGAGCTGCTGTTTCAAACGCTGACCACAGCAACCAGGAGCCCACTGATGGCCACTTACCTACGACTGTTCCTCCTGCCCCGAGCTGTGCGCTCACACACAAGATGAAGGCAGGTCCTGGTAACCACGTCTACCACTCCGGTTATCCTAAGAGCAGCTAGATCGTCAGGCGCCTGCGCTTCAGCACAGTTAGAAATCAACCTCACACTGTTCCACCCAGTTTGTTCAACTGAGCTTCTCAAGAACAACCCAAATGTGGAGGATCTTCACTTTATGACACGCTTTTACACCTATGGAGCCTCAAAGACAACAAAGACCAAAGTGAGGCAAAGCCTTCAAACATAAAAATAACGTAACCTGCATACCACCACTCTGGACTTTCTGAAGCATTCTGGGCAAAAAAAAAAATTCCACTCAGAACTATTCATCTGCCAAATCTCCTTCCCAACAGCACCTGCAGGCAGGAACAACCCCTTCCCTCTGCTTGTGGAAGTCCACTTTAGTTTTGCCAAGTTTATAAGCAACTGAGAAGGTCTAACTTGGTAGAGGACGTACTTGACTCTACACAAAACTATATGGCTAGAAGCTAAAATACATAAATTCATGTTAAAACTTCCTCAGTGAATGCCAACACGGGCGAAAAAGGTTTCCCTTTTATGACAGATTTTTCTACATCTGCTCATTTCAACCATCCTTTATTTTTTCTCTAAACTTGCCTTAGCTTCCAAAAAAATCCCCCCAAAACCCCAGATCCAAGATATCCCAGTAAACCCTGCTCTATTTCCAAGCTTTTCAGGTGTCTGTTAAGGACGTGGAAAACAACACAACAAGTCTTTAAACATCAGGTTACTCAAGAGCATGAAGCAACGACTAGAATAAGTTATGAAAGCATCATAAAGTTGTCACTCACAACATTATTAGCTCAATGCTCAAGCGACACAGGAGCCTTATACCCTCTGTTTGGTGTTTTCAAACCCAAATCACTGTTCAAGATCTAAGGATTAAGCAATTTCCACCTCTCATGTGAATAGCACATCGTGACACAACAGTACTGTTAAAACAAGTTCTCAAAAAACCTGCCAAGGAAGCTCAGTATTTCAAGGCCATCTGATGCTGTTTCAGCACACATGAGACACCACAGCATCTTCTCAAGCCTGGAGACCACCAGCCGAGGTCCCGCTTGCCCTGCTAGAGCTAGGGCTGTTCCCTCTGCTTGCAGCAGTGACTCAGTTTCTGAGAAATGGCTTGCTAGTCATGAGCCCTGTTGGCACCAGCATCAGACTGAACCCTCACAGAAGCCCAGGCTCAGCCACATTCCCGCCGTGGGGGTTGCTCCTGGACCTGTCTGCCTGCTGCTGGTCCTTGCCTCTCCCACCCCACACAGGCAGCCTGCGCACAGGACTGCTCAGCCCAGCCTGCAGCACTCTGGTGAACAAGCCATCCCCAAGGGAACCTGTCTTCCTAGTGCTACGAGCCCCGACCACGTCAGCTTCCCCCCCAGCTACAGAAGATCCCAGATGCAGCTTTTTGAAGAGCCTCTGCTCTGCTGGCGATGCCAAGCAGCATGTCACATCCTCCTCCTGCCAACGCTAGCAAGGCACAGAGCCCATCTGGACAGGCCCTTCCCTTCCCACCGCTTCCAGCTGACAGTTGGTAGGTTCCCAGCTCAGCAGAAACAAACCATCGAGAACAACTCTGATGGCAAAAGATAACACAAATATGTTACACGTGAACGTGGTGTTCGACTCCATCGGGTTACAGACTGCAGCACTCCAATCCTTCCCCAACACTGGACGCTGTTGGGATTCGGCTGGACAGGGAGCTGGGCCACCTTGTCTAGACCAGGCTTTTGCCAAGAAAGGTTGGACCAGACGATCCTTGAGGTCTCTTCCAACCTGGGATTCCGTGGTGATTCTATGATTCTCTAGCCCCCATCAGCCCAACTCCCTCCTCATGTGCACAAGCCTCCCCAAAACCAGAGCTTTGTTTGGGGAAACAAACAGCAAACCTTACTTCACGATCAGGGACTCGCTTGGGTGGGATGTCTCCCTGGCCACCAGGAGCCAGACACATTCACCGAAACATTCATCTTCAAAACAAAACACCTAAGGAGTTAAAACTACAAGCAAGCAAGTGGATAGCCAAGCAGAAAGCAAAGGCTCGCCCAGGCCTGGTGCCCAGCCTAGCCTAGCAGAGCGGTAGCAGGGAAGAGCCTAAAGTACGTGGGACGTTCAGCTGGGGAGAGCTCGAACAACGCATCCGCTTGGCTTGACATGCGGGAGCCGGCATGCACGAGGGTCCAGGGGCTACCACACTGAGAACAGGGAGAGGAAGAGAACTAACGACCAGGAGACTTCACAACGGGCAGCGCTCCCTCTCTGTAAGGCTTTGGCTGGGAGCACAGGAAGGGTTCGCATCCCAGCACGGAACACCAGGTCTTGGTGGGATGTGCCCGAGCCCAAGGGTTTTACACAGCAGCCTTATAGCAAGGGAACGCTGTATAAAGAGTTACCGTGTGTGTAGGGTTGTGTGTGTTACAGATCGAGGTACACACACACACATATATATAAATATATATACGCACACACACAAATAATGTACATTACATATATAGTGGTAGTCACAGCACAGGAGCGGAGAAGTTTGCTCACCATTAGCAAATATCCTATGAAAGACTGTTGGTAACAGAGCAGCCCGTAAGCGGGAAGTAAAACGAGATAGAAGTCAATGAGTTGATGAAACAGCAAGCACTTCACATCGAGAGAGACAGCTAGGTCAGAGTCATGGCAAAACACGGACAAGACTGAGCATCTGGCCCTGCCTCCAGCCACCTCTGAAAATAAACTCACACCAGGAACATTAGTGTTTCTAAAGGAGAACCAGACCATGCAAAGGAGACGAAACACCTCGGACCAAGCAGGAGATTACGGCCAACTCTGAGGCTAAGAAGCCGGAAATTCTGCTCGTTCTGCAAGTGCTCTACGGTCCCTCAGCACCCCATCCAGCAGACAACCACCCTTCCTGACATCCCAGCAGCAGAACCCACACCTACAAACCTGGCCGTGGGATTTAATAGCAGAGTTAACACCAAGTGAGACCTGGTCTCCTGGCACCTTGGCCTGGAACAGAAAAGAAGCCCTGGACAGACTGCAATTAAACATTTAACGAATTCTAGAGGTCAGGTATGTTGAAGATGGGAAAGCAGAAGCACTGGAGTGCCTGGAGGCACTATATGGAGACACACCAGCACAACACTGAGCTTCCCGTGCTCCACTGGAAGTCTCACTCCACACACGCCAACACATTGCTGTGTCTCAGGGGCACCAGAAGATGTTGCACAATGCTCCAGTCTGAGGCAACCAGTTCTGCTGGGGCACTCCAAGAGCTGCCCAAAAGGATTTTTAATCTGAACTCATCACCTCTTCCCACCTGCGACAGGTTCTTACACTCCCAATGCAGATGAAACACCTCCCAGCACTGCTGAACTCAGGCCAGCAGCAGCACTGAACACCCTGTTAAATGAACCGTTCTCCTTTGCGCTCAGAGTACGACCTGTCACAGTAAAACATCTCGCAATGCGCTCCCGTCGCAGCTCCACTTGTTAGACAACACAGATATGCACAGATGAAACCTGGTGTTGCACAAGGTTCCTGTGGAAGAGTACAGAGAAAACAGCCTGTGCCTCTCGCAAGGAGGGTTTTCATTTGAACGTAGCTCCAGGGAGCAGCTGGAACATTCCAGCCTCTAGGAACACCAGAGCTGTAGGTGCCTTTCCTGTCCTCATCACAAGTTCTCCAAAGCTTTCCATTCATTTGACACTTTTCCTCCCAAAATCTATTATCCCTGTGCTTTATCGCACTGGAAAAGAAACCCCAAAGGTTAGTAAATGGATGGACTGTGGGTGGTTTTTGCATTTAAGCAGCGTGAGAAATCCTCCTGCTTTCCCATTCCCTTTTTCTTCCACAGATGACCCCCAGCACGTAAAGACTTCACCCCTCTTCCCAAAACGCAGCAACAGGAACACCCTACTGCCAAACCAATCTGTCTTCTTCCTGCAGTGCTCAGGGGACTCTAGACAAGAAGACCGATCCAGGATTTCATGCGGAACAAGAGCAGCAGTGGCCGGTGCTGCTAACACGTGGGCTCCTGCGACAGGGCCGCAGAGGGGCTGCTCCTGCACCTCACCAGCCATTACAGGAACAAGCACCAGCGTCTCCCACGCGACACCCCGCAGGCACTGCTCTTCTGGTACTTCTTCCACTAGCAGACAGAAGGATGCTCTGCAGAACACGCTGGCAGCTGCCTTTCCCCAGAGTTCTGCCCCACATTCAGCAAATATTCTGCTTAAAGCAGAGGGAAGAGCTGTCGGGAGCGTAGCCCAGAGTGGTGCTGGTGACAGAGACAGTATCAAAGAGCAGATCATCATGCACTGAACCACTGATCCCCTGAACTCCAGCACAATTACTGCCCCACTGCTTCTAGCCAAACCCAAGGAAGCTTTTGGGTCCCAGCCATCTGTAAGAAACAGCCCCATGAAGCAACAAACACGAGCCTAGCACTGTCAGAGACCCTAAAGTGACTACTGCTCTAGGGCCCGGATGTGGAATTAGCCTGGCTGGCTACTGCAGAGTCAGCAGCACCGAGAACCTCGAGCTCCAACCCGGCCAGCAGCTCTGATGATGTAGCTCCGCTGGTCCCAGCTGGGCAGGCACTGCAGGAATACGAATACGTTCTGCAACACCAGCGGCTTTAACTCCAGCCCGCGCTGCAGCCACGGCTTTCACAGCTGCAGGACTCCTCTTCTGACCACAGGGCCACTTGGGCTTACTTCCTTTTTTACTTAAGGAAGGACCAGAATCTCCCAGGTAAGTCACTTCTGAGCACAAGGTGAGCAAGGCAGCCTGCAGCTGTGGAGCAGAAGAAAGTTTGCTTAGGAACCGGGGCAACTAAGCGCTGTTCCTGCACAGTCACGCTCCCAGCACGTGACGATGCAGCTGCCCCAGCACACAGGCACTGCTTCGCTTTGACAAGAGCACATCGGTCTAGTTGCCTCTGTCCCTTCCCACCATCCCTAACAGAAGCAAAGCTCTATGGACCTGGAGGGAGCAGGCAAAGGTGGAACTCTGTGGAGGACGCTGTTTGTGATCCATGCTCAAAGAGACGCCTTTCTTCTGGACAGCCTCTGAACGGCACCACTGGGCACCTGAATGCTCTTGAGAACGTCACGTTCGCTGTCTGCAGAACCTCCCTCTGGTGAAAAGCCACGGCTCCAGATACCAGCTTCAAGTGGTTTGTTTTACAAAGTGCTGGCTACCAACCAGAAAGATTGCAGCTGTGCAGTACTTTAGAAAGAGAAGGGTCTGTTATGTACACAAGTCTACAAGAGACTTCCCATCAGCGGCCTCAACTGGAGGCCAGGGACTGGTTGTGTTTGCCAGTGTACAGGTATCAGATGTACTCAGTGCTTGGAAACTTCTCCCACCCGGACAAAGCCAGGGAAAGATAATAAAGTGAACCACGTGATGTCATTAGCTGGTATGAGCTAGTCATCGAGTTTAGAGGCAGACAGAGAACTGAGTGTTCCTCTGCCCTGACCCAGGCTCCCCGGGTACACGCACATGTCAGGGGTTTGTCACAGAGGGCAGAGACCCCAATTCTGGAACAAAGACAACACCGGAGTTCTTTGATAGGAAGAAAAGCCACAGAGGCTGCAGTTTAAGAGAGGCTGTTTTCAGATGACAGGCGAAGCAGAGTGTTCTTTCCTGTACACTGGCAACGTCAAACCCAGAATTCACAGGGACAAAACCTACAGGACAGCAAGTGCATGCTCCTCAGGCTGGAGGACTCCTGCAGAAGTTAGGCAAGAGAGCAAAGCTGTCACTTGAAAGGTTCTGTCAAGGTATGACATAACGTGTCCCGATGGCAGACAGACTTCTAGAGACACGGGAATAGCAAAGCGGAAAAAAATGGAGTACATGAGGATGTGCTACACTGCCAGAAAAATCCCTTCTTACCCACGAAATAACACAGCTCAGCCCAGGCTGGCCGCCTGAACAGGGCACATCTCTGCCGAACAGGCCCCAGGAGAACCAGCATCCTGCAGGCCAGGCCAAAGCGGGTGATGCTGGATGAAGACACCAAGACAAGCAGCTTGCTGCAGCCCGAGTCTATCAGCTGGGCTATAAAAGTGGGTTGCTACAAGAAACACTCCTGTGCCCGCAGCACACACAGCCCTCAAAGCCCCGTAACCCTGAGAAGAGAACCCTGTGTGTACCAAGATGGAAAAGCTGTGGAGCAGATGAACCCAGGGATGATGTGCACACGAAACCCCAAAGCTTCAGCACCATTTCTTGAGTCAGTCCCTTGAGATCAAAACCTGAGGCAGGGGCTAACAAGGGAAGCAGCCCCCAGTATCAGTCCTCCCTGCACCTGAAGGTGGTTCTACACCAACAGCAAGTTCCGCTACCAACCTCTCCCACAGCTGACATGGAGGGACGTGTGCTTATGTATGTACCATGCCAGATAACCTCCCAAGGATTAGATGCCACCTTCTGCACAAGCAGTTTGTCTCCCAGGGAAGGGCCACCTCCCACAAGCCTTACCTGACCCAATTTTGATCAGTCCGTTGTGCTGGATGAAGATGGTGTCGCAGGTCAGGTTACCGTGGATGATTGGGGGATCACAGGAGTGGAGGTAGCTGGAGATTCAGAACAGAGCACTGGTCAGGAGGCTGCCAAGGCTAGGAATCCCTCCCTTCAGCCCTCCCCTGTCTCGAGCAACACCATGGATGGCACAGGGCACATCCCAGGATTTACAGTAGCAGGGAGGTACCACTGAGGGACGGTGGATCAGCCCCTCGGCTAGGAGAGAATCATGGAAATTAAGCAATTGTTTCTAACAAAGTCTCCAGAACACAGGAGGGGAAAATAAAAAGCTTCCTCTGATTGCTTCCCAAGAGACCCAGGGTACCACAGGTAAAGAAACTACTTCACCCAGCCCAGTACTGCTAGACAGGCACTAAAAGGGCTCCAGTTTTATACCAAAACGATCAGAGCCTTATCCTGGCCCTACTCGCAGGGCATCCAAGAGGTGCTCAGCGCTGCACAAACATGACTGGTCATGTTCCCCAGCAGGCACAAGTAAAGCTTTGCAGTGCTGGGGTCCCAGGGGTACGCCGGGGTACCTGGTTTTGAGCTTCACTGCTTGGTTTTATGCCAGCAGCCAGCACAAATAAGGAGTGTGAGCTCCCAAAGGCTTGACAGAACACCCAACCACTCAACAACGCTGATATGTAGCCAAATATCAACACAGTTTTCCCTACAAAGTGGGAGGTGTGCTCTGACACATGGGTTACTCTTTTTCCAAGGCTGTTATTGGCTAAACACTGACTCTGGCTCAGGTAGAGAAGAGTCTTTAAAGCCAAAACAAAAAACCCACATTCACCTCAACCGGGTTGCACCGAGCGGGCTGCGGAAGATCTGCATCACCAAGAAATGCGTAGATCCACAAGCTTCTGACAATATCGCACCACCGTAATTACAAACCCGCTGCACACCACGGGGCTGCAGCCTGCCGAGGCCAAGAGTGTTCTCCTCACTCCTCTCACATGGAATTTTATTTCTTCTGAGACTTCTTTGCAACATCCTCTTGGCCGTGGTTAGATCCAGGTTATAAAGCTCTGGAAAGCTCCCTGGTGCTCAGCTCCCAGACTCACCACCCTATCAGTCGCAGCTGTTGGGATCCAAAACCTGCGCTGCCCCCGTTCCTCTAGTTCAGAGGTTTCAGTGTTGTCTAACTGAAGACTCTGGGACTGTTCCAGGAAGCGCAGTGGCTGGGTAAGAACCAGGCCATGTGACTGAAAGTGCTCTCCAGGCTCCACTCCATGATGCTTGCTAACTTCTGGCAGTATCTATGTTTACAGCTTTTAATGTTCTAGCACAACCGACAGCAAGACCGCGAGGTCAGCCGTAGCTCACATACCTGAGCGCAGAGAGGATCTGTGTGCACCATCGCTTCCAGGCCTACAGACACAGGAGCAAAAAGCACAAAAATCATTTGAGGAAGAAGAACCAACCTGTAGTTCTGCGATCCAGAGCTCGTTTGTATGAAGGAACATATGCTCCATCCTGCAGCATCTGAGCTCTTACCCAGGATGGGTGTGTAGGAAGCAAGAACTCCAAGGATCAGCACTCTCCTGCTCAGTTTAGCTTCTACGGACCCACACGGGTAGAGAAACACACCTCCCCTCCCAGCCCCTCCCCATGCTCAGACACCTTCCCTCTTTCCTCTGCACACGCGGGAAGGGACCTGTCTGTCACACCACACACGTGGAGCTGCAGAGCTGCTGGAAACAAAGCCAGCAGCACACAACAGCTGTCCAAGAGAACCTGCAGCTAAAGGAGTTCACAGCAACATGCAGGAGCTGCAGGCAGAGGTTGTCACCAGGCCACCTTCTCATCGTGCTCCTCTGCTGAGCGAATTTTTCCAGAGGCTGATGGCACCAAGGGAATACAGGCGTACAGGAAAATAGCGTTACCTTTTCATTCATGGTTTTGTGGTTTTTCTTTGTCTTCTTCAGGAACTGTTTCAAGCTCCCTGAAGACATGTACTCCGTGATGAAGATCACCTGGAGGGGCAGGAGGAGACATGACCCTCTGACTCGTTAATCACCAACATGACAGAGAAAGCCCCATGGACTGCTCGCTTTACTTACCCTGGCCTTATTCTCCTTCACATCCGCCCAGTATTTGTGAAACTTCACAATGTTCAGATGCTCCAGCTGAATTAAGTTGTCAAACACCGCTTTAACTTTTTCCTTAACATCAGAAAGACAAAGACATGTTACATCACAGACCACATCAGGCCACACTACACTTTCTTCTTGGGTCCTGGTCCCCCTCAGCAACACTGGACACTTTGAGCTCCTAAGAACAAACAGCACCTGACTTCATCCTGTGCTGCACCTTAGCTGAGCATGGTTTGATCACCAAGACTAAATCAACACAAGAGCCCATGGGAACAGCACAACAGCAGTTCTCCGTCACCTTTTCTGCAGAGGCCAGGCTGAAGCTGCGTTTGCTACGTAAGCAGCACAGCACTCCAAATCCAGCCAATAACCCACGTGAGAGGTCACCAATATTTGTAACCCCATCCTGGTGCAAGGTATGCTTCCCACACCTCGAACCCCACCCTGGTGCAAGGTGTACTTCCCACACCTTGTAGGGAAACACATCAACTCACTTCCTGAAGCTTAAAGTTCTTCCGCTCCGAAAACTGAACCTCATTCCAAACAACTTCCACACCCTCCTCAGTGTCCATGGCCAGGTAGGCGCTGTCGATGCCCGGGACGTTGCGCTGATTCACCTGCGAGGGAAGCACGGAGACAGACCTGAATTCCAAGCCAGCAAGACCAGAGCCTTACCATGCATCCTTCAGATGAACTCTGCTCATTAACTTTTAATTAAATGAGCATTCCAGGCCAGGGTTGTGCACGGACGTTTCAGGAACAGGACGTACCCACACATCAGTACACTGCAGGCTGTGTAAGCAGCAGGCGCTGGCCGTGTCCAAGGGAAAACTGCTTTTGCACAAAGGCTGTTTTGTAGTAAAAGCTGCCTTTTGGCAACAATACGTTCGGTTTTCATGATTTGTGATACCTGTAGCTCACTTGACCACAAAAACCCCTCCAACCGTACAAAAGGGATGCCAAAACTCAAGAGCTTGGAGAACTTTCTGGAGGACTTTTCTGACGGGCTGTGAGACGTGAAACTCTGGAGTTCTGCTTTGGCGTCTGGTCAGCCCAGAAAGGGCCAGGCCATTGGACCAGATGCTGGCTGCAGGTCCCTTCCCACTGACCTCTTCTAGATTCTATTCCATCAGGAGCTTGACGGCTTAGAGCCAATCAGTAACGGTGGGATTCTTCTTTCTGATCTTCCAAGCAGGCCCTATGACACTCAACATCCGGAACTGACGCTGGAGTGACAAACAGCTACGAGAACAGCGTAACTAGAGCGGTAGATGATGGTGGTAGCGCCGGGTGCAGTGGGGCAGCGAATACAGGACATGAGCGCACAGAGAGCCTGAGCCACAGAAAACAGCCACTGAGAGCCATCACAGCAGACAGGCAGCTTAACAACCCCGTTCCCTTCCACCCCTCACCTCCTGCGTAACTGAGGGCTGAAAGGCCCGAGAGGTGATTTAAGGAGACGTTCATCGTACGCATCATAAGAACTTGATCTTACATACACAAATCCACAGGATACCAACCCCTGAACACCAGACCTTTACCTGTCATCACTACAGAGAGCTGAAAGAATGAAGATAACCAAGAACAGAACATCTATTCCTTCAAGTTTTAGCGTACGGAATCTCTCTGGGATGGCAGCGGGACAGTTAATGACGTGGAACACCAGAAGGCTTTAGCTTCACAAGAGCTGAAGAAGCCGCAGGCAGCAGAAGGCCGGTCTGCGTTAGCCCTGCAGGGCCGAGGCAGCAGCCGAGACTCCTGACGCCCAGCGCTCACACGTCCCTCGACGTTCTCTTCCTCCACCACACCTGCTGCCTATTCCAGGACCTCCTACCACTGTACTGGATTAATTAAGTCTTCAAGCACTGAGAGCCACTCAAAATCTGCCCTGACAACGCAGCCAGTGGATGAGGGTTTGTCAGATCTCCTATTTCTGGGCAAGTTTACCAAACGTGAATGGTTTCCGTGACTCACAGGCAATGTTCCAGGGCACCAGATATGACTCAAGACACCAAACCCAGCTGACGTCACTGATGGCGATTCTCAGTTCAAGAGATTTGACAGGTTGGGTGGAAGGGTAAAAGGGGAAACACGCAGACAGACAACTGAGAAGCGACAGCAAACTCTTCCTTGGCTCAGGCCAACAGATCCGTGTTCCACATCTCTCTGCTGAACCCCCCCAGAAGCACATCCTTCCCGAGGGTCCCGGCCAGCCGCTGCCTCCCAGCAGCTACTGGTGGCTGACGGGTGGTTGCAAGCTCAAGAGCTCACAGCTCAGAACCAACGTGGCAGCTACCGCTGTGGTAAGCGGAGGAATAGAAATTTCTACTTCTCCAGAAACCTGACTGAGCAAGAGGAGGGAAAACGGCCCGTTCAAAGCGCTGCCTTCCTCGCCCCCGTGCCATCCGCAACCTGGCACACCGTGCCCTGGTAAGGTGAGAGATCCTGTTCTCACCCTGCAGAGGCTCAGGACTGGGCATCAGCGCAGGATCAGTCCTCACCCTGCCCTAACTTCCTGAAACCTTTGGCAAGTAATTTAAGAGTGCCCATTTGAACTTGTTCACTTTTCAGTGGTCTTTTATGACCCAGACCAATGTCAACAAGCCACCCATGAACTGTGCTGATGAAATCACAGACTGGTTTGGGTGGGAAGGGACATTTCAAGGTTCTCAAGTCCGACCCCCCTGCAGGGAGCAGGGACATCTGCAACTAGAGCAGGTTGCTCAGAGCCCCGGCCAACCTCACCTGGAATCCTTCCAGGGATGGGACAGCAACCACCTCTCTGGGCAACCTGCGCCAGGCTCTCACCACCCTCAGCTCAAAAATTTCTTCCTTCTATCTGCTCTAAATGTCCCCTCTTTTAGTTTAAACCCATCACCCCTTGTCCTGTTCCAACAGGCCCTGCTCAAAAAGCTGTCTCCATCTTTCTGACAAGCCCCCTGAAGTCCTAGGAGGCCACCAGAGAAGGTCTCCCTGGAGCCTTCTCTTCTCCAGGCTGAACAAGCCCACCTCTCCCAGCCTGGCCTCCCAGCAGAGGGCTTCCAGCCCTCCCATCATTGCTGGGGCCTCCTCTGGCCCCGCTCCAACAGGTCCATGTCTCTGCTGTGCTGAGGACTCCAGAGCTGCCCCAGCACTGCAGGGGGGGGAAAGACAGAAGAAAACTGTCTCAAATAAAACACTCCATGTTCCTCCAGGTCCTGTGTTGTTCAGAAGGGTCTCTTTCCCAGAAAGCCCACCCAGATTAGGCAGCTCTCAAACTCTGAAGGAAGACATTAACTGAACTCAGTTTTTTACCATGAGTTTCTGACTACAACAGAGGAAGCAGCTCCACAACCACAAAAAATTTACAGCAGAAATACCGATGCAGCTCTTTGTCCATGTGAACAAGAGGTCAGGAAACTCCAGAAGGATTTCAGGTGAATTTAAGTAACCAAAGGGGAGTTGGGAGAAGAAGTTTAAATGCTGTTACTTCAAGACGTAACTTAGGTCCAAGGGAAAAAAGTTGGGAAGATATATTTCCCTTAGGTAATTCCGATTGCCCAATGTATATTTTTTCCATAGCTCTCAAACATCTGGGCCTCTATCACAAACATCTGGGCATCTATCAGTGAAAGAACACAGACTTTTGGAGATGTGGTCTGAACTTCCCATGATCTGCCAAATAAAAAAAATAAAAAGAATAAAATACAGCCTAAGCCACAAGTGGTAGCGATGATCTGCAATCAAGAAAAAAAAGAAAAGTATAAAAATTGGGAAAAACCCCCCGATACTTGGAATATCAGCACAGAATGAAACTGCACAATGAAGCAGAGATCAGGAACGGCAGCACATTAGGCCACACTCACAAAAAGCTGCAGATCTGGTCTAGAGTAGCACAAATATGTTTAAAAAGTTGCCCTGGCCACTTGTTTAGGCCAGACAAAAGGATCAAAGCTCTGCTCAAGCCGGTTGTCCAAAGCCTGAGAGCAGAGACCTACAGGAGACAGTAGCTGGACCACGCAGGAACACTGCTTCTTATTGAATTGCCACAAAACAAAGAGCAGCGTATTTACCACAGCAAGAGGAAACAAAAGCTGCTGTCTTGGAGATTTGAAGCTGATCTGGAGTGTAACAAAATCCAAGAATGCAAGATCCGCTGCAGGAAAGGGAAAAAATCCGACAGAACAAAGCAGCGACTTTCCTCCTGCTCAGGTGGAACCTCCTGGGTTGTCCCTTGCCCCTTGTCCTGGCGCTGGGCACCACTGACAAGAGTCTGGCCCCATCCTCTTGCCCCCCATGGGCCCTTGAGCTCTTGCTCAGCATTGATCAGATCCCCTCGGAGGCTTCTCTTGTGCAGCTCAGCAGCCCCAGGGCTCTCAGCCTTTCCTGGGCACAGAGATGCTCCAGGCCCCTCAGCATCTCCAGAACCCTAACGTGTATCAGCAATAACCTCATCTACGTAACCAAGCACATCTTCACCATTCAGCTTCAGAGTTGAAAGTCTCCCATGCACTGGAGCTTACCCTCACTTGTAGCTCCACGTGTCACTGCTCAGGAGATGCTGTTCTGAGAAACAAGCCAAACCCAGACACACATTTTAGCATGTGCAGTGTCTCTGCCACCTCCCAGAGACTCCCATTCCATGCTGGCCCACATAGCTGGACCACACAGGGCAGACCTCAGCTCAGAGCCAGGTCACCATGCCAGGAGCCCAGTTTCATCCCACCAGCCTCTGCAAAAGCACTCTGACAGTTCTGGCTAAGCACCATACTGAGGGACAGGCCTCACACAAATTCACGTCAGGAAACTCACCAGTCAGTAGATTAGCAACTTTAAAAGAACCCCCAAAGCATAACAAGAGTCAATCTGCTTTGAAGGGAAAAGGCCTGCTCTCGATGGCCACAGGAGACACGTCATTCCCATCCATTTAATGGGTAACACAAGCAAACGCCTGAGTTGTCCTAGGAGCCCAAACGGACAACTGCCCAGCTTCATTTGGTGCTTCAAAACAACCAGGCAACCCAACAGAGTCAAAGAGAGTTCAGTCTTACTGAGCTTAACTATGGAGGCAGGGAGAGGTGATGAATCCCCCTTCCCCAGCTCCCGGAGGAAAAGGGAAACAGCACAGCAAAACGGATCATAGAATCACAGAACCCCAGGTTGGAAGGGGTCCCAAGGACCATCTGGTCCAACCTGTCTTGGCCAAGGCCTAGTCTAGACAAGCTGGCCCCGCTCCCTGTCCAGCCCAATCTCAGTGTCCAACGCTGGGGACTCCACCACTGCCCTGGGAGATTATTCCAGTGGCCGATTGTCCTTGCGGTGAAAAAGTTTCCTCTTGTGTCCAGTCAGAATCTCCTCAGGAGTAACTTGTACTCATCACCCCATGGGACTCCTTGTAAAAAGGTAGTCTCCAGCTTCTCTATAGCCACCCCTAAATGAGGAAAAGGGCAAGAAGAAGTGGGGAAAAAAAGCCAATATCCTACCAATTAAGCCCATTCAGATGTAGGTCAGCAGGAAGGTTACAGTAACTCAACAGTACCACTGTGATCACCTCAGTACCACCACCAAAGCCCTCATCAAACATACGACACCAAGGACATACCACACATGGTTCATGTCCCTGAGGGCAGCCAGAAATAAAAACAACTGGGAGGTTCAGGAAGGTCTCAGTACTGGACCCAGGGGCAGCGAGCTCAGATGAGAGCCCCTGGTGCAAAACACCACAAGCAAGGGAAAACCAGGCCAGACAAACTCCAAGTCTGCCACTTCCACTGCACACTGGCCCACCCTGTTATCCTGCGAGACTTTCACTTGGTGGACAAAAAAATGTTTCATCAAACTGCTGTGGAAAGATATCCTGGTAAGTGCTGTTCAAAGTAGAAGCAAGAACCACATCAGTAACCAGAAGAACCACAGAGGGGTGGGAAGCCTAATCCACAGTGTATGGAACCCCAGGCCAAGGACTGCCAAGGCCACAAGGATGAGCAGTTAAGTCGTTGTCCCTAATAGGAAACCCCACCTGCGCAATTCAAGAGGAGAAGCACCTCCAGCGAAGTTATGCGAGCCAAGCGGAGATGCTGTGTAAAGGAGGGCTGGAACCCCTCTGCTGGGAGGTCAGGATGAGAGAGCTGGGCTTGTTCAGGTGAGACACTGGCACACATTGCCCAGGGAAGCTGTGGATGCTCCATCACTGGATGTGTTCAAGACCAGGTTGGACGGGGCCTTGAGCAACCTGGTCTAGTGGGAGGTGTCCCTGCCCATGGCAGGGGTTGAAACTAGGTGGTCTTTGAGGTCTCTTCCAACCCAAACCATTCTATGAATACAGGGCTTACAATAGGATGTTGGGGACTGGCAATCTGGGGATCACACAAGAGTACTGGGGTACAATATTCATGGGATGTTTGAGGGAAAGGCCAAAAGTGGGGAAAAAGAAGGATTGAGATGTGTCACTAGCTGAGTCCTGTGCCTGCTCACCATCACCTCTACCATGTTTTTGTTGAATTATTTTTCAAACAGTTTTCTGTCCCACGCTCAGCACACAGATCTGCCAGCAAACATTAAGCCTGCAAGTTAAGACAAGAGGTCTTGGGGTCAGATCTTGTGGAGACAGAGGGCCGGGGAGACAGGTACTGGAGATGCCCATGAAATAATGGCTGTACTTCATCATCTTAAAGGTCTCTTCCAACCAAAACAATTCTATGATTCTATGACTCTATGAAATGGGAATTTCTGAGCCTTAGGAACAGGATGTGCAGCGATTTTCACCCGTGTGAACATGGGATGCTTGGACAGGCACACGTCCTACCCGTGCTGACCCCGTTCTGCTGGCCGTGCTTTCACAGTGCCTCTGTCCCTCGGGGCGTGCTCCACAGCCTCGCTGCCAACCGCTGCCCCTGGGCCTCCCAGGGCAGGTCTAGGGCCAGAGCTCCGACAAGGGGAGGGCCGCGGTGCTGCCAGAAGGGACAGGCACGGCCTGGTTTTTGGAGCTGCTCTGGAGAACGCAGAGCTAACCCCACCCTCAGCGACAGCGCGAGGCGCGGAGGCAGCTGCCCAGCTCCCCGCCGCGGCGCACAAAGGCCGGGCGGCACGAAGCGAGCTGCCAGCTGTCGGTTACAGTCGATAAGCAAGAACAGAACCGGTCTGTGGAGAACGGGCCCCAGACAAAGGCTGGACGCCCTCGACGTCCCGCAGTGCCCCTCATCTCATTCACGCGCGTCTCAAGGGTTTGTCCCTCCCAGGAAGCCCCCAGAGGAGCCAACAGAAACATTAAAAGGCTGCACATGTTCCCTCTTTTCAGTATCTTCCAAATGGTCAAGAAAACCTATAAAAACCACAGCACGGCATTAGTTTTCTCCACCAGGTGGAAAAGAACGGGTCAGCTGCCAATGCCTGTCAGAAAGCTGGCAGCCCTCGCCTGTTCCGAGGATCTCCACAAGCCGCCCTCTCTCCAGCTGCAGAATCCAACCCTCAGCATCTCAAACGCCACCTTCCCAAGGAGCGACACTTTGCTCTCCCACATCCAGAAACTCGGATGTGCGATGGGAACACTGGTGCTTATCTTTCACTGCCTCAGCAAGTTTCTTTCCAGTCACAGCAGTGGCTGAGAAATCAGCCTCAAGCATCCCGGAATCCAAACATCCAATCCATTGGGATTACCTCCCCAGGAACCCTGCACCCTGTCTCCTTGAAAAAAAGGTAAATCCAGAGGTGCAAAAGTCATTGACTGGCTCCAGGTGAAAAAATATTTGAGAACCTAAGACTCCTACTAGGAGTGGGAGACAAGAAGGTAAAACAGAGATGCAGTAGACCCAGCATTTCACATCGTGTCACGTCTTTCTGGGCTCAGCTCCTCATAAGCCACAGCTCCTTCCTCAACATTTGACAGCAGTAGCATGGATCAAGAGCGTCCGTTTGCCTGAGCACTGAGACTGAGCCATATCATCCACTACCAGGTCACCAGGAGCCCTGACTGACTGGGCACCACCCATCCCAGTAACAGCAAGGGCTTTCAGAAGAGAAAGAGAAGCAAACCCATGGCAGTGGTGCTGCCTCCATGGATTTTCTAAACTTCCAGCAACGGTGCACAAGGAAAACCAGCGAGACTGAGCGGGGAACTCAGGTACACCCATGGGCACAGCACAAACTGCCCCAAATGCTGCTTCTCAAGCACTGCCCCTGACCTGACACACAGGTCCACATGAACGTCACCATCCTCTCTCAGCTTGCATGCCACAGTGATGGATGAAGGACAGCACCTTTTGTCTAGTTTACATGACAATGGAGATATCAGAGACAGGAAAACCAGAAGTAACCAACACAGCAACCACTGTCTGCACTGACACACTTACAGACAAGAGATTTATCTCCAGGGATGAGGTGGAAACGAGCCTCTCGATCTCAGCAGCCCCTGAAGTGAGGACATAATGTGGAAAGTGCTCCAGCAGCTGAGCTTGCAAAAAAGTCAGCGATACATCAAGCACAGAACAACCAGACAATACCAGATACTTTCTTTCCCACAGGAGGTAGCGGATGGCTAGCAGTAACTCAGCCATCACCCTCAAGATGTCAGAATCTTATGAAAGAACAAGTCCATGGGCTGAGGCCAAGGGGATGAAGTTCAACAAGGCCAACGGGCAGGATCTGCATTTGGGTCACAACCCCTCACTGAAAGGCTCCAGACTTGGAGAAGAGTGGCTGGAAACTGCCTGGTGGGAAAGGACCTGGAGGTGTTGGTCGACAGGCAGCTGAAGATGAGCCAGCGTGTGCCCAGGTGGCCAAGAAGGCCACCAGCATCCTGGCTTGGATCAGCACTAGTGTGGCCAGCAGGACCAGGGCAGGGATTGTCCCCCTGGACTGGGCACTGGGGAGGCCCATCCTCAAATCCTGGGGTCGGGTTTGGGCCCCTCACTCCAAGAAGGACCTTGAGGGGCTGGAGTGTGGCCAGAGAAGGGCAACGAAGCTGGGGAAGGGTCTAGAGCAGGAGTGTGGTGAGGAGCAGCTGAGGGACCTGGGGGTGTTGAGCCTGGAGAAAAAGAAGCTCAGGGGAGACCTTCTGGCTCTCCACAACTCCCTGACAGGAAGTTGGAGCCAGGTGGGGTCGGGCTCTTCTCCCAAGGAACAAGTGACAGGACAAGAGGAAATGGCCTCAAGTTGCCCCAGGGGAGGTTGAGGTTGGCCATGAGGAAGAATTTCTTGGTGGGAAGGGCTGTGAAGGGCTGTGCCAGGCTGGGCAGGGCAGTGGTGGAGTCCCCATCCCTGGAGGGGTTTCCAAGCCGTGGAGATGTGGTGCTGAGGGATGTGGCTGAGGAACGGTTGAACTCTGATTTTAAAGGTCTCTTCCAACATACACAATTCTATGAATAGTCCAAGGTTCTCTCACTAACCTTGAGCGGCCTGACATGTCCTCAGGGAAAGGACAAAGGTATTTCAGCAGACACCAGAACTCTTTCCCCGTTATCTCTCTTTTCTCCTTTAAGCGCCAGGCTTCACATCCTGGCAGTTTTCTGCACTGGGGAACAACACAGCACTTGGCAAGAGCTGCACCACAGCTGACCACACCTCCTGAGGAGCCTGCAGAGGAGGTCACCTGCCACAGCCAAGCCTACCTGGTCATCTCCTCTCTCTTCACCATACCAAACTCATTCCTAAGAGGAACCTGCCTTGTCCCCACACCCATGGTGATACAGATTCACTCAACAGCACTAGCGGGGTTATTTACTAAGCACAGCACGAAGACATCAACAGAGAGAGTATCTACAATAAGTCTTGGATTATGGAATCTCACAGTGTTTTCCTACCCAGAAAAGGTATAGAAAGAAATCCAGTCAATAGACAGTTACCGGACACGTGACAAACCACGGGGGCATCCGAGTCCATGAATGGTTTGGTCTCTCCTACCAACAAGAGCTTTCCAAGTTCTACGCTGTGCTGGAAATTAAAAAATCCTGCTGCAGCAGAGCATGAGTTTTCCAACGTTTATGTTTGGGCCCCTTTTCTGCTTGACATGCGCAGCTCTCGGGGACACCGAGTCCAAGCTCTGGGTTTCAGGTTTAATACCAGCCAGTAGCAGGAGTCTAAAAATGAACCACAAGCGTGTGGCTGCAATCCATCTCTGCTCAGAAGTTTCTATTCCTAGGAGCGTAGCAGATGATTCTGGAGATTCTTGGACAACCCAGGGAAAATAAATGACACACACATGCTGAGTGGACGAGGAGAACAGAGTGTCACACAGGGACAGCAAAGGAAGAGGGGTCTGGTGGGGAGAGAAGTCAAAAGGGACCAAGGCAAGCCCATGGCTGGAGAGCCATCAGCCTCGGTCCCTCCCTCCTACGACTCCCCTAACCACGCGCTGTGGGCCTGTCCCTGCCCCTCTCTGCCATGAGGCAAGGTTCCTCTGCTGAAGTTTCTCCTCAGCTCCCGGAGGTCCCTGTGGCACTCACGTCAGGCTGCTCCAGGTTAGCAGAAGAACCTTGGACCATTCACAGCATCACAGAATTGGGTATGTTGGAAGAGACCTTTAAGATCACAGTGCCTGCAAATGTCTACAGCATTTCTACAGCACAGGAAAGAGCTGGGTGACCACAGCATCAGGGGGGGCTTTGGGTGGGAAGGGCCCTTTTGAGTTCAACAAGTGCAGAGTCCTGCACCTGGGAAGGAGGAACAAAATGCACCAGTACAGACTGGGAGGAGATCTGCTAGAGAGCAGCTCCGTGGAGAAGGACCTTGGAGTCCTGGTGGACAAGTTCTCCATGGGACAGCAATGGGCCCTTGTGGCCAAGAAAGCCAGTGGTCTCCAGGGGTGCATGAAGAAGAGTGTGTCCAGCAGATGGAGGGAGGTCCTCCTCCCCCTCTACTCTGCCCTAGTTGAGACCTCACCTGAGTGCTGCGTTCAGTTCTAGGCTCTCCAATTCAGGAGGGACAGAGATCTACTGGAGAGAGTCCAGCAGAGGCTACGAGGATGATGAAGGGACTGGAACACCTGCCTGATGAGGAAAGGTTGAGAGACCTGGGGCTGGTTAGTCTGGAGAAGAGAAGCCTGAGAGGGGATCTAATGAATATGGATCAATAGATGAGGGCTGGGTGTCAAGAAGAAAGGGGCAACCTCTTCTCACTTGTGCCCTGCCATAGGACAAGGGGCAATGGATACAAGCGAGAGCACAGGAAGTTCCACCTCAACATGAGGAGGAACTTCTTGCCTGTGAGGGTTCCAGAGCCCTGGAATGGGCTCCCCAGAGAGGTTGTGGAGTCTCCTTCTCTGGAGACTTTCCAGACCCGTCTGGATGCGTTCCTGTGTGACCTGCCCTAGATTCTCTGGTCCTGCTTGGCAGGGGGTTGGACTCGACGATCTCCAGAGGTCCCTTCCAACCCCGCACACTCTCTATGAGGTCACCCGGCCCAGCCCGCAGGCCGAGCGGGTTGCTCAGAGCCCGGGCCCACCTCCCCTGCAGTGGTTCCCCAGCTCCCCGGGCGGCCTGCCCGCCGCCACGGTCCAACCGGCGGCTCCGCTCCGCGCTCGGGCC